>CM068370.1:432973024-433573024 GCA_034769895.1 Magicicada septendecula | reverse complement strand
TGGCAGTCCTCAATGACTGCCTATTTTATTTTCTACAGGCAGTTATATTCATACCAAGGTGAGTGTTAATATTTTTCTTGTTAATTATGCAATTAACATTGCATAAATATGCAATTATTCAGTTATTCTTTTTCTTAAGGTACAATGGAACACATATCCATCGATGGTGTAGTGGTGCCTCATCGAATAGTTCCCATGACAGGTGATGGATCATGTTTCTTTTACTCATTATCATGGCTCATGTATGATACTGACTCACAAGCTAATGATTTGCGGGCCACTGTTGTGCAACACATTTCCAACAACTGGCGACGGTTCAAGCCCTTTACTATGATGCCGTGTGGGACCATAAATTACAGAACTAAGACACAATACCAATCTCATATGTCTCTTCGCACCACATACGCTACTTGCAGTGAAATCATGGCTGCTGGTGAACTTTACCCATATGATATCAAGTATATCGAGATGGCACGTTGATCATGAGATTTGGGGGGCCCGACGAAGGGAAGCCAGTTATAAGAATGAAGTGTTCAGGCCCCATAATGTCAGCACACTTTGAGCCAATCATTCCAGTAGATGAAATGCCAACACCTTATGACCAACAATCGTCCCTAATGCAGACGCCGCCTACATTACTTCCGGTAGAGGTACTGTTACCAACAACTGCTTCTCACAGCCCTCCTCCAGTGCCTGACGAAGTAACAGAACCAGAAACCCAGGACCACTCTCATGAAAGTGAAGTAGCTCCTCCCTGTACGAAGCGACGAGGAAGGAAACGTCGTGCCAGGTTCAGTGACTCCAGCAAAAGAAAAAGGCACAGAGAAGCTGTCAAAAAGTATTCAGAGAATAATCCTGAAGTAAACAGAAAGGCAGTTAGAAAGTACAACGAAAAAAACCCTGAAGTTCATATCACAGCAGTTAAAAACTATAATAAAATAAATCCTGAAGTACACCGAGCATCTGTTTCCAAATACACAGAAAAACATCCACAAGTAAACAGAGAAGCGGTGAGAAAATACAATGAAAAGAGGTCACTTATTCCCTGGAAGATAAAATCTTTGTCGGGCTTTAAATATGACTGTAATACTGACTACAACAATGACAAGATTTTATCTATTGGTGATTTTATACAGTGTAAATGGTGTAATGCTAAAAAGTGGAAAGAGGAAAGTCCTGGGTTATGTTGTAGCAACGGAAAAGTCCACCTTCCTCTCATTAAAGAACTACCAGAACCTCTCCACAGCCTTCTCACAAGTGAACATCCAGAGTCTGAACACTTTTTGGTAAACATAAGAAAATATAATTGTTGTTTCCAAATGACATCTTTCGGAGCCAAAGAAATAAAAGAAGGGAACTTCACGCCAACTTTTAAAGTACAAGGTCAAGTCTACCACAGGATAGGGAGTTTGTTGTCTTCACCTCCAAACAATCCCTCATTTTTACAAATATATTTCCTTGGAGACGACGAAAAGGAGACAAACACTAGATGTAACAATTTTCCAAACGTAAAGCCTTGGTTAGTTGCCAAACTTCAAAAAGTGCTTCACAATCACAATTCTTACATAAACGATTTCAAAACAGCATTGGAAAGTGTTTCAGAAGGCCAGGAGTTCAAAGTAGTAATCCATGCAGACAGAAAGCCCGCAGACGGACATAGGGGTCAGTTCAATGCACCCACAACAAACGAGGTGGCTTTAGTGATCGTAGGCCAGGAGTTTGCAAAGAGGGACATCATTCTCCACAGCAGAGACTCTAAGTTACAGCGCATAAGTGAAACTCATCGATCTTATGACGCTTCGCAGTATCCACTTATGTTCTGTCGTGGGGAAGATGGTTACTCCATTGCCATTCCACAGTGCGAACCAAACACTAAAGCACCTCTAAAAAAAACCGTTTCAGCTTCAGAATTTTACTCATTCCGCATAATGGAGAAAGATGGCCAGCAAAATTATTTGTAACTTTATCGCAGTCTCCTGAATCAATTTTTGGTTGACATGTACGCCAAAATTGAGACAGAAAGACTCAACTTCGTAAGGAACAATCAGAGTAAGCTGCAGACCGAAAACTATGTGCATCTGCGGGACTCCATGTGCAAAAATGATGGGCAAGCCGATAATATAGGCAAGATGGTTGTTTTACCTTCCAGCTTTACAGGTGGACCCCGTTACATGCACGAGCGGACTCAGGATGCCATGACATATGTACGCAAGTACGGCCATCCTGATCTGTTCATCACATTTACATGTAACCCTAAATGGACCGAAATACAAGAAGCATTAAGTGCACGACAAAGGCCTCAAGACAGACATGATATTATTGCCAGAAGATTTCACCTCAAAGTAAAGAAAATGATGCATGTCTTGACAAAAGGCAATGTTTTCGGTCCAACAAGGTGTTACATGTTAACTGTGGAATGGCAAAAAACAGGTTTACCGCACGTGTACATACTGCTCTGGCTGCAGGATAGGATCATGCCCCATCAAATCAACAGTGTGATAAGTGCAGAGATCCCTGATCCTGAAGTCGATCCTGCCCTTCATGACATTGTTAAGTCCACAATGATTCATGGCCCTTGTGGAAATGTTAACAGAAACTCGCCCTGCATGGTAAACGGCCAATGCACCAAGAGATATCCACGGCCTTTAGCAACACAGACTCAAACTGCGGATGACGGTTACCCCCAGTATCGCCGATGGTCTCCTGCCGATGGTGGTTTCTCGGTCAACATTAAAGGAGTTGATCTAGACAACCAATGGGTGGTACCGTACAATCCTGTTCTTTCCCGCTCTTTCTTAGCCCACATAAATGTTGAACTGTGCAACTCCGTCAAGTCGATAAAGTATATTTGTAAATATGTGAACAAAGGCAGTGATCAGGCAGCGTTTAGGTTAGAGAATGAGTGGGATGAAGTTTCTAAGTACGAATCAGGTCGCTACATCAGCACTTCCGAAGTGGCTTGGCGTATTTTCTGTTTACCTATTCATGAAAGGTTCCCACCAGTAGTGCAGTTAGCAGTCCACCTTGAGAACAGCCAGGTATTTTTCACTTCCGACAATCTTCTGGATAAACACCAACATCCACCAAAAACCACATTAATAGCATTTTTCGAACTCTGCAACACCGATTCCTTTGCCAGAGGCCTTCTTTACTGTGAGGTCCCAACATACTATGTCTGGAAAAATAACCAGTTTTGCAGAAGAAAGCAAGGAAAAGGCGTTCCAGGACATCCAGGAGTAAAAAAAGATCATGTACTTGGGAGGGTATATACTGTACATCCTAACAATGTTGAGTGTTTCTATCTGCGTCTCCTGCTACACGAGATTCGAGGACCAACGTGTTTCAATGATCTTAAAAAGGTATCTGGTATAGTTCATCCTATGTACCAGTCTGCCTGTAGAGCATTAGGGTTGTTGGAAGACGACATGCAATGGGACCTAACCCTGCAAGAAGCTTCCATTTCAGATTCGCCTCACAAAATCCGAGAGCTGTTTGCTGTAATATTGGTGTTTTGCCAAGTTGCAGATCCCTTAGCACTTTGGGAAAAACATAAAGAAAGTCTATCAGAGGACATAAGAAGGCAGATTGAGATTGAAAGTCATGGTATAACGGCTGTATACTATCTTTTATAACTTCTGTATACTATCGCCATTATAACCTCGGGAGCCGGGTTAATTGATGTCGGTCAATTAAACAGGCTGCCATAATATTCACAAAATGTTATATATTTAATAAAAAAAATACAACGTAACAAAACACTTAACTGGAACCTGTGAATTAAGGAATATTAGATTCGTGTTGCCTAATTTATTCACGCATATTTACGTCCATGACATCTCTTTATTTACATACCTGGTAATTAGCATAAAAGAAAATGAGTTACTGTCCTGTTATTAAAAATTAATTACGCTTGTGATTTGTATAGTTAAAACATACATATATATACTTAACCTACTTTTCATTTACTCTATTTTGTTCAACTTATTAAGTTAACTATAAAAAAATAATAACTGCATAATGTATTCATTAATCAACTTGGTTAATTATTTATAAAACTTTGGTAATTCATACCCTCGGATCCGAGATATGTCCTTTCTTTATAATAAAGTTAAAGAATTTACTTTTGCTGCCATTTGAAGAATGGACTTATTAATATTAGCAAGTTATAGTCATTAAAGCTAAATACATCATATTGTTTATTACAAAGTTACAATGGTAATTTAACTCGGCCAGTCTTTTGTATTATGATATTAATTTTATTTTGGTGTCAATTGTCTTTCATATTTTTATTAAGTAATTTCTGAACTACAGAAGTTTGACTTCTGTATCATCTGTATGTAGCATCCTCGGCGAATCGGGGTTGTCTGTAGTAAACGGTGGCTCAGTGGCTTCTGGTCTATCCTGGAGACTTAAGAAGGTGTAATAATGGAAGGTGTGGTTTTCTCTTTTTCCAAGGTTTATGAGATTCTGGTGCTGGCGGTGGTGGGAAACTTTCACTTGAACTCACTTACTTCGGTTTACCACACTTTTTACTTATAGTTAAACTGTTACATATACTGTGATCTCTATCACGTTGACGTGATATTAAATCAACTGCAGAGATGTCATAAACACACACTTAAAATGCATCAAAGATGTTAAACATATTGAAATTACTGATAATTATTGCTATCAGCTAATGCTTAAAGAACTAAGAGAGTGAATGACATATTCTTTCATTCTCTATAATATTGTAGTTACTGGCTACATTTTTAACTGTACTGTTCTTGCTGCGGAGTCTGATTTACAACTAATTTTGGGGTGCGCACCGCTGGCTTAGCGAAGTGCGTGTCCGCGCGTGTTCTTATTTAACGGCGCGAGAAATAGTTCTTAATTTATTAATTATTATTTTTACTTATTTTAAATAGCTGGTTTATTACGTCTCTCTATAATTTAATACTCGCTGAAGAAACAGGAGGTGGTTTACATATTTATTTGTTTAACATTGTTTAGTTTTCTATTTATTTCATAGGGAGAGAAATTATGGAAATTATGTAGTTTCATTTAGGATTATATTATTTTTACCTTTTCTTTTATTTTGTGCTATTTAACCCTATTAAATCGTCACATTCTCCTCCACTTAAAGAAGACACTGGGTCAGTGACCGATGTGTATTCAGCGGGGAAATAGCTAAGAATTACAATGGGAATTTGGTACGAGCTTCCATGTGAAATACCCTTTCTCTCTTTTCGTGATTCACTCATGTGATAATCGAATCATTATCAATTCAATTTTTTTTTTTTTAAAGATACAATACTATACTATCTCTATCCGTTGCGTGGTACACAAGATTATGGCGGGTGATTTTTCGTCGTGGAGGGTTTGCGATATTGACGTCAATTCCCTATATTTTGCATAACACGTTTCTACTTCGCTTTCAAGTTCTATTTCGTTTAATCTATCTAACTGGGTAGGTATATTTTGCTTGTTTTCGCGTAACATTTTGCGTAATTCTGCGACCGTTACGTTTGCATAAGGTAAACCGCGTAAAAGTGCTTCATAGCATAATTCGTCTTTTAATAACAAATCCGGGTTAAATTGAGACATTGTCTTAATATGCTAATTGTAGTAATCTACTTATACTAATCAACATCAGTTTGATTATATTAATTATATCACTGTATATGACTATCTTTAGTTTTGTGGAATCAAATACCTTTCAATTCACAGAGAGAATAATAGCTCGTATGCAGATATAGAAGGGGATCTCACACAGAGTTTCACAGGACATGACATGACATATTATGACTACTGTTGTTAGGCAATAACATTCCTATGCAAGGGGAGAAATTACGCGTTGTTGCACATACGCTTATAACAAAGGCATAGTTTATACAGTTTCTAACACGTTAATATATTTCCTGTTTGTTCTTGTTCTCACCCTTATTTCATTTTGGGGTGACAATCTGTGCACGCTTCAACATGGGTTTACAGAATTAATTTTATCATTACATATATTATTTTTCTTAATAATAATTGCAAATCATTTGTACTAATATATTATTACTATTCTTCTTGTTTTATTTAATTTTAATTTTTATTATTAAGCTTTTTATATATAGCCTTTTTTTATTTCTTTATTTCAGTAACTCCAATTAGTCTTTTATTTATTAGCAAAGCAGAGTGGCGCATCTTATAACGGCTGTATACTATCTTTTATAACTTCTGTATACTATCGCCATTATAACCTCGGGAGCCGGGTTAATTGATGTCGGTCAATTAAACAGGCTGCCATAATATTCACAAAATGTTATATATTTAATAAAAAAAATACAATGTAACAAAACACTTAACTGGAACCTGTGAATTAAGGAATATTAGATTGGTGTTGCCAAATTTATTCACACATATTGTAAGAGAACCTTTATGTGGGGTGTAATTATTACTATAATGTGTTTCTGTAAGTCGTTCTCTCTTCCTATAGTATATGTGTGAGTGTCGAGCGTTTGTTAACTCGCTCGTTGGGTTCGTGGTATAGTATGTGTGTATGATTGAAGTTATTAATAATTTCAATAAATTCTGTCACTGTTGTTTGCGTGTAGCAAGTCGAATTGTACCTTCTCTTACCATTTACGGGTAAACCGTATCTCTCACCGTTTGGTTTGAATATTGCCGCCTCGGCACCTGATTGGCGCACGCCTTTCTGCAGTGTCGACTTGGGTAACGTCTTGTTTTGAGGCTTTCACTTCAATAAATTTTTATTTATTATCTTAATTTACTCGAATCAAACACACAGTGTTGCAGAATAAGAATATTTATTAACACTTTGATAGGTTTCAATTATTTAGTATTACATTAATTTTATTTTTAGCACCGGCTATTACAGTTGCTCAGTTGGCATGCTCAGTTCCAATGTTTTGTATACACACCGTCTTGACGGTTATCGTAGGTTTACAATTAAAATGGTTTTACTCAGGGGTGTTAATAAGTCCTTTTGGCTACAGATATATTTGACTACGGCTAAAATACACAAATTTATAATAATCCTTAACATTAGGTACACAAAAAATTAATATCTTAACACATTCGAGTAAGTAATTATCAATGAGATTTAGTAAAAATTTTGGTTAGGATTTGTCTATTAGAAATGTTTATTAACTATTTATTATATCTCAATTTTAATAATTATCATGATTAAAGTTCAAATAGTGATATTACCAATACCTTCAGTTCTAATTCAGAATAGTGATCAGTGAAGTGAAAATTGTTGTTTATTATTTTTAATAGAAAAATTTGGAATTCGTTTAATGGGATTATTGTTTATACTCATCAATTTTCGATGGAGCTTCTGCAATGCCGTCTTCTTCTTCCGGATGGATCCAGTCGTCTTCTATTCTTCGGAATCTCATTAATCTCGTCCAGACAGTTTTTCTTGTAGACTTCGGCCTCGTACTCCTTCTGCGATCGTCCGTCTTCTTGAATTGATGTAGGTCCTTATGATCTTCCTTCGGGATTAGTCGTCATCTATTCTTCCCGGCGTCTTCTTGGTTTCCTTGAGTAATTATGGTTTGTGGACAAATTTAATAAATAATATATTATCCAGGATTCCCTGGGCTGCTATCATAATATTCCTTTCCTTTGATTTTAGTTAAAATTCACTTATTTGGAATTAAATTTTGGGGTGAGAGCTACTCAATCCGCCCTCGGCGTCGGTTAATAATGGACTATCGAAATCTAACGGTTTTTTGGCAATAAATTTTGGTTGCTATGGTTACCTAATAAATTATGCTAATTCTCATTGGTCATTAATTTATGTCATTGTTATATTTTAACGTCTTAATTTAGTTTAATTTTACAAAATATCTTCAAATGAAGATCTCTATCTTATATTAATAGCTAGGTTTATTACATGAATACCATTGTTCATAATTTTTGATAAGGGTCATTTTGATATCCCTCATGGTCACTTTTGAGTAGCTAATTACATTTTTATTATTTTTCATATTTATATTTTACATATATTTTATTCAAAATAGGCTGTTATTCATACCTTTTGGTATTAGGAATACTCACTTAATTTGTTTAAACATTTGGTACACTCTGCTTCAATATTGGACTATTATTTGTTCTCAAATTTACTACATTCTTATTTAACAGTTAGGCCTAGAGCCTAGATTTTACTATACTACTGTCTAACCTTTCTTAAATTTTTTAACACAATTTTTTAACAAAACAAGCAATAAACATTGGTGTTCCTAACTCCACCTCTTATTATAGTAATAAACATTTTCTTTACAGGTTCAAGCCTGAAATAACTTCTAACTACCTTTCTGCTCCCTTCTACTATCTGGTTCAATTAACAATTCATTACATTATATTGGTTCTTTTAAAACAGTAACAACATCCTTATTATACTAACATTAATTTATACTTTGCACAATATAAACTTTTTCCTTCATAGAAGGTTTTTGACTTATACACTTTCGCTTACTATGTGCAACATGCTCTCACTACATGTCACCACTTTATATTAATATACTCCTTCTTCCACTCACTTAATTATTCACTGGGTTGTTTTTGATGTTAGTATCATTATGGGGTTACTGATTATAATTGTTTATTTTATTTTCCCTTCACAAATGATCACTTTTGGTAATTAACTGTGGCCTTGATTTGCCTTAAAAGGGTATGTTTACTAATTTTGATTATATTCATCACTATTTATTAAGGTGTGTGTAATATTAATTCCCTAACTTATATTTATAAACACATTCCTTCATCAATAAAATATACATAACATTATTACCTTTCATTAACATTATTAACCTAGGTAAATCTCATCTACACTCTAATTATATTAGTTCATTTGTTAACCTACAGAATAATGGTCATTATTCGGGATTTACAATGTTCATTCTTAATGTCTCGATTACATTTAGTTCTTGGCTTCTTCTTCATTGTTTCGTGGTTCCTTTTGTATTTATCCGATCTATTGTGTCAGGTCATTGTCAGTTTATCAGTCATTTGTCATTTGGGTTATTGGGTTATTGATCTCTGAGTTTATAAGTTTTTGCCTCTTATTCTTGTCTTCAGCTTTTTATTTTATAGTTAAATATCATTGGATCTTCACTACCTTATGTCATGTTACAATATTTACGTCCATGACATCTCTTTATTTACATACCTGGTAATTAGCATAAAAGAAAATGAGTTACTGTCCTGTTATTAAAAATTAATTACGCTTGTGATTTGTATAGTTAAAACATACATATATATACTTAACCTACTTTTCATTTACTCTATTTCGTTCAACTTATTAAGTTAACTATAAAAAAATAATAACTGCATAATGTATTCATTAATCAACTTGGTTAATTATTTATAAAACTTTGGTAATTCATACCCTCGGATCCGAGATATGTCCTTTCTTTATATTAAAGTTAAAGAATTTACTTTTGCTGCCATTTGAAGAATGGACTTATTAATATTAGCATGTTATAGTCATTAAAGCTAAATACATCATATTGTTTATTACAAAGTTACAATGGTAATTTAACTCGGCCAGTCTTTTGTATTATGATATTAATTATATTTTGGTGTCAATTGTCTTTCATATGTTTATTAAGTAATTTCTGAACTACAGAAATTTGACTTCTGTATCACCTGTATGTAGCATCCTCGGCGAATTGGGGTTGTCTGTAGTAAACGGTGGCTCAGCGGCTTCTGGTCTATCCTGGAGACATAAGAAGGTGTAATAATAGAAGGTGTGGTTTTCCCTTTTTCCAAGGTTTATGAGATTCTGGTGCTGGCGGTGGTGGGAAACTTTCACTTGAACTCACTTACTTCGGTTTACCGCACTTTTTACTTATAGTTAAACTATTACATATACTGTGATCTCTATCACATTGACGTGATATTAAATCAACTGCAGAGATGTCATGACACACACTTAAAACGCATCAAAGATGTTAAACATATTGAAATTACTGATAATTATTGCTATCAGCTAATGCTTAAAGAAACTAAGAGAGTGAACGACATATTCTTTCATTCCCTATAATATTGTAGTTACTGGCTACATTTGTAACTGTACTGTTCTCGCTGCGGAGTCTGATTTACAACTAATTTTGGGGCGCGCACCGCTAGCTTAGCGAAGTGCGTGTCCGCGCCTGTTCTTATTTAACGGCGCGAGAAATAGTTCTTAATTTATTAATTATTATTTTTACTTATTTGAAATAGCTGGTTTATTACATCTCTCTATAATTTAATACTCGCTGAAGAAACAGGAGGTGGTTTACATATTTATTTGTTTAACATTATTTAGTTTTCTATTTTTTCATAGGGAGAGAAATTATGTAGTTTCATTTAGGATTATATTATTTTTACCTTTTTTTTATTTTGTGCTATTTAACCCTATTAAATCGTCACATTCTCCTCCACTTAAAGAAGACACTGGGTCAGTGACCGATGTGTTTTCAACGGGGAAATAGCTAAGAATTACAATGGGAATTTGGTACGAGCTTCCGTGTGAAATACCCTTTCTCTCTTTTCGTGATTCACTCATGTGATAATCGAATCATTATCAATTCAATTTTTTTTTTTAAAGATACAATACTATACTATCTCTAAAATTTATCTTAATTCTACTACTTAATACTACTACCAGTTTTTTCGTTTAGCTTTTTCTAACTCGTTTAGTGGAGTTATTCTACACAGAGTATGTTTTTCATACTTACTGCGTTTCCTTTCCTTTTTTAATTGTTCGTCGACAATTTTATTTTAGTACTGTATTTTTCTGTGGTAACGTTACCTTTATTTGTCAGTTGACTTTACATATCGCTTTTATTTATTTTTGGTGAATAGGATCTAAGGTTGATCAGGCCTCATTCTTATTCAAACCTTACGATTTTGTAATTAAGTATGGTTTACAGTGACTTAATTACAATATAGGAAATATACTTTGTAGTAAATTTATTGTTTTTTTTTTTACTTCATTTCTTTCTTTGCTCACTAGCAGAACAATTTCCGTGATAATATTTTATCTGGGAAACATGACTTCTTCGTACATAATTATCCGTAGTGGAGTCATACAGTGCTACGGTTACAGGCGTTAAATATTTGTGAATCCTGTAAGGGCCACACCATCGGTAAGATAGCTTGGAGGTGGTCTTATCAACTGCACTACTCGTCGGATGAGTTTGGTACATCACTAGGTCTCCGACTTGATACTTAATTTTTTTACTATCACGCTCGTGATATTTTTGCGATTTTCTTAAGTTTACTCTCAGATTTGCGTGAGCTTCGTTCCATATTTTTTTTATATTTTTAACACTGATTTCGCTGGGTAGCAATTCATGTATTTTCCACTTTGTGGATAATGGGTGATTTGGTTTATATTTGTACAACAAATCAAAGGGTGTAGATTTATGTCCTTCGTGATATGCTGAGTTGAAACCAAATTGGATCCAGGATAGGTTCTGGTCCCATGATGTCTGGTCGTTTGCACGATAGGCTATTAAAGCGGATTTTAAGTTTCGCAAATACCTTTCAGCGATATTTCCTTGTGGACGGTACTCTGTTACAGTTATATGGTCTATGCCTAGTCTGAAACACATGTCCTTGAATTCTTTGGACTTAAACTGCGGTCCGTTATCTGACACTAGGTGTACTGGTATACCAAAGTCTTTAAATAATCTCTCTTGTAAAATTTTCACTGTGGTTGATGCTAATGCTCGTTGCATGGGATACATCCAGACGAATTTGGTAAATGAATCTACGCAAATGAGTAGCATGGTGTTACCGGATTTTGAACGTGGATAAGGGCCAGAAAAGTCTATGTAAATTTTTGAAAAGGGTGTCGTGGGAGTCTCTGAGATTAATTTACCAATGTGGCTGTTTCTCGCGGGTTTGCTGAGTGCACACAATTTACACTCTTTTACGAACTTAGCTATCTCGCTGTTCATATTTCCCCAATGATATTCTTTTCTAATACGATGTATGGTTTTATTAATACCCATATGAGCTCCAATGGTGGATGCGTGGTAGTATTGCATAAGCATTGGTTTAATAATGTCCGGGGCAATTATTCTCAAGGATTTTCCATTTGCTAGTTTATAACATAATACTCTCTTACTCAATATATATTTATCTGAAGTATTTCCTTTATTGATCTCTTATATTATTTTACTTAAGGAAGGATCTTGTTGCTGATACTGGGCTATGTCAGTAAATGCCAGTTGGAATTCAGTTATTAGGGTATTTATTATTGATGTTTCACCTCTTTCATCATGTTCGGATTCCTTACTCGGCTGCTGGAACATACGGGATAGTGTATCGGCTACTACATTTTGGGTGCCACGAATGTGTTGTACTTTAAACTTGTAACAATTTAATCTCAATACCCATCTTCCAATACGACCTAACTGTTTAGGGTGATTTAATAACCATGATAAAGCTTGATTATCCGTTTCTAACAGAAATTCTTTATGTTCTAAAAATGGCTTAAATTTCTCGAATGCGAATACTATGGCTAAACATTCTAATTCGTATGCGGAGAATTTCTTTTCCTGATCGGTTAGAGTTCGCGAGGTATAACTGATCGGTAATCTAGAATTATCTACTTCCTGATATATGACTGCTCCTAGGGCTACACTTGAACTATCTGTCTGTATGATAAATGGTTTCGTGAAATCGGCCAGTTGTAATACTGGAGGTTGTATTATACTTTCTTTCAGGTTGTCGAATGCTGTTTGATGTTGAGGGGTCCATTCAAATTTTACTCCTTTTTTTCTTAACGCATTTAAGGGTGCTGCTATATCAGCTAGGTGTGGAATATACTTGTGGAAGTAATTTATCATTCCCAAAAATCGGGCTATTCCTTTCGTATCACGTGGTGGTAAAAATTCTCTGATTGCACGGGTGCGTTCTGGGTCTATGCTTACTTTTCCGTCGGCAGATACTATGTGACCTAAAAATGAGAATTGGTTAACGGCAAAATTTACTTTACTTGGGTTCACGGTTAATCCGGCTTTCTTTAGTCGGGATAAGATTTTGCGTAAATGATGAAGATGTTGTTCCATTGATTCGCTGTAAATTACTATGTCATCTAGGTAGTGGTATACGAATTTAAATTTTACGTCGTGGAATATTTTTTCTAACAATCGACTACAAACAGAACTTCCTTGGGAGATTCCAAAGGGTACTCTTGTAAATTGGTACAGGTTGTACGGGACTGCGAAGGCGGTTAGATGTTTGGATTCTTCCGATAATGGTATTTGGTGGAATGCTTGATTGAGATCCATTATGGTGAAAACTTTAGCTTTTGTAAAATAGTGGAAGGCGCTGTGGATGTCGGGAAGCGGTATGGACTCGAATTCTATCTTTTTATTTAATTGTCTATAGTCAACGACTAATCTATGTTAATCAGTGCCTTTGGGTACTAAGAACGCGGGTGATGAATACGGGGAAGTGGAAGGTTCTATAACTTGTTGTTCTAACAATTTATTGATTTGATTTCTCATGATTTCCATTTTTGGAGGAGATAACTTATATGGATGCAGTCGGATTACTTTATTATCGTTCAGGTTGATCTTGTACTCTATTAGATTCGTTAAACCTAACTTTGGGGTTAGAACGGTGGAAAATTCTTTTATTAGATTTTGTATTTTTTGTTTATCTTTACTCTCTAAATGATCTAGTGCAGATTCGTGGTGTACTACGTGCGTTGCGGATGTTTCTGTACCTTTACTGTTATTTACTTCGAAGTCAAAATTATATTTTTGGGTATGGTCGAATCTAAAATAATACTTCTTATCGTACATGTCAAGAATTATACTTGTTTTACTGATGAAGTCCGCTCCTAATATTAAGTTTGGTCCTAATTCTTCAGATACTAATACTGGAAAATACCATGTTAAATTTTTAATTTTTAGTTTGATAGTAACGCTGAGTTTGATTGTTAATTTTTGGTTATTAGCGGTAGCGCATTTCATATTCACCAGTTGACTACGTTTAACAAGGTGGTGTTTGGCTAATGTTTCGGCTAACTGTTGGCTAATTAAGCTCCGTGTTGATCCGGAATCAATTAATCCTAGTGTTTTCGTTATGCCAAGGTCTACTTGTATATATGGTAATTGACACACACTGGATTTGCATGTAGTAATTGAGTTGCATCTATTGACAAATCTTTCTACGTAGGGGTCTAATTTTTTTTATTATTATTTTTTTTTGGTTTTGTGCTTCTCGGTTTTACCTACTCTTACGACGCGGCGGGAAACACAGGATTTCGGCACTCCTGCCTTACATGTTTTTTGAATGAGAGGATTTTTGGTAGTGCTGTTTCTGTTTTACAGTACCTACTAATGTGACCTTGTTTACCACAGTTATAGCATCTTTTTTCTCTACTCACTGTGTCGCTCATGTTCGGCTGGGATTTCAGCTGATAATTTTGTGCAGGTTGGTAGTGTGAAGGTTTCGGAGATCTAAAGTGTCGACTATCACGGTGTATTCTCGGTTCTGCTACCATGGGCGGTGTTTTGTTTCTGCGTTGTGTCTGAGGAATTAAAGCACGTCTGTTTTGGTCCGAGTACCATACGTTTGATGAGTGGATACAGCATTGTTCTAATTCTGCAAAAGTGTTGGGTCTATTGATCAGTACTAATCGCGATCCCTCTTCTGGGGATAATCCTACCAGAATCGTTTCTACTAACTGTGGTTCGCTCAAATTTACCTTTAGTAATAATGAAGATTCTCTTATTTCTGAAATATAGTGCGCGAGTCTCTCGTGCGCTCCTTGTACTCTAAGTACTGTGTTCCGTTTCAATTCTTCATAAATTCCCATTGGTATAAAATGTCTTATCAAGGCAGAATGTAGTTTGGTCTACGGAATGCTGAAAATTCATTGACTCCTGTACACGGTCTTTTAATGGTGGTTTACATTTAGTCATAATGACTTGCAATATTTGGCTATCGCTCAGTTGCTGTAAGTCTTTGATTTGCAAAAGGTGTTTTATGAACAGTAACAGTTTGGTAATACTTAATCCATCGGTATATTGGATTTCTGATAAAATCTTTTCTATGGGATGAGTTATCTTTCCGTATAGGTTAGCACTAAAGTTCACATGAGATTGTATTCTCGGGTCTCTTGACACTGAATTAGTTATCGCAGAGGGGTAACACACGATTACTCATTAAATCATTATTATATGTGAGACTACGCTGGGCATTTGGAGATGAGGATTCCGCTGTTGGTGTGGTATTCACATTTCTATGAAGAGTCTGATCTGATTTCGGTTCTACACTTGATACTTGTGGAAATTCGAAAGTCAGGGTAGTGGGTCTTTGTTCTATGGTGGGTGATTGAGATGGTGTGATATTTAATCTAGAAAGAGATTTTTCTATTTCCTCCATTTTAAATGAGTCTGATTTACGACGTAGGTTTCTTATTATCATTGGTAATTGCTGCAATGCTTCGTCTGCAAATTTTTGCATGTCACGGGGTGTTACAGTAGCTCCGGGCCAGTTTAGTAAATTATTTATGTGACGGGTTAAATGCTCTATCCGTTGCATGGTACGCAAGATTATGGCGGGTGATTTTTCGTCGTGGAGGGTTTGCGATATTGACGTCAATTCCCTATATTTTGCATAACACGTTTCTACTTCGCTTTCAAGTTCTATTTCGTTTAATCTATCTAACTGGGTAGGTATATTTTGCTTGTTTTCGCGTAACGTTTTGCGTAATTCTGCGACCGTTATGTTTGCATAAGGTAAACCGCGTAAAAGTGCTTCATAGCATAATTCGTCTTTTAATAACAAATCCGGGTTAAATTGAGACATTGTCTTAATATGCTAATTGTAGTAATCTACTTATACTAATCAACATCAGTTTGATTATATTAATTATATCACTGTATATGACTATCTTTAGTTTTGTGGAATCAAATACCTTTCAATTCACAGAGAGAATAATAGCTCGGTTGCAGATATAGAAGGGGATCTCACACAGAGTTTCACAGGACATGACATGACATATTATGACTACTGTTGTTAGGCGATAACATTCCTATGCAAGGGGAGAAATTACGTGTTGTTGCACATACGCTTATAACAAAGGCATAGTTTATACAGTTTCTAACACGTTAATATATTTCCTGTTTGTTCTTGTTCTCACCCTTATTTTATTTTGGTGTGACAATCTGTGCACGCTTCAACATGGGTTTACAGAATTAATTTTATCATTACATATATTATTTTTCTTAATAATAATTGCAAATCTTTTGTACTAATATATTATTGCTATTCTTGTTTTATTTAATTTTTATTTTTATTATTAAGCTTTTTATATATAGCCTTTTTTTATTTCTTTATTTCAGTAACTCCAATTAGTCTTTTATTTATTAGCAAAGCAGAGTGGCGCATCTTATAATGGCTGTATACTATCTTTTATAACTTCTGTATACTATCGCCATTATAACCTCAGGAGCCGGGTTAATTGACGTCGGTCAATTAAACAGGCTGCCATAATATTCACAAAATGTTATATATTTAATAAGAAAAATACAACGTAACAAAACACTTAACTGGAACCTGTGAATTAAGGAATATTAGATTCATGCTGCCAAATTTATTCACGCATATTTACGTCCATGACATCTCTTTATTTACATACCTGGTAATTAGCATAAAAGAAAATGAGTTACTGTCCTGTTATTAAAAATTAATTAGGCTTGTGATTTGTATAGTTAAAACATACATATATATACTTAACCTACTTTTCATTTACTCTATTTTGTTCAACTTATTAAGTTAACTATAAAAAAATAATAACCGCATAATGTATTCATTAATCAACTTGGTTAATTATTTATAAAACTTTGGTAATTCATACCCTCGGATCCGAGATATGTCCTTTCTTTATATTAAAGTTAAAGAATTTACTTTTGCTGCCATTTGAAGAATGGACTTATTAATATTAGCATGTTATAGTTATTAAAGCTAAATACATAATATTGTTTATTACAAAGTTACAATGGTAATTTAACTCGGCCAGTCTTTTGTATTATGATATTAATTTTATTTTGGTGTCAATTGTCTTTCATATGTTTATTAAGTAATTTCTGAACTACAGAAGTTTGACTTCTGTATCACCTGTATGTAGCAGCCTCGGCGAATCGGGGTTGTCTGTAGTAAACGGTGGCTCAGCGGCTTCTGGTCTATCCTGGAGACTTAAGAAAGTGTAATAATGGAAGGTGTGGTTTTCTCTTTTTCCAAGGTTTATGAGATTCTGGTGCTGGCGGTGGTGGGAAACTTTCACTTGAACTCACTTACTTCGGTTTACCACACTTTTTACTTATAGTTAAACTATTACATATACTGTGATCTCTATCACGTTGACGTGATATTAAATCAACTGCAGAGATGTCATAAACACACACTTAAAATGCATCAAAGATGTTAAACATATTGAAATTACTGATAATTATTGCTATCAGCTAATGCTTAAAGAAACTAAGAGAGTGAACGACATATTCTTTCATTCTCTATAATATTGTAGTTACTGGCTACATTTTTAACTGTACTGTTCTCGCTGCGGAGTCTGATTTACAACTAAATTTGGGGCGCGCACCGCTGGCTTAGCGAAGTGCGTGTCCGCGCATGTTCTTATTTAACGGCGCGAGAAATAGTTCTTAATTTATGAATTATTATTTTTACTTATTTTAAATAGCTGGTTTATTACGTCTCTCTATAATTTAATACTCGCTGAAGAAACAGGAGGTGGTTTACATATTTATTTGTTTAACATTATTTAGTTTTCTATTTATTTCATAGGGAGAGAAATTATGGAAATTATGTAGTTTCATTTAGGATTATATTATTTTTACCTTTTCTTTTATTTTGTGCTATTTAACCCTATTAAATCGTCACAATGGTTTAGAGATTGAACTTTGCAAGGACACAGTTTATAATAAATGCTTACAATGTCTTGAAAATATGATCTTTTCTATGTCAAACCAATCTCTCCAAGACTTCGGTTTACCTCCACCAACTCAAGACACAAACATTATTACAGTCAATCGCGGTACCTGAAAAAGCTCTCCTACAATACAGTTCAGCTTTCTGATATGGTTGCTGAGAACTTTCCTAAACTTAATGCGGATCAGAAGAACGCTTACAATGAGCTCATTGCCAACATTAATGATGGACTCGGTCAGCTTTTTTTTCTTGACGCACCTGGTGGCACTGGAAAAACGTTCCTACTAAACCTACTTCTTGCCAGCGTTAGGAAAGACAGAAAGATTGCCATCTCTGTGGCTTCTTCAGGTATAGCAGCTACATTGCTGGATGGAGGTAAAACAGCTCACTCTGCCTTTAAACTGCCTCTGAATTTAAACATCTCCCAGACTCCACTCTGCAACATTTCAAAACAAAGTGACACAGCCAAGGTCTTGAAAGAGTGCAAGATGATAGTTTGGCATGAATGCACCATGGCTCACAAACGAGGGATAGAAGCCCTAGACAGAACTTTACAGGACATTTGTAGCAGTAAAAACCTGATGGGTGGAATAACAGTACTACTGGCCGGAGACTTTAGACAGACTTTACCTGTTGTGCCTCGGGGAACACGAGCAGATGAAGTTAAAGCCTGCCTGAAGTTGTCTTACCTCTGGCCCAAAGTTCAAGTTCGTTCCTTAAGAGTAAACATGCGGGTGCATCTTAAAGGTGATTTTAAAGCGGAAGAGTTTTCAAGCTTACTGTTACAGATTGGCGATGGAAAGTTAAAAGAGGAAGATGGAAAAGTTAACATTCCAAACAACCTATGTGAAGTTGTAAAAGACCTTAAGACTTTGACAGATAAAATATACCCAGACTTAATGAATATAAGTGACTCATCTTGGCTCAAAGAAAGAGCTATTCTAACCCCAAGAAATGAGACAGCAGCAATCATTAACAACTTATTGTTAGAAAAACTTGCAGCCGATGTTGTAAAATATCAGTCAGTAGATTCCGTAGTAGAGGTAGAAGACGCTGTGCATTATCCGGTAGAGTTCCTCCACACGCTCAACCCTCCAGGAATACCCCCACACAACCTTCACCTAAAAGTTGGGGCTCCCATTATGCTGCTGCGGAACTTAATACCACCAAAACTTTGCAATGGTACCAGACTGCAGGTAAAATCTTTACATAAGAACGTTGTTGAGGCAACTATATTCACTGGCTGTGGTTCTGGAGAAACAGTTTTCATACCTCGCATTCCTTTGATCCCGCATTTTCAGTTTAAAAGACTACAATTTCCCATCAAAGTCTGTTTTGCAATGACAATCAACAAAGCTCAAGGACAGTCTTTGAAAATGGCTGGCGTAGATCTGAGGGAAGACTGTTTCTCTCATGGGCAGTTGTACGTTGCCTGTTCAAGAGTTAGCGCTCCTGACAGTCTGGTTATTCTTCAGCCAGAAGGAAAAACTAAAAACTTTGTGTACAAAGAAGTTCTTTAATGATCCGATGATTAGTTCTTCATTACAAGTTCATAAATTGAAGAAAAATCTGAAATGTTTTCATACTCAACACAACTTCATATAACAAAAATGTATAATGTTTATTTTAAATAAAATACATAAGAGGGTTTAATTATTTATTTATAAGAAACCTACTTTAATTGAACTTTATTAATTAAATAAGATTTTCATTACGTACAACGTGAAACTCCATAGCGAAGCACGGGTATTTTGCTAGTTACTAATATTCTTCACTTTTTATCATTTAGTGTTTCCTTTGGATTTATTAATTGTTAATGATTTTATCATTCACTATTTTTCACTATAATACTATTCTTTATTTTACACTATTCTCATTCAATCATCACCTTCACTTTTAAATTATTTATAGTTTATTATAATTTTATTAGTGTACTTTCTTTATCACTACACTTTGGGGTTTTTACACTTTCATTTTGCACTTCACACATGTTTTTGTTTTTTAAGTGTTTCTGAATGGGTAATCCCTCTAATTATTATCTCACTACCGTACTATCTCTTTCATTACAATATCTCATTTATAATATTAACAATTTTATGTCCTTATATTTCTATCATTACATCTAACTCTAAATTGTGGGTTAGTTTGCTTTTTTATATTTATATTTAACATTGTTTAATTGGGTTTCCTTCAATTCCATTACTATTGTCCATTAATGGATAATAACATTTACAGTAGAAGCCCGATATAGCACGGTTGTCGGGTGACACGCTTTCCCCCGCGTTATAGGCGTAACCGCGGTATATCGAAAGGTGACCTGTACAGTGAAAAATGATGGGGAGGGAGGACCGGGAAAAAGGCTACAGCATAATGCACTACTATATACTGTACGTAAATTACGTCACCAAATGTAGAAATAAAAAATAAGAAAACTGTATTTTAATCCAATACGTATTTTAATCTATTTTAATCCAATGGAATATAAAATACACTATTTATACATTGCTCACTCGACCTACTGTAGGCCTAATTGTTGGTCTTAAAAAAGTCTGTAATTGTTGTTTGACGGGATAATGCACAGCGTTTCTTTTCCGCGTATTGTTTTATAAACGCAAGGTGCAGCAGATGAACATTATTAGATTCACTTTGCCTCTTCATCCACGAAATTACTTTGTTTATGTGTATTATCACTTCACTAACATTTGGAATAACTTCTTTCACTTCCACCCCATTTTCATTTCCATCATCATCATCGTCTTTTTTTTCTTCGCAATTTGTATTTCGGACTGCATCGATGATATCTTTATCTCCTACACATTGTGTAACAGGCTCACCGTTGTCAACTTCTGCCCAGTCATTCAAGTCATCTAGAGTGAAGTTGCAATGCAGAGCACTACTCGCAGACTGTACATCACTATTAGTGAATCCGGCAACAGAGCAATTTCCATCGGCGATGTTTTATTCAAAGGAACATTTCTTCCAGCAATTCTGAATCGTAGCCTTACTAATACTTTCCCATCCAAGACCTACTGAATACGCAACTGTTTTCAGGTTTATTGACTTAAGGTAAATTTCCATTTCCTAATCAGAATTCACTATAGCACTCAGAAGTTCACGGCGGTAATGCGCTTTAAATGCTTTTATGATGCCTTGATCTAATGGCTGGATCAGTGCTGTAGTGTTTTTCGGCAAGAACATGACTCCGATTTTCCCATCTCTTGACTGTAGCATATCAGCAGGTGGATGTGCTGGACAGTGGTCAAGGGTCAGTACAGCTTTTTCTTCGAGGTTGAGTGACCGCAGGTGGCTTCTCACAGATGGAACAAATTCTTCATGGAACCATTTACTGAAAATATCACTTGTCATCCAAGCATTTTTTGTATTACGATATGTGATGGGTAATGACACCATGTTAACATGTTGAAAGCATCTAGGATTTCGGCTTTTCCCTATACAGAGAGGTTTAACTTTGTGGCTGCCTGATTTATTTGTGGCAAACAGGAGGGTAACTCTATCCTTACTTATTTTTAATCCAGATTTATTTATTGAATTATTCACATCCAGAGTTCTGGTAGGAAGCATTCGAAAATACAGAGCAGTTTCATCACAGTTATACAATTGATGGTCATTTAAATCGTTATCGATCATTACTTTGTTTAATGCCTGAGGAAAAAGTGCTGCAGCTTCACTGTCACATGATCGTGCTTCCCCTTCAATGCTTATCTGGCTTATACCATGACGAGATTTCCATCGCGAAAACCACCCATCAGATGCATTAAAGTCACTGTTGCCATGTAAATCACTATGGAATTTCACAGCTTGAGCTCTGATAACTGGTCCTGACAGTGGCACACCTTCACTTCGTTTTATTAAAAACCACCTGTACAGACACTCATCTAGTTCACTATCCTTACCTACTTTGGTCTTTTTTCTTTGCAACCCCATTTCACTTTCAACTGTGTTCACAAAACTTTTAAGTTTATCTTCTTCCTTCATCCACCCTCTAATTGTTCCTTCTGGGATGCCACACTCACGTGATAAACTTGCCTTTGACTCTCCGTTCTTCACACGATCAATTATTTTGAGTTTATCACTCACAGAATATGCTTTTATTTTCTGCGACATCACAAAACTCTACACTATGCGAATTTATGACAAAGACTATACACTTTGATAAGATAATATCAGAGTACGATCTTATACTGTACTGTAATATGAGGGAGAGAAGGGATTTAGTTGGCTGCTTGCCTTGGCATGAATTCTTAGAAACGTAGAGACTGTAAATAGCTCGGGCAATTGTTTATGTCTACAGGTACACTTGAACTGGCAATTCTGGCTGTTGTTTACAACGCCGTTTCCAACAACAAGCCTTTGTTTACAATAAACGCAACGCATTCCAATGTTGTGGCTATGGAAGTCACGATAAACAATTCATAATTTACTCACTCTCTACAAGTAAGAATTTTCGCTAATAACGGGCGACATACTCTTCACCGCGTTATATCCGAATCCGCGGTATATCGGACCGCGCTATATCGGGCTTCTACTGTACTTTTTTTTCTCATAGGTTAATTATCGGTCTTGTTTCCAATATTACATTTGGGTGCATTATTTCTCCTGCTCATATTCTTGATTACTTGTTTGTGTATCATCATTGGTTTTCATTTTTATTTATTTCCCTTCATCTTGGGTTTGTTTCTTTTTCATTTCCCTCCTTCTTCATTTTCATTGTATTTGTTTAATACTTTGGTTTTCCACCTTCTCCTTTGGGTTCATTTTAACATGTTACATTGAGTCATTTAATTCCATGAACTTGTTTCATTTTTGTTTGGGTTTGGTTTTTTCCCTTCTTCTTTTGGTTTGGTTAATCACTTTCTTCTCTTCTTTGGTTTTATTCTTGTTTGTTTTTTGTGGTTCCCTTGTTCTTTTGTTTCCTTTTGCTGGGTCAATCACTTGGGTTGGGTCATGTTGTCATTCGTCGTGTCATTGTTATTATATTTTATTTATTTTAAACATTTTATTTTATATTATGTATTATTTTATATTCAAAATTATCTTTTTCATCCCTGGTATTGGGGTGGCTTATTTATGTTGTAACAATCTTCTAGAAAATTGTATTATGAAACAAAATTGACATGAATAATGTCAAATAAACTCGAACACATGTTTGAGAAATTCAGCTTGGACTAAAAATGTATGTGGAAACACAAAATTGCAGCTATTTTGTTTTCAAAACAGCTAGACGTTATAAACATTTTTACTTAAACTTATTTCCTAATGTAGGAAATATTCATTCTGCAAATTCTAAGTATTTTTGCAACACCTAGGTATAGTGTGTTATTATAATATGCATTCTTTCTCTGTGATATTACTGCTCTTCAGGCTATTCTTTTTGTTTTATTTAAATGCCATAAAATTCTGTAATCCTTTTCCTCCCTACCCTGCACATCATGCTCTATATCGCTTATATATTTGTCCCGACTACTCCGTTTGATTTTCCTTGCTTCTTTTCTGGCAATGGCACAGCAGAGCTTATATTCAGAGCTTGTCTTATCAGTCTTTCATGCTAGATGATTTAAATATGCCTTTATATCACCATCCCATATACACAAGTCTTGGGTTCCATATCTTTTATGTCTTGTTCCCAATGCTTCTAATGTTGTATGGGATATGATAGCTCTGAAGTTACTCCATTCTTGATTTACGCATTATTACTAATGCATGTCTGTTATGCAGAATGATTCAGCTGAGTCTGCTACAGGTTGCATATACTATCATCAAAATTATAGATGTACTTCATTAATTACTGAATTATGTAGATGTACTTCAAAATTGTGTGTGGAGCATTGGCTGTCTATGGGTAGGCACCTTCCTCTACCTACCAGGAATATGGTCCCTGAGGTCTATGTGGTCAGACTCAACCCCCCCCCCATAACAACTCTTATACCCTCCACTAAATTCCATAGTTTTCCATTCACTGGAAAACAAGATGCATAGAATTTGTAAGACATGTTCAGCACGTTGTCCCCTTTATAGTTATCACAGTCATTATGACCTCCTTTCTTGAATATGGGGACTACCTTTGCCATCTGCCAATATTTGGGAATGTGACCAGTGGTCCAGCACAGATTGATAAAGTGGAAATTTTATAAATGGTTGTCCTGCAAGGCTGGTGCGTACTTTATAAGCTCAAAATTCAGCCTATTATTTTTTTTTCAAATGTAAACAAATATTCCATCATTTCCTATATTTAAAGTAAAAAAGGCATTTCATCATTTCTCATAAACTGCTATATTTTTTAAGACAATTAAACTGATATCTTCTTCTTCTTCTTTTTCTTCTTCTCTTTTCAAACATTAGACCTGTGACCCCTTGTGCCCCCTGGCAATGGTACAACTCACATTCCACAACTGTCAGAGGGAAGTCACCCCTCTAGTAAACATGTGCAGGATGAGCTGCATGGTGAACAGGGAGTTGTGTGTGTGTGTGTGTGTGTGTGAGAGAGAGAGAGAGAGAGAGAGAGAGAGAGAGAGAGAGAGAGAGAGAGAGAGAGAGAGAGAGAGAATATGGCTTTGTTTGCTAAGCCAGCCTATGTACACTGTTTACACTCTACAAACAGTATTAGTTATTTTTATTTTGTGTAAAAATTTGAGTCTGTAACGTTGACAATAATGGTAGGTAGTGTGAAATAAGAATTTGTTAAGTTCACACTGCATCGTTGTTTTCAATTTTGTGAACTGCATGTGAATCTATAGTGTTACGACGTCACAGAACAATCTACGTGTTTTTCGAACGTTCCAGAGAGATCCAGAATGTAAGCGTGTAGCGTACGTGATTGTAGACGCATTTTGCGAGAATCTTCTCGACTGTGCCAGGCTTCGCTATGGCGCTCGGCCTGTGTCAAGGCAAGGCCACACTATACTACTGGCCAGAGTCACCCCCTTCACTCTATGCGCCACGTCACAGTAGGCGCCGGACCGTTTCGCGCCACCAGCCCAATGCTTTTTTAGTCAGTATACACTTACACACGTGTTTCTATTCGTATACGAAGTTTTGCTGCAACTGTTTTTCATTCCGTACATTTGTGATAATAATATTAAAACATGCCAACTTCATGCTGCGTACCAGGATGCAAAAGCAATTATAACACAGACAGTTCAGTGACTGTTTTTAGCGTAAAACATATGTACAAGGGAATTAAATTTAATGACGAAAACTTTAAACCAATCCAGTCTGTAACAGATACTAATTTTGTTTTTTTGAAGTCTTTTAGTAAATGGTTAGTTAAATGGGATGAACTTGTTGTTCAAGGGGAGGAGTTGACAAAAGCTAAAAGGAGAGGAAAATTAACCAATGAAACACATGTAGGATTGGTACATACTGTTAACACTTTAATGGAGATTATTTCGTTTCTCTTAGGAGACATGAAATTGTCATATCTTTTACTTGGCAAATTTGAGACCGATCCGTTAGAGGCCAGATTTAGCCAGTATAGACAGATGAGTGGTGCATGTTACCATGTATCAGTCAAGCAGGTTTTGGAATCAGAAAAAAAAACTAAAAACTTTGAGTTTGATTGATATTTACTCCTCTAGACACAGTAAAGTATGTATCAAAGATTTATTTATTTCCACAGCAGACTGTGAAGAAAGCGATAGTAATGATATGCATGACAACAGTAATCAAATTTTTGATGACCTGCAGGTAGACATAACTGATGTTACCTTATCAGAAAATGACACTTTAGGCCTTGTTTATATTGGTGGTTACTTGGTACACAGTATTTTAAAAAATAACTCTTGCACTGGGTGTACAGATTTCTTTACTACAACAAATACCGAGTCTACTGTTATACCACAAAAGGACAATTACTATTTTAATGTTATTAATAGAGGATCTTTAAAATACCCTTCAGATTATGTGATGGAAGTACTAAATTTAGCTTTCAAAGTGTTTACATTAATTGTATCTGACAGATACGAAACACAGTTTTTATTGTCCACTAATCAGAGAGTAGCGCTAAAATCCACTGTTTTAGGTTTTATTGACATCCATCATCAACAGAGAAATTGTAATATATGTAAAATTAATTTTAACAAACTTATCGATAAATGTTTATTTTCCTTTTGTAACATCTTATTAAACAATTATTCAAAATCTTGTAGTGACGAATTCAATAAAAAAAGGAAAGATGCTCAGAATGATGTCAAATCGAACAAAAAGAGAAAAATACACTTTTAGCCAAGTTCAGCGTTAACTTAGATAAATGTTAGACACAGAATGTTAAGTTAGTCTAAATAACTTTATTGTAAGTAGATTTTAAATTACATGTAAATATGTTAGACGTAAGGCAATACGAGATTGTAATGCATCATCTTCAAATGATCAAATATTATTGTAAATAAATACTGAGCAGTTAGTAATCGGTTATTTCTTTAATTTTCCTGCTTACCCCGCTTCTGGTACTACTTATCATACATGATATAAAATCTTGTACAATACGAAAGTTTGGCTGTTTATCTACATAAAGAAACTTGAAAAGTTATTTCCCCGATAAGCTGTCAATTACCTTGATTCACAGCTTTTTTACATCCTTCGTCTAAATTGGACTTTCTCAAATGCTAAATATAACTGTTGTTGTTCACAAAACTCTACATTTTTTCCTACCAAGGTCTTTGTTAGTTCATACAGATTACAACCATATAGGACATGTTCAGGTAAACCATTACAGGTGTGTGTAGGAAAGGTTATTTGAGCACGCGACACAGTAAACAGCATTAGCGGCTGTGTTTCGTTTCGGCGCCTAGTGTGACGTCACGTTTCCAGCACTCCGGCCAGTAGTATAGTGTGGCCTTGGTCAAGGCCGCAGTTAATTACGTAGTTCACACGAGAGATAAGACGCAGTTTGGAAGCTTCTGGTGTGTGAGCAGGACTATAAATACATGGCAGTACCGGCCTTAGTTTTCAGTTCAATGTGAGATATTGGGTAGTGCGGTTCGAGAGTATTAGTGCGATATATTTACAGAGCGGTTCAAGTTATTACTGTGTACGTTCAAGTAGTTACGTATTAGTGAAGTGTTGCGTTTTATATTCGGACGGTGTAATTGTAATACAATTGAGTTTTAATATTAGTGGACATTTTATTGCGTGTGAACAATTTTCATTTGATTTGTTGTAGACACTGTGTTGTTAATTACGAACTGTTTAACTGTAAAAATTAAAGGTGTGATTAGTGACTTAATTGGTGTCTTGTACTTATTTTGTTTCCACTGTACCTACGACGATCGAGTAGACCGTCGTAACAGTGGTGTCAGAAGTGGGATACAACGGTTAACAGTGGAAAGAGTGGACATTTTGTACAAGACTAGTGTCATTCGTAATTAATCGGAAAACAATGGATGCCAGTCAGATGATGGAAAAATTCCAGGCGCTGTTGTTGCAGACAGAAGAACGATGACGACAGGATGCAGAGAAAGCGGAAGAGAAACAGAAACCCTACTGCTGGAAGCAGAGGGAAGACGCAGACAGGAGGCGGAAGAAGCAGAAAGACGACAAAAAGAAGAACGGACACAAGAAAGAGAAGAAGCAGAAAAACAACAGGATGAGAAACGCAGACAGGAGGCGGAAGAAGCAGAAAAACGACAGGATGAAAAACGTAAGCAAGAAGCAGATGAAACGGAAGCTCTCTTTGAAGCTATGCAGAAACAGTTGCAAGAACACAGTACCGCAGAATTGGGTCTCCTACGAGGTGAGCTTAATAAACAAGTTACTAAAATATCGGAGGTACAAGAATCAATGACACTAAAAATAGCTGAAGTAGAAAAATCTGTCTCGAGTGTTGAAGAATCGATGTCTACAATAATATCTGACGTAGGAGAATCCATGTCAAATAAAATAGCTGAAGTAGAAAAATCTGTCTTGACTGTGGAAGAAACTATGTCAACAAAAATATCTGCAGTAGAAGACTCGATTACAAATATAAAAGAGCAGATTAAAAATGAAGTCGAGCAGTGTTTGAAATTACAACTAAAACAACTTTGTGAACAGACTGTACCAATGATAAAGACAGAAAAAGACATAGAAAATAAGTCAATAGAGAAAGTAACTTTGCCTGCAGTAGGGACAGTTCATGTCAAAGCTCCAACCTTTGACGGAAGCAGTCACTGGGCAACGTACCTCCTCCAATTTGAAGCTGCTGGATGCCCAAATAATTGGACAGAGAAAGACAAGGCAGTCTCATTCGTTCTCGCATTAAAAGGACCCGCGGCAGAACTACTACAGAAAGTGCCACCTGACAGCCAGAACATCTATGCCGAGTTGATAAAAGCTCTAGAATTACGGTATGGTGATAAACATTTGCGAGATGTGTACTGCACCCAGTTGAGAGCAAGGCGACAGCATTCCGGGGAGAGTTTTCAAGAGTTTGAAGCAAGTATCGACAGACTAATTAGACTGGCCTATCCTGAAGCGCGAGAAGACTTTCGAATGAGTTTTGCGATGCAGACATTTACTGCCGGTGTCCGAGATAACGAACTACAGCAAGTATTACGAATGGCAAGACACCAGAACAGTGCGGACGCCCTGGTACATGCTTTGCAATTTGAGGCCGCCAAATCAGCGTCTGGTTGGACAAGTCATAAAGTGCGCGCGCTAAAAGATCGCGATGGCACAGACGATGAGGAAGAAGAACAAGGAACAGAACGACTCGAGGGTCGGCGCCACAGAATAAAATAAGAAAGGATGGAAGACCGAAGTGTTATAGATGTGGGAAACCTGGACATCTACAACGAGATTGTCAGGTTAGAATTCAGCAGCAGGGAAACGAGCAATAGTCGGTACAACGGGGCGTGTGCTGACTAACTGGAGGAACGAAGCCCCTAGAAAATACTCAATTTCTACACTTCAGAAAAACAGCGGGAGCTTGGTAGTTACCGAATTTGTTCAAGGAAGGCCAACCTCGATTACAATTGACACAGGCGCAACAATTTCTATTGTACGCCCCGACGTGGTGAAAGATCTCAAGCCAATCTGGTGCTCTTGCAGCTTGCGAACAGCTACTGGACGGCCTGTAAAAGTGTATGGAAAAGTGGAGATACACCTACGCCTCGGTCGACTTGAGTTTAATCATCAAGTACTTGTTGCAGACATTGTGGATGAAGCAATTCTTGGTGTGGACGCTATGAACGCATACGATTTATAGTCGACTTCAAGAACAATGTCTTGAGAATCGGAGGCGAAGAGGTAATGCTATCAACAATGACGACAGCAGAAAAATCGATGGACGTCATAAACCAAGTGGCCGTAACTGTTCCGCCAAACTTCGAAAAGATCGTCATGGTTAGAACCGATGTAGATACTAGGGGCAACCAGTGCTCTATATTCGAACACCAGGTAGTCAGCACACCGGGCATACTAATTGCCAGAAGTTTAGTAAAACCTAACGAGACCGGAAATGTACCTATTAGAGTGGCGAATATTTTGGATCAAGCTATCACTTTACAAAGCAATACGCTCCTACGCAAATTGACTCCTGTGGCCTGGATAGCCGGAATAACGCAACGAAGATCCAGTGCTTCGGATAATTCCAAATTACCAGAGGAACTGCAAGAATTATTCAACAGATCTTCTAACGACGTCTCAAGTGGTGAGGTAGACCTGCAAGACAGTTTTTACGCGAATTCAAAGATTGTTTTACAGTTTGGGGACAGTCACTGGGAAGAACCTATCTTGTGCAACATCGCATCAATACCGGGGACACAACACCGATACGCCAACCTCCTCGAAGGCCTCCATTATCTAAACAAGAGGAAATGTCTCCATTAGTACAGGACATGTTGACAGAGGGAGTAATCGAACTTTCGTCAAGTGCTTGGTCTTCTCCTGTAGTGGTGGTAGCGAAGAAGGATGGTGGATTGCGTTTCTGCGTAGACTACCGGAGGTTAAATGACGTTACAAGCAAAGACTGCTGTCCATTACCTCGCGTCGACGATACACTCGACATGTTGTCCGGAGCACAGTGGTTTTCCATATTGGACCTGAAGAGTGGATATTGGCAAGTGGGTCTTCATCAAGAAGACAAGGAAAATACCGTTTTCTCGACCCCAAGTGGCTTATTCCAATTTAACGTCATGCCATTTGGACTCTGTAATGCACCGGTAACATTTGAGAGATTGATGGACCTGATACTCCGAGGCCTGACGTGGAAAACTTACCTTGTTTACTTAGACGATGTCATAGTGATCCGGAAGACTTTCGAAGACCATTTGGAAAACCTTAAGGAAGTTCTAACTAGAATTCACGGTGCACAACTGAAACTGAGCCCGAAGAAGTGTTCTCTATTCCAGGAGGAAGTACAGTATCTGGGCCATCTGGTTTCAGCAGCGGGTGTCAGCATGGATCCTAATAAAGTAGACACCGTAAGAGACTGGCCAGTTCCGAAGAGTAAACACGAAGTTCGGAGTTTCCTGGGGTTATGCTCATATTATCGACGTTTTGTGAAAGGCTTTGCTACTATTGCTAAACCACTACATGAGCTAACGGAAAATAAACGAAACTTCCAGTGGTCGAGAGAGTGTGACCAAGCATTTAGAACGTTGAAGATTGCATTATGTTAGCAGCCAATTCTCGCTTTTCCAGCTTCCGAAGGGAAGTACTTTGTGGACACAGACGCAAGCAATACTGGTCTAGGAGGAGTTTTGTCTCAAGTGCAAAATGGTGAAGAACGAGTTTGGAAGTTTGGAAGACGCAGTTTGGAAGCTTCTGGTGTGTGAGCGGGACTATAAAAATACATGGCAGTACCGGCCTTAGTTTTCAGTTCAATGTGAGATATTGGGTAGTGCGGTTCGAGAGTATTAGTGCGATATATTTACAGAGCGGTTCGAGTTATTACTGTGTACGTTCAAGTAGTTACGTATTAGTGAAGTGTTGCGTTTTATATTCAGACGGTATAATTGTAATACAATTGTGTTTAATTTTAGTGGACATTTTATTGCGTGTGAACAATTTTCATTTGATTTGTTGTAGAGACTGTGTTGTTAATTACGAACTGTTTAACGGTACAAATTAAAGGTGTGATTAGTGACTTAATTGGTGTCCTGTACTTATTTTGTTTCCACTGTACCTACGACGATCGAGTAGACCGTCGTAACAATATGTTCATTGCTGAAGAAGAGATATCTGTTATGAAAAACTATTACTTTCTTAGTATAAGTGTTGTTATTTAAAAATGTCAAGGAAATTTTCAAAGTGCAGTTCCATTGAGAGAAAATTCCTTTTTATTTGATTAAAAAATTCATAGAAATGGACCAGTGTTAATTAGACGGACAACAAAATGGGCCCCCAAAAACTACAATAATAGTAGAAAGGAAAACAAAAATTTTTAGTACTCTTTTGGTACAGAACCTGTCTAAATCAATTGGAGATTCTCTCTAGAGTAAAAAATTCCTAATATTTCAGTTGAACTTATTATGTGATCACATCATTTTAAATATATACATTAAATATTGTAGTATTATAAGTCTGCAGGCTGTTGGGCCGTGGTCGTTTGTTTCTCCCATGGCTGGAATGGGATATTTTGTACTATTAACACTGGCTGTGAGAGCTTATATTCTTACAACTTGTGTTTAACTGAATGTAGTTTGACGAGTGCATACAAATCCATGAGATGGATGGTTAATAGGGTTTTCTGAGGAACCCAGTTTTGTCCCTAGAGTACTTTTGTCTGACAAAGCAACAATCACCATTTTCACATAATATGTAAGTAGGCACAACTGTTTCTAATGTGATATACTAACTCCAAGCTTTAATTTGGAAACTGAACTTACACAATTAGGAGTGGGCTTAAGTAGAGGCATTTACAATAATTGGCTTCTACTTTAATGGTAAACTTATTTTTATGAGGCTTGATTAGAAATATTATGTCATTACAGAGCTTCAGTTAGTATGTGTGAAAATTTTAATATAATATTTTCCAGGATGATTAGATTTCTGATGCAGTAACTTATCGAACACTGATGTAACAATGCATCATACGTAACAATAGATATGAAGATTAAATATTGTTTTTTAATGGCGAGAAATATATGCAGGCACACACACACACACACACACACACACATATAAACATACAAATTACTAACAAATATATATAAAAAATCGCATAAAAACTATGAAATCAGGAACAAATTCTCACACACTATTATACACATAATGAAGCCATTGCCTTTAATTTACATTTTCCTTAAATTTATGTTGATGACTATGTGGGTTACAATGCTTTTAAAAGTTTAATTCAAATCAGCATAAGAAATTTTGTATAATAAGTGTGTTGGAATCATCAGAGGCATTACGTCAGGTTTTTGTGTATATTAAATTAGATTCTTGGATTTTGTTGTCCATGACATGTCTGTTACTTAACTCAATATAACTATTACATTAACTACTCGGAACACAAAGTTTTTTATAAGTAAAAACATAAAGTTTTACCTTACAACCTGAACCGGTTTTCACCTTCAAAAGGCTTTTTCAGAGGTTGCCGCTGGTAGCGCTGTCCATCCTGTTGTGGGCGACGGAATCGAATTTCGAAAGATCGATGTTGTGTGTGTGGGGTGAGATATGTTCGAATAATGCATGTGATTTGAATTGTGTCTGTTCGTTTAGGATGTTCTACAGATGGTCTACATCTCTGAAACAATCACCATCCTACAAAACAAACTCAAACAGAACAACACACCAGACGAACTTATCAACGAAATAACAGAAACTCTGAACATTATCACAAAACAAAACTACTTTACTTATAACAATAAATATCACACACAGAATGATGGTCTACCCATGGGCTCCCCCATATCCAGCATTCTAGCAGAAGACTTCCTCCAACACTTAGAAAAAACAAAAATACTCACAAACAATGACAGACACTCACATAAAATACTATATTGGCACAGATATGTTGATGACATTCTAATACTATACAGGGGAAAAAAAGACAATGTGAACAGTTACTAATGCACATAAACAAAATACATAAAAACATAACCTTCACTGCCGAATACGAACACAACAATACCATAAACGTCTTGACCTCTCCATCACAAAACTTGAACACAAGCATAAATTCAGTATATACAGAAAACCGACTACAACTGACACACTAATACACAACTCCTCCAATCACCCAATACAACACAAACTAGCTGCCTTCAGAACCATGATACATAGACTTAACAACATCTCCCTAGATGAAAGAGATTACAAAGATGAACTAAACACGATAAAATATCTAGCAGAATCTAACGGATATGACATAACAATAGTCAGTAAACTCCTACACAAAACAAACAACAGACAAAGACAGAAAACAACAAATTCATAACACTAACATACATCAATAAACAAACTGAAAAAATAGCCCACAAATTCAAAAAAGCAGGATACAGAATCGCTTACAAAACTACTAACAAAACAGAACACACACTATCAAAACGCACACACGAAGCACAAAACAAATTTGATCTACCCGGTGTTTACAAACTAAATTGCTCAAATTGCAACAAATTCTACATAGGCCAGACAGGACATAGCTTCAAACAGAGATACATTGAACACACAAAGGCACTCCACTCTACTACAGAATCCACCTTTGCAAACCACTTCATTGAAGCAAACCACACATACAGAAACATCGACAATAACATGAACATTCTACACGTACACACAAAAGACCGAAAAATAGACACTCTAGAACAATTGGAAATATACAAACACACGAAAACAAATAAAAACGACATCCTAAACGAACAGACATAATTCAAATCGCATGCATTATTCGAACATATCTCACCCCACACACACAACATCGATCTTTTGAAATTCGATTCCGTCGCCCACAACAGGACGGACAGCGCTACCAGCGGCAGCCTCTGAAGAAGCCTTTTAAAGGTGAAAACCGGTTCAGGTTGTAAGGTAAAACTTTATGTTTTTACTTATAAAAACCTTTGTGTTCCGAGTCGTTAATGTAATAGTTATATTTAATTAAATTAGAATTAGAGCTCAGCTTTCAAATAATGACTTATAAGTAACAATATTCTCCACATATTGGATTTTTTCTCCTGTACACCATGAAATTTAAATAAAATATCGGTATGGAGAACCATACATAACTTCCATGTTCTAAGATTTATATTTAAAATCATTTTCGAAATGAAATATTACCATAGAAACTACTTCTTTCTACTTACTGCTTCAGCCTTAACCACAGTACTGTGGTCACTAACGTATACCACCTCACGTTATCGCACTCGATTTTCACTGATGATGGAAGTCGATGGCATTGCCGAAACGTCTGGTTTTGTAGAAAACATTGGACTACGGCCAAACATCCCGGGAAGGAATTTTAACAAAAACTACTTCTTTGTTGCCGATAACGTTGTACACATATATATATATAAAATATGCATAAAATTAATGGCTTGTATAAGTTAATGTTTGATCTCCATTAAGTAGTGCTCAAGTTTCCAAAGTTTTAATATTATGATATCCGTAATTAAAACATCAGAGCAGGTTTAATGTGTGTGAGGGTACACCGTGGACAAAAATTTTCATAATTTCCTATTGAGTGTTGCTTAGAGTAAAGCTGCGAATCTACAGTGTACGTTTCACAGAACAAACACGCGGAAAAGAAGGAGCGCTCCGAAGTGACTCATGGACCCTCAGCATCTTGCAGAGGGTTCATTCCCTAAAGACGAAAAGTCTGTCTATGAATCGTTCCTCTGTAAACACGTGCAGTTACACTGCCCAGCGATCCACAGGAAGCAAATCGCTATCCATGCTGGACACTTTTTCGGCTTGCACGCGTTATGTTGGTGAGGGTTTCGGCACTTTCCATTTAAAAAGCGTGCAAATGTAAGAAAATAAACATGAGTGAGGCCAGAAATAACGTGAATTTTGTGTGTGTGTGTGTGTCTTCCCTGGCTTTTTATTGCAGTAATCATAATAATAAAATGGAAACGTAAACATTACATAATTGAGATATGCGTGCCTGCCACGAACGATATATTTTCTCTCATACATGATTTACATTAAAATGAAAAATTTATAATTTTAATGCCTGGCAACAAAATTATTTTATTTTTAACAATTACCATTGTTTGAAAAAGTTTAAATGAATTTTCATGTACTTTACTGTTGTTAAAACGTAAAAGGTTGCAGGTAAACTACCCCTTCCCCTTAACCGATCTTCACCAAAATCAAAAGGCCTTGAGATCTCTACAATTCAGTGACGTATGCAAAACATTATTTGATTCTGTTTGAATATGCGGCAGCTATAGTTCGTCATAGAATAAATTACCCTTGTTAAAACATAAAACGTTGCTGGTAAACTACCCCTTTCCCTTAACCGATCTTCACCAAAAACAATAGGTCTTGAAAACTCTACAATTCAGAGTTGTATGCAAAAAATTATTTGATTCTGTTTGAATTTGCGGCTGTTATCGTTTGCCATAGAAAATACCCTTGTTAAAACATAAAACGTTGCAGGTAAACTACCCCTTTCCTTTAACCGATCTTCACCAAAAACAATAGGTTTTGAGAACTCTACAATTTATGGCTGTATGCAAATAATCTTTTGATTCTGTTTGAATTTGCGGCTGTTATCGTTTGCCATATAAAATACCCTTGTTAAAACATAAAACGTTGCAGGTAAACTACCCCTTTTTCTTAACCGATCTTCATAAAAAACAATAGGTCTTGAGAACTCTACAATTCAGGGCTGTATGCGAACATTATTTGATTCTGTTTGAATTTGCGGCTGTTATCGTTTGCCAAAAAAAAAATTACCCTTGATAAAAAAAAACTGTTGCAGGTAAACTACCTCTTTCCCTCAACCGATCTTCACCAAAGACAATAGGTTGTGAGTACTCTACAAATCAGGGCTGTATGCAAAAAATTATTTGATTCTGTTTGAATTTGCGGCTGTTATCGTTTGCCATAAAAAAAATCTACAGACAGACACACAGACAGACACTTTTCGAAAAACGACTTTTTTTCATGTTTTGAGTGTAGTACAATCAGAATCTGCAATAATCTCGAACACGATTTTTTGGCCATCACCATACTTCCATTTCCTTAAGGAACATGGAAGTAAAATGAAAAATATAATCATGAACATATGAACATGTAATAAAATGGAAACTTCTCAGTAACTAATTTGGGATGAATTTCCAGTGTTTAGTTTTTGCAGTAGCAATGATAAAACCAATCTGTTTCAATTCACACTCAGTTGTACAGTGTAATAAAACAAATTTCTGATGAATGTTTAACTAATAAGCCACACGTTAGCATCAATTTTATAACAATTCTTAATGTTTCCTTTTCGGGGTTACAAAAATTATAATATAACTTGAAAAAAAAAATTTTGTTTGAAAATAAAAAATTTTATTTATTTATTTTTATATATTTATTTCTTTAATTACTAATTTATTGGATTATTTATGTTCGAATAACAAGAATTGTTTTCCAACGTTAAATAGATTATAAAATGTAATAATCGATTAGTGGTTTTCAGTTATTCAGTGATTATACTCCTTGCAATGTTCTTCTCTTCTTTTCTGGGAGTCCAGGTTTCATATATTACCTGAAATTCTTCTATATATATTTTTACCAAGAAATAAAACTCAAAATTATAATATTAAATGAATTTATTAAATTTATCGCAATGAATCAACTTTGAATCAATCTGCTAATCCACAGCTCGCAAACTCATATCTCAGGGCAAGTTGGTTTCATTATATAAATTATTAATATTGGATTACAGTTTCTTTTAGCTGTTATTTAAATAGTCAGAGAAAGGGTAACGCTGAAAAGTACAACACTTACAATAAAAAAGTTCTTAACTATAAAATAGAAATAATATTTAATATAAATATGTTAATAAAATTAGATTTCTCGAACCAACGGTCTGGGCGAATGCTTACGTCATCACAGCTGGCTGGTCAGATCAGTTTCAAACAAGATGGCCGCTACCTTGTTGCGTATGTACGAGAAGTCTTCACGACGGAATTCCTTCAAATAAATGTTGATTCTTTATGTGTTCCTCATCCAAGCAGTAGTGATTAATTTCTCTTCATAACAGTGTAATTATCCTGGATTAGTGATCAGTTGTTCGGCTCGGCAATCAGTGTTCAAATGTGTTCTTGTTCAAATGGCTCGTACAGTTTTTTCAATAGTAATTTTCGTATCGGCAAATTCTGAATTAGTGCTTATGGTTCTATTATCTGAATTGCACTTTTCAATCTTCGTAAATAGAATAGTTATATTTATTTTATTGGAGTTCAGTGTTGACAGCTCATATTTTTAAATTCCTCTGTTTTATTTTTATAGGTTTAGTTCATATCCAAAATTATCTCTTCTATCTTTTTTAATTAATTAATTTGTGTGAGATCGTTCCGATGTGTGCATCTCAACGTTTAACAATCAACTAACTCTCTTTCTTCTTCATACAAAAGGTCCTGGCTGATTTAATATTAAATTCACATTGTTTTAATCAGCTGATACCTCAGCCTAAATTATATGTTGTACTAAAAAATTGACTTTTACCTTACTATTAATTACATTTTGCTTATTGGTTATTATTATTAAATACTAATTACATAATCAATTTCCTTATTTAATTCTGCATCATTTAATACCACACATGATATACTTTATATTATTTTTTAACTTAAAAGGTCATATTTACAGTATATCTGGTTGTAGGCTTTAGCTAATTTACTTCCTGCCACATTAAATGGTTTACAATTTCTGTTAGATTCTAATTATCATTGAACAAGATCATTTTTTGAATTAAAATGGTTCGTTTTCTTTATATTAATTCTCAGTAATTTTATGATTTGGTTAACTAATTTGAATATTATTTTCAATTTAGGCTTTTCCTTAGATTCCAGGGTGATTACACTTGCATTTTTTCTAATAATATTTTATACATTCCTTCAATACCTTCACAAATTGTTGTTACAGTTATTATACACAGTGATTGATTTACATTAAACAATTTTCATCAATTTAATTAATTTCATTAACTTATTTACTAATTATAAGGTTGGTGATATTTACCATTTGGCCTATATTTTATGTTAGTTCACATACAATGCTTATTATTATTTCAGCTTGCTAATACCCTTTCTGACATACAATTCTTATAAAATCTTAACTAAATTGCCCTTACTTAATTACAGTAATGTTTATTATTAATTGATATCATTAAAACATAATAAATATATTCTATAACAAAAAAATAGACTCAATCTCAAACATTCAAGCCTTGAGTTCAATGAACTGTTAACATCAACAAAACACATCTGTTTTTTCATTTAAATTATTTATTAAAATTAATTTTATGCAGTCTTTTGCTGTTTTTGTTTTAGTTTAGGGATTTCCCCTTGTTCACTTCACTATTTACTGCATTCTCTTATCTTATTTTTAGTCATTTTATCTAGTATTGTAAGATAAAGAATATCACTTAATTGGGATCATCAAGATTTGCTTGTCATCATAAAATTAAATTGCACTGGTCCACTGTTAATCATAGGTCTAGAAACTTTACTTACATCTACTTTACGTTTACTTTTATTTTATTGTATTGTACTTTTCTTATGGACATTTAATCTTTTTTGGGGGTTTCTATTTTTATAATTATTTGGTTTTTTTTCCAATCCTTTTATTATGGAGGTTTGTTTATCCGTGGTATTTCCTTACATGCTCCTATTCTACCTGGGTATAATTATTCTATATATTGGATTATCATTATTTTCCTATAATTTATTATATATTGCATGGTTGTTTTTAATTCCCTTTATTTCTTCGAATCTATGATTTCAATTTACTGTGGTCCTTGATTAATTTTTATAGTAATTTTCCTTTAAGCCATTTTATTTTTATTCTATACTTGATTATTTTTTAAATTATAACAAGGTGGATTTTCTGTCATGCTACAACAGTAAGCTATTCTAGAGATTCTGGTGCACCCTTTTTAATATTTTGTAGTTTGGTTTTGTCTAATAGTTGTGACAATAAAATTTGTATCATTTCTTTTCATACTGGGATTATTCTTATGAATTTCAAAATTAGGACTCGGTGGCATGAATTAGGATATGATGACTCAATAACGAAAATAAAATAAATATAATTAATTCACTACCAACTCAGAACACAAATATTTGTGTTCCAAGTCGGTAGTGAATTAATTATATTTAGTTAAGTAACGGACACATCATGGACAACGAAATGCAAGAAAATAAAATAATTTTAGGGCTTATGTACAAAGATAGTAAATATTTTTAGCTATTCGTTTATTTTCTTCAAGAGGAATAAGAAGCATCATTTAATAACTTATCTCATATAATATACCAAATTCATGTAATAAATTGGAAATAAATCTTTAGCCTCTGGTAAAGAATACTTCTCGGAAACAAATTTTTGGATTTTGTTGTCCAGTATAATACTACTGACTTGGAACACTAAGTTTTTTATTGGTAAAAATGTATCCGGTAATAAAGGTTTTCTTTAGAGTATTGAAATCTTTTAGAAAAGAAAAAACTGAGAATGATATATGTATATTGTAGCATAACAGAATTATCACATTAAAATTTTAAATTAATGCAACATAAATAAAGAAGAAAATGTCCATAGTAAGTGAGAATAATAAATGGTTAAAGATTAAACTAAAGAAACTGTACATTAAGTCAATAAAATGTTAATAAGAATAAACAATAACAAAGAAAACTATTGGTCAATATACAAATAACCTACCATATATAAAAACCCAATAAACCAGCAGTATACCCAGTAGATTGGGGAAGCAGTAAAAAGGAAAGGAAATAAAAGAGATAAAAAGGTGAAAACAATTTTAATAAGGGAAATTTATAAAGTCAAGAAGCAGAGAAACCACAAGACAAGGAATTTACTAATATAATAATGAAGAAAGGACAAAATAGGTCAAGATTCCTACAAGGAGCCTAGAAATAAGAAGAGCTAGTCCAAAAATGTTAATAAAGGTATACATACCTTTGAAACTAAATTAAAACCAATATATTTAGACCCAGTAACTCAAGTTACAAGATACAATACAATGAAAACCGAATTGTAAACTAGATATAAGTATAATGTATAACAACCCAAAAAGACTACCATAGAGTAGAACCCACTAAAAAGACTACCATAGTGTAGAAAATATAAAGTGTAGTGATGTAACAAAAATTAGAAACTACAGTGAGTGTAGTGAAAAACATGGCTAAAAAATCTATGAAAAAATATTCAATAAAGTGTTAATAATATAAAAGGACTACCATGAGTGTAGAATAATACTAGTAAAACCATAAGAATCAAGGACAGTCTAAGGACTGACAACATTATTAGTAATAAGAGTTTTTTAAATTAGATATAAGAAATACTATTACCCATAAAATGTTTTTTAATTACAGTTAAGTAAATTGTGAGAAGAACAATAAATACCAAAGGACAGTTCATAACTGAGAGTATAACTAATAATAAGATGTTTTTTATTTATTGTTAATCAGATAATATATTAGATATAAGGTGATAATAGATATAAGATGTTTTTAATCACAGTTAAGTTATTACCAAAAGAGACATAAATACAAAAGACAGTTAATGACTGACAGTATTACTAGTAATAGGATGTTTTTATTTTTTTTATTAAATTACGTCTAGGGAATAATAAGTATAAGATATGTTGTTATCATTGGATGATACAGTTAAAAATAATAGGCATAAATGTTTTTGTTATAATTAGATGATATATGAAAAATAGTAGATAATAAGATGTTCTGTTGTATTCAAAATAATATTAACTAATTTTCAAGTTTGTCAAGGCAGAGAGGCAAGTAGGAAATAGGAATGTTATAATTTTATTTAAAACTGTAAACCATATAAAAAGTACAAAGCAGATTAGCTAATACACCACTCTAGAAAAACAGACCAGTAATGTAAACCAAAACCATCTATCAGAGTCAAACTTAATTAAATAAATTCAATCAAACTACATAATATAAGGAATAGAATTTAATCCATACAACACAAAACTATGAAAATGTAATTAGTACAGATACGAATAATAACGAATGTAATGACAAAGGAAGAAAATTAACTTCTTTTGGAAATAACTAATACTAGGCCTAAAATGGTAATCAACTCACACTAAAAAGTAAATTAATCAATATTGAAGTGTTATAACAACAAAATTATTAACAACAAATAATAATCATTGAGTGAGTAATATTATTTCATCGAAATATTATCAGAAAAACACTTGTAAACCATTTAAATACTAAATTTGTACAAAATATGAGGCCTACAATATATGTCAAAAATTGTAAATTTTAGGCTTATCTGAACTTAAAACAGACCCAGCTATATATCAAATTATGTAAAATTAGTTTAAGAATATTGCTGAATAGTTAGATTTTTGTAAAATTAATAAATAATTGAGTTACAGCAATAGGAAAACTTGTTGTGTATATTTAGAGGATGAAACAAATCCAAGACATGTACTTTTATAAAAAGACAATGGGAAGAGGAAAAAAGACATTTCATAAATTACCCCAAAACGACGACTTTCAGTCATCAGTCTATTGTTAATCGTTAATGTGAACAGTTGAGAAATTACTGACAGAAGACCGAAAAAGTATAATTTAGTGCAAAAACTATGATTGCAGCCTCGAAAAGTGTAACAGAGGTTAACTAAGTAAAGATAACACCAACAGATAATAATTAACACCTAACTAATCCAGAACAACAGCAATAACACTATCTAACACGAGCACAAGAAATCAACGGCCATTTTGAAGGAATATTAAACCATATTAGCAGAACACGAATACAACACATTTGAACACCAAACACTTCACCAGTAAACCATCACGAAACGACATCGCAGAAGAAGGAAGAACACTCCACACTATATTCCAGGACAACTACAACTTCGCAGAGAAGGGAATACTCATTTATTTCTGAGGGAGAAGATCAACCAGCATCAGCAGTGCATAGCAGAGAAGTCGAGGTGACGGCGGCCATACTTAATTTCTGAACGAGCCCAGGACACAGCCTTCTCGAAGCCAGTGACATCATTCGACGAATGGTTCAATTTTACTTTTAATAATTGACAATTTACATAATAATATTGTTTTTTCAGCCATAACACTTTATTTTAAAAATAGCTGTAAGCATTGTATCTTGTTCCTTGCCCTCTCTGACCATTTCGACAGTTAAAAGAATCCTAATTAATTAATCTTGTAAACATATATTTTGTCAATTTTGTTCGCTACCGACTTGAGCAAATATCAACCAATGCCTGGTCCACGCGCAGCCAGAATGGCGCACAATTTCAAATGTTAATAAATGAACATAATTATTCAGTTACCAGAGTTTGTATTTATTTGTATAGTAAATGCTAGTTATTCTTTTCTTCAAAAAAAAAATATATAATTTAGAGTGATAAAAGTAATATGAAGAAGAAGAAGAAGAAGAAGAAGAAGAAGAAGAAGAAGAAGGAGAAGAAGAAGAAGAGAGAATTAATAGATCTAACTACACAATTAAATTATTAATAGAAACAAATATTGTCAGAACACAAGATCTTACTTATTTAATTGGAAGTAATTATAACCATACAATTAATTAATTATTATTTAATTTAATTAATTAAATAAAAAAGAAAGAAAAATTTTTTTATAACTAACGAAAATTTTTACTCATCAACACGTTACACATTATTATACATTATTTACACTATCTTTATTTATATTTGTAATAATTATATTACAATATACATGGGAAAATACTGACAGAAAGAAACGAAATAATGAATATATGGAAAGATACTTTCAAGGATTACTAGGTAGTAAGGAAATTAACAAAGATGATCATAAAGTCAATATTAATGAAGAAGATGATAGAGAGGATGGTGAAGTTGCGGAAGAAGAAAAAATAACGATGCATGAATTAGAAGTAGTGATTAAAGGACTTAAAAGTGGGAGATCACCTGGAACAGATAAAATTACAGCAGAAATGATAAAGAATATGGGGAAAAGGGGGAAAGAAATACTTTTAGAAATTATCAATAAAGCGTGGACAAGTGTAGACACACCAAGAGAATGGGAGGAAGCATTGATAGTTCCTATTTTTAAGAAAGGTAACGCAAGAGATTGTAATAATTATAGGGGTATCAATCTGTTAAATACAATTGTAAAGTACGTAGGCTTTCACGGCCGGTGTCACTATAATTACTTAAAACTTCCGGGCTGAAAGGCCGTGGCCGAATACTTGATGTTGTGTAGCTAGACGTTTCAGCCACACCACCAGTGGCCATCTTCAGTAGCAAAAATGTTCGTAGTAGGTGGTATGCCGAACAAAGTCAACCAGTGAACTGGTTGCTTGTTCCCAGTTCACTGGTTGACTTTGTTCGGCATACCACCTATTACAAACATTTTTGCTACTGAAGATGGCCACCGGTGGTGTGGCCGAAACGTCTAGCTACACAACATCAAGCATTCAACCACGGCCTTTCAGCCCGGACGTTTTAAGTAATTACAATTGTAAAGGTTTATGAGCAGATAATTAATAATAAATTGGTCCCAATTTTAGAAAATAGTTTGGAGGAATCTCAGAGTGGCTTTAGATCAGGGAGAAGTGTGCAGGATCACATATTTACTCTGCAACAGATAGCTGAGAAGTTGATACAACAAGATAAATTGGTATGTTTGGCTTTTATTGATCTTGAGAAGGCTTTCGATAGTGTGCCTAGAACAAAAATATGGGAAAGTTTAAAAAATAGAGGAATAAGGAGTAAAATAATTAAGGTAGTACAGAGGTTATACAAAAATATTGTAAATTATGTAATTGGTAAAAATATGAGGTCGTTAGGATTTACAACAAATTATGGGTTAAGACAAGGAGGTGGACCGAGTCCGACATTATTCAACTTGTACATGGACGACATTATTAAGAAGTGCTCAGTGAAGGATAGGAAAATTCATGTTGGATACAGGAACTTGCGAAGTATAGAAGTAGCAGAAGAGGCTTTTGCGGATGATGTAGTGCTAATGGCTACAAGTGAAAGGGCGTTACAGGGTAATTTGAATATATGGAATGAAGTTCTCCAGGAAAAAGGGATGAAAATAAATAAGACCAAAACAAAGGTAATGGTAATGGGGGAGAAAATAATAAATATAGGGATTGGAGGAGTGAAGATAGAACAAGTCAAACAATTTAAATATCTAGGGTTATTAGTAGATAGTAATGGGAATCAAGAAGCCGCATTAAATGAAAGAATTGAAAAGGCAATAAAAGTATACTATGCATTAAACAATATATTTATAAATAAGGAGATATCAAGAAAAACAAAAATGAGTGTGTATAAAACAGTATATAGACCAGTTTTAACATACGGCTGTGAGACGTGGGTGCTATCCAAAAGCCAAAAAAGTAAAATCCAGGCGGCAGAAATGAAATATCTTAGGAGAGTAATAGGAGTAACAAGGAAGAATAGAGTTAGGAATACACAAATAAGAGAGTATTTAGAAATGATATCGATTCTGGATTTTATTGAACAGAGAAAACTATGTTGGTGGGGACACATGCAGAGAATGGATAGTAATAGAATGGTAAAAAAGGTTTGGGAGGCAAAATCAGGGGGAGAAAGAAGAGAGGAAGACTGCAACTGACTTGGGATGGAATGATGGGAAACATTTTGAGAGAAAGAAGCTTGGGCTGGAGTGAAGCGAAGACATTGTCAATGGATAGAGTAAGATGGAAAAAAATTTGTATATAGAGTGTAGTGGACGTAACCCGACACCAATATGGTATAAAGGTATTTTGATAATAAATATAAAAATGTGTAATTTTTACCTTGTAGTCTGAACCAGTTTTTGCTTATTACAAGCTTCATCAGAGGCTGCCACTAGGAGCGCTGTTCGTCCTGTTCTTGGTGACAGCGCCATTGTTTGAAAGATTGATGTTGTGTGTGTGTGTGTGATATGATTGAATAGTATGTGTGATTTGAATTGTCTCTGTTCATTTAGGATGTCGCTTTTATGTGTTTGAATATTTCTAGTTGTTCAAGATTGTCTAGTTTTTGGCATTTTGTGTGTACGTGTAGAATTTCCATGTTCCCGTTTACGTTTGTGTATGTGTCGTTTGCTTCAATGAGGTGGTTTGCAAAGGTGTTTCCAAAGGTGGATTCGGTAGTGGATTAACAAATTCTACATAGGCCAGATAGGACGTTGCTTCACAGATACATTGAACACACAAAGGCACTAAACTCCAATAAAAAACTTAAGTGTTCCGAGTCAGTAGTATTATACTTATAATTAACAAATTTTTCATCCAGTTGATAAGTTTTGTTATTTGTTTCACTATGTTACTAATCTATCAGTATATGGTACAACCACATTGTTGTTCATAGAGATTTTCTACTTTATGATGTATATGTGGCAGTTTGGTGAAGCTGTACTGGAAGAAATCAGTGAGAATCATGTAGACTTTATTAAAGAAAGAAAATTGTCAAAAGATCAAAAAGAAATCTTGAAAGAAATTCAAATGAAAGAGGATGCAGACAAAAAAAATCGTGGAAAAAGGGGGAAAAGCCCACAACCAAAGAAGGATCAGAAAAGGTAAATGGGTATTTACATTCTTTGTGTTCAGTAGCGAAGAATGTTGAGGAGGAACACTATATAAAGTGTTTCACATTAATGTAGATTTTATTCTAAGTTACAATTTAGCTAAAATTTTAGTCAGTTTTTTTCCAACACTTGAATCACACACACATACACACGTGCGAGAGAGAGAGAGAGAGAGAGAGAGAGAGAGAGAGAGAGAGAGAGAGAAGGAAATAATATACCAGTTGCAAGAAAGGCTTGGTTTTGGTAAACGAATTTATCAAACCAAAATGTATTAAAATTTAGTGTTTACTAGAATCAACATTAATATTGTTATAATAATTTTTTCAAAAATTTTCAGATGATCTATAAGGCAGTTCAGTATTGTTGCTTCTTGGACACTTCTTTTACATCTTCTATAATAGGCCTGTCATGGCAACACAGCATCTCCTCGATGACCAACAGTCCCCACTGGTAGTCTGTTTTTTGTCATTCTTGCATCACACTGCTTGTAGCTATTTGTATATTGCCGTATCTGTATGTCTAAGTTGGATATATTTAAACCACTTTGTACATTTTTGGTTCTAAATCTATCTCTTTAGTGCAATCATTAACCCTTATCAGAAACGTCACTTCCTATGTGTTGAATTCTGTTTTCCAGCTTTTTTGTCATTACTTATACTTCCTGCCATTCTGACTATATCTATTTCCATTTAAAATTTTATTCCAGTCATGTACAGCTATAATTATTTTACCTTTTCTTCCATAAACTCGTAGGTTCAGGACACACGTCTCATCCTCAGTGCTTTTCAAAGTGTTATCAAATTATTAAATTTTAAAAAATTATAGACAATTATAGACTCATAAATAATATGAAATAAGTAAAATTTGGGCCGCACAGGCCAATCTGTCTGCACACCAGCTGTGTCAGTTGAAGCATCAATTTGCTTCAGTTCTTCTAGATGAAACAACAGACTCGGACAATAAAATCATGCAGCAGATAAAGGGGAGACCTGAGAAGTACCTGTCTGTGTTTGGTCTATGTTTGCCTGATATACAGATTTCTCTGCTAAAGCATGTTGTCAGGTTTTCAAAATGTCGATTTGAATCAAAATTGGTTTTGTCAGAGATACAGTGGAATTATGTATGCACACTACTGCCTAATCATTATGAGGTATTGTTTGTAAAATTTGGTAATTCTGGTTTTTTGAAGAATGACTTATACACAATGGTTATTTCATAAGTAAGAATCAGTTCACAGCAATCATCTAGGTCAAAGTTTCAACACTTCCCAAGATTAACTGTTTTGTCATAACTCATTCACCAGCTGTGTTTCGAGTTTCATTGTGGTAGTGTCACTAGGATTGTTTGTATAGTCATTTACAATGGATAACTCAATATAGAATCCTGCCAATTATAAAATTATCTCTGTAATAATACTTTCGAGTACAAGAAACATTCGCACACCCTGAAATTTGCTGACAGCTAGTTGAAGTATGCAGAGAAGGTGTCCTGAGCAAGAGTAATGCGTCTAAAGTCTAAATTATACAAAATAAAAAAGTTCAAAGTGATACCATCAACCTAGAAAGTTGTGAGAATGGTTTTTTTGGGAGGACGGACCAAAAAGGCACTCTATACCTGGTGGTATAGGCCTGCTGACTAAGAGGGGGTGTATACTCAACAATGCCGTGCATCTTTACATTGCTGAAAAGTACAGCAGAACTGCTGTAAATGTTTTGTCGGGAGGCATTGAATCATTCTCTATATGGTCTGGACCTGGATCTTTTCTTCAAACTGAAGGAATTTTTAGGTGGAAACCACCTGCAGACTGATGACAATGTCTACATGCTGTCACCAACTGGTTCAAGAAATTGACAGTGGAGTTCTGTCATATGCACTCTCTTATAATAATTCAAGTTAAATTTGTCCACATGCAATAATAAATGTCACCTTATTTCAGTTCCGCACTAATTGACAGAACAATCACTTTCCACTAATCTGCACAATCACTTGATCCACACTGAATCAGTCTCGTTACATAATGTGAAAAACGCTCAATGGTTCGATGGGAGTTATATTGGGAAAATAGGTTTAGGTATACTTAAACTTGTAATGGTACAAACCGATGAGGGTTTGTGAATTAAAGCTTTTTCATTTTTATTTAACCAGAGTATATTTTTGGTCATGGACTGTAGCTCCGTGTAAGGCACGGCATGTTACAAAAATGCAAGTTATCAGCAAGGGTGCGTATTCCCGTGTACGAGCGCACGCATGGGCCAATTTTCACACGGAAAAGTCACGTCTCAAAATTCCTTCTCACCCGGTACTAGATGATGTAAACTCCTCGAGATGTGCTCCGCCAATCATGGGGAAAGTTGACAAACCACAAGGGACGTCTGGCCATCTTGAAACAGGGCAGTCTGCAACCAAAATCAAAACCGCACAGTTGTGTGTGTGTGCGCGGACCATCTTAAAAACTTTACTTAGCATCAATCAGCAAAACCGGCCGGTTTAATGTAAAAGGCTCGCGGGCCAAAAGTAAATAAAAACGGAAATAATGTGAATAAACTACCAAGCAAAATGATATAAAGTAATTTAAACAGTGGAACTTTAACAATTCGGCAGTGGTAAAAATTCAACAAGTGAAAACCTCGTTCAGAATAAAACAGTAAACAAAAGACGGACTATTTACAACACGGGTCTTCATGGCGGCAACAGGGAAGTAACTACATTTCAATAAAAAACAAATTTAAACAAATATAATTATGAAAATAAAAAAGCACTAAATCAAAAAAGGGGGTAATAGAGTGAAAGAATGAATGAGCGAATGCTGGGTTGCCTTATACAGTATATGATTTAATTATAATAAGTAGATATAAGTTTATCATATCTAAGTTGAATAATGAGTTTAATAATGTCCGATAACGGACCGGAACAGGTTGAAAGTAAGAATACAAAATATGTAGAGAGAAGGGGAAGAGTATCTTATGTGAATGAGAGCAGAACAAGAATGTCATAGTAAAATGTAATAAAGTAATGTTTTATATGAACTTATAAATATGTATTTGTTTATTTGTATTGGCCTATTATTCTCTGCCGAGTACAGTAGACGATAACTTGGATAAATGCAACACGAATTTCCCGATTTAAATGTTCATTAACATTTCAGTTGACGTACGAATCATGGTAAGGTAATGTACAATTTAATTATTAATTACTGGGTACTACACCAGTTGGCGCCTGTAACAGCGATGTTGTAAATTAAAATTAAATAATTTACAACCTAGTCGAAAATGGTAGAGAAAAATACGAATGCAAATTTATATGAGAGTGTAGCTGGGGGGGTCAATATTAGACGTTACACAAGATGATTTAGTATCGACGAACGAAAATGTTAACGAGAGTGTAGACGAAATAACAAATGAAATTGAAACGGTAGACGCTAAGAGTAGTAAAAGCAATAATGTAGATATATTTAATCGCGTTGATTATGGAAGTAATGAAAAAGAATAATGATAATTTGAACACGAACTTGAATGAGTTTAAAATTGAAATCAAATCAGCGATAAATGCACGTAACATTGAGCTGAAAACTGAAATAAAAGCAGGGATAAATGAAATAAATAATAGATTTAACAAACAAGACGAGAAATTAAGAGACATAAATAACGAATTTGCGAACATAAGGAGCGAACTAAAAATGAGTAATTTAAATATGAACAGCCGATTTGAAAGTATAAATGAGAGTTTTAATGGAGTGAACGAGAAGTTTGTTGAAATAAATAAGAAACTAGAGAAACAGAGTGAGATTATTGCTGAAATGAAAGGTGAGATAACTATAAATATAAATAAAATAAAAGACGAAGTAAACGAAAGTAGAGAAAGAAAAGAGGGGTTAGAAAGTGGTACAGTTACAGGTGAGTGTAACGAGAACAAAAATAACGAAGGTACAGATAATGAGGTAAGTAATGAGTTTAAAACTAGTGGTAATTATGATGATATAATTAAAAATGTGGGGTTAGAAGGTAAAGTGAATAATAATAGTGGCAATGAAGTTTTAATGGAAATACCAAGTAATTATGAGAGAGAGAGAGTGATAGATGTTTAAGTTAAATAGGGGTTATGGAGAGTTGATGGAGATAATAAATAGAGAGAGAGTTAGTGATATTAAGGACTTACCTTGTGCAGTAAATGTTGATGATTATTTTGATGATACCATTGTAGAAGATGATAAGCACTTACCTTGTGATCTGATTAACGTAGTAGATGAATATGATAATATACCTTACATGGGAATAAAGAATAATACTAAGGGAGAACTGACCATACCAAATGTTGACAGGTTTTATGAATTAATAGGAGGCAATAATGTTGTCAAATACTATGTTGAAATAATTAATGATAATGGTTATAATAATAATAATAATGATGTAATGAGTGTAAGTAAAGATGAAAGTTGTTATGTGAAAATCAGACTAATTTTCAATGATGGTGGTTAGAGAAAGTGAATGAACATTTAATTATTTTAGTTTATGGTAAATACTTGGCTAACTAATGTAATGAGGTGTGGTAAACAACAAAATAATATGACGAAAAATTGTAGATAAATTTATAGTGAGGTTAATTGTGTTGGTGTAGTAGGTTATGTTGTACTATGTATTTTATGTAAACAATGTGGGTATGCAAGGTGAATTGATTTATAATAATGATAATAATAATAGTTAATCAGGCTAAATAAATCATGGTGAAGTTTATCATGCAAATAACTGAATTGTAATTGTTTTGGAGTAAGGTGATTAAAGTAACTGTGTGTCTTAAAAAATGGATTGAATTAAATAATTGGAGATTAATTAATTAATTAATATTGTATAAATAAATTTTGATAATGAATTAAATGATTTTTCTCAGATTTGAACTTGATGATAACTAGTAAATGAGTAAAGGTAGAATGTGTTTAGTTGTGGAATCATATGGTTGTTATAATGTATTAGCACAGGGTTATATACTCTATATTTGTGGTGACAATTGTTTATAGTTTGAGTATATGACAAGTGATGGGGTGTTTATTTGATTAAATAATTGACCATATGTAAGTATAAATTTGATAATGACTTTGAAGTAAAGTAAAAGAGTCTTATAATGACATTAAATAATTTTGAAAGAATTTAACTTAGGTAAGGTGTGGAATTTTTAGTAAAAAGTGAATTTGAAATGTTAGGTAAAATGAATGTTGATAATAAATTTGAACTTTTTGTAGAATTTAATGATACAATAATTGATAAATAATCAAAGGTTGAGGAATAAAAGGTTCAATTAAAATTAAAATTGTTTGTAAATTTTATTCAGATGCAAATGAGATGTTTATTTTAATTGAATGAGGTTTATGTTCTTTATGAATGTTTATGTTGTATTATGTTTATTATGTTAGAGTGTAGGAATTTTAAACATGTATTATGTATTTTACTTGTGATTACCCACTTTCAGGCGGTCACGGCGTCACCGAACCCTGACCGTGGATTTGGAGTATTGGTAGCACGTGTGGTTAGGCAGATTGTATCCTAGACATACTTGTTATTATTTTCAAAATTGGTGACTTTAGAAATTAACCGGGGGGGGGGGGGTAACTAAGGGGCATCACCAGAACTCCATGGAACAGCGGCTATCATCGAAGGGGGTAGTAGTGCCATGTTAACGGCATATAAGTAATATTTAGTAGGATTACTGGTGTCCTTGGACATCAGTAATGCCGAATTTTTCATAACGCTGAAACAACAACGGTGTAGGCAGCGCCTATACCCCAAATAAACTTTAGTTCTTGCGGATGCAAATGGACGCTACAGTCCACCATCAGGAAAAAATAGTGTGTGTGGAAAAGGAGCTGGCTGTTACAAGCCAGGGGCATATACTTTGTTCAACGAGTGTTTGCAGAAAATGTTGGCCTATTACGACACTGGCGAATGGTAGAGGCCGGTTCACAGGCGGACGTGCGGGGGCGCACGGGCTACTGAGCATCTAATAAATTGATGTTTTGTGATCGGTGGACGTTAGTATTAATAAGCCTCTGAGGGAAACGTCAACCCCTCCACCTTGTTGGAGGTCACTCTTTTTATGCTACGGGAAAGAGGCTTCCACAGGCCTAGATCACATAAACCTGTGGTACGGAGAACCCCGGACTAAAATTATAACATAGGCAGGCCCATTTGCTATCACAATACTAAAATCTACAATGAAATTAATTATAAAATAAGCCTATTTGCTATGATAATACTAACATGCCATTTACTACAATATTTACATCAGCCTATCTACTACAGTATGTACGTACATTGGGCTATTTACAACAATGGAAACTACGTTTATTCCAATTCCATAGCTAAGTCGGAGTCACTGCTAGTGTCATCATTACCAACATTTATAATCAAAGGGCCACTCTCCTCCATTTCTTCTGTTAAGTTATCCAATTCCCACAGTTTCGCCTCTTCTTTCTTTACGTGCTCTATAGACTTCTTCCAGTCTTCTTCAGTTACTTTTTCCACCCCTTCTTCCAACAGCCGTTTTACATCTGCAAGCTTAAATGTTGTGTTGTTAGCCACAACATGATTTTTCACTTGAGCCCAGATCAACTCGATGGGATTTAACTCACAGTGATAGGGGGGTAATCTCAATACTGTCTTGTTTTCCTTCTTGGCCATCTCATCAATAACATATTTGTCGTAATTTCCTTTTTCTTGTTCTACTATATAAAGAAGTTCTTTCTTTAGATAACTACTATCAGCATTAAAACCTTTTTGTTTTAACCAATTTGCTATTTCATTTTTTTTCCACAACATGTTCGGAATTTTCTCACACTTTACTGAATGATATGGTGCGTTATCTAACACCACAACAGAGTTATCTTCCAGGGAAGGTAGGAGTTCTCGAAAGTAATCTTCAAATACATTCCCGGTCATTTCTTCGTGATAGTCAGCAGTAGACTTTGATTGGAACATCATTAATCCATCTTTCAAAAAGCCCTCTTCACAGCCCATATGCACAACTATCAGGCGGCTCCCTTTCCCCTTCGGACTTCGTAGTCCTGTCGACAGACCTTTCAAAAACGCATCTTTCGGTGACTTAATAGTTTTATCTTGCCAAACCTTATTTTTGACATGGCCTGCATTTACCCAAGTTTCGTCTTGATAGTAAATTTTACGGCCTTCTTCACGAAACTGTTTAATTTTGCGTAGGTAATTTCGTCGCCATACAACTATATCATCCCTGTCATAGATAAACATGTTACGTCTTCTTTCATGAAATTTAAAATTCAATGATTTTAACAGTTTATATAGCGTAGACCGTTTGAAATCCGGTAAGTCTTTATCGTTGTTAACTGCACTCAAAATTTTATTTATTGTCGGTTGTTCATTTTTGAAAAAAAATTCGTGAACTTTTCTCCTAATAGCACATTTTGTAAATTCGTCCAATTTATCTACTGCCGCTACTCTAGATTTTTTTATTTTTTGGTGAACTCAAGCCTAACGTTTTGTTTTTCAAATATACATTAATAACACTATAAACACTTCGCTTGCTAACACCGGTCATTTCAGCAACTTTTTCCATGGCCTTGTCCTTTTTTATGGTAGGATTCTCTGTACTTAAATGTTTAAAATTATTCACTATACACAATCTCTTAGCACTATGTATAACTTCGCCGCGTTTGTTCCTTGCTATTGGGGAAAGAGTCTCCATATTGTACAGTTTTAGCCCAAGCTATTAATAATAACTAAACAGTAAAAACAGACCCAAATGACACGTTATTCTACGGTGAAAACAGGGAAGGAACTGATCTTCAGTAAATTACGCACAGTAGCCTACCTACAGAACGTGACGAACAGGAAATATGAGTTGGCGGACTGCTGTGAAACGGGCGTTGGAATATTACCGATAACAATAGGATCCGACCCTCGTCAATGTCATTCACGTGAAATATTTTCTGCAAACACTCGGTGAACAAAGTATAGATAACGCATCTATGCACAAGGTTTACCCGCGCTTGATCCGGTTTACCCGGCAGGTGATTTACCTAATTGGAACTGGGTTAAAGGGGGGTATAATCAATTGATGTAGAAGGAGAAGTAACTGAGAAATCAGTGAGGATTAATGACCATAACAGTGGTAAAGTCAAGTTTACTTTGCTCTAAATAGAGAGTTTGTTATTGATGACTCAATTATTGTTCTGTAATGGTTACTATGTGCTTTGTAATTCAATAATTACTGATGAACATTCAGTTATAAGAATAAATGATTTAAATACTAGACTCAATATTGTAATAATTCTATATTTAACTAGAACATTTGATGACTTAAATTGTATAACTTTGTGTATTTGTTTTACTTGTATTCAGTGTGCCTAGAATAAGGTCGTTCACCTGGTTATCAGACATCAGCTGATGACTGGTGTTAAATGTATAGTATGTTTCGGGTAATTCATTCATAAGTTAAGTTCAGTTGAATTGGTGGTAGTAATAACTTTATTTCTTTTTATTAATTGTCAAACTATATATATTTATGGAATTCATTTAGTTCTAAAAAAAAAAATTGCAAAATTTGTTTAAATTTTCTTTGAAGCAAAGATTGTATGTTGTTTTCATGTTTGCTATATGAGGTGATGCTATGTTGGTAATGTATTAGCTGATTCATAGTGTTTATATTATATTTTTGTAACCAAGTGTAATTGTAATTGAGTTGATGATAGTAATAAGTTGTTTATTTTACAATAATTGTCAGTATATGATTATAAGGATTTATAATGAAAATTAAATTCTTTTAAAGGTGGAAAATTTTTAAAGTAAATTTGAAAGCTTGATATAAAGGTCCTGGAAGAAATTATGAAGTAAATGAATACAAAATGAGGACTTTAACCGGTTTTGAATAATGTAATAAAAATGTGAAAGAGATGAGACTAATTAAATTAAGATGTGAATTTTTGATAATGAGCTTAGATTTATTTGGATAAATGATTACAATTTGAATAATTTCTTTTTGATTTGAAAGGATAATGCCACACAAACAATTAAAAGTTGAATAATGTGAGGAAATTTTATTTATATGTAAAAATGAAATGTTTATGTTAACTGGAAATTGATGACGCCTATTTTGAGGTTAGTGTTGGTATAATAAGGAATGTTTATTTGAATTAAGGTATTATTTTTAGGATAAGTAAAGCACATATGTAAGCAATCAGTACTTTGCTAAAGGCAATCCAGTACGTATAAGGGGGAGATATATCAGTTGAGGATCTGGTTTGGTATAAGTCTAGTTATTGATTTTTATTGAATGTTACAAGGTTAGGCGATACTGTAGTGAGTGCCTGTCTGGCTTTACGGTGTTGGGATCTCAAACAGAGAAGTCCAGTGGAGTCATTCAGGTACAGCCATAGTCGCCGAACTAGGGGGGTAGATTACCCATGATTTATTAAGGAATGAAAGGGGAGTTGTTGGCACCATATCCTCGCTGGTCCTCTTAAGTTTTAGTAATGAGAGTTTTTCTGCTTCGGTAGAAAACCTCTCATTGGGGGGGGGTATTGTAACGGTACGACCCGATGAGGGTTTGTGAATTAAAGCTTTTTAATTTTTTTTTAACGAGAGTATATTTTTGGTCATGGACTGTAGCTCCGTGTAAGGCACGGCATGCTACAAAAATGCAAGTTATCAGCAAGGGTGCGTATTCCCGCGTATGAGCGCACGCATGGGCCAATTTTCACACGGAAAAGTCACATCTCAAAATTCCTTCTCACCCGGTACTAGATGACGTAAACTCCTCGAGATGCGCTCCACCAATCACGGGGCAAGTTGACAAACCACGAGGGACGTCTGGCCATCTTGAAACAGGGCAGTAGGCAACCAAAATCAAAACCGCGCAGTTGTGTATGTGTGCGCGGACCATCTTAAAAACTTTACTTAGTGTCAATCAGCGAAACCGGCCGGTTTAATGTAAAAGGCTCGCGGGCCAAAAGTAAATAAAAACGGAAATAATGTGAATAAACTACCAAGCAAAATGATATAAAGTAATTTAAACAGTGGAACTTTAACAATTCGGCAGTGGTAAAAATTCAACAAGTGAAAACCTCGTTCAGAATAAAACAGTGAACAAAAGACGGACTATTTACAACACGGGTCTTCATGGCGGCAAGAGGGAAGTCACTACATTTCAATAAAAAACGAATTTAAACAAATATAATTATGAAAATAAGAAAGCGCTAAATCAAAAAAGGGGGTAATAGAGTGAAAGAATGAATAAACGAATGCTGGGTTGCCTTATACAGTATATGATTTAATTATAATAAGTAGATATAAGTTTATCATACCTAAGTTGAATAATGAATTTAATAATGTCCGATAACGGACCGTAACAGGGTTGAAAGTAAGAATACAAAATATGTAGAGAGAAGGGGAAGAGTGTCTTATGTGAATGAGAGCAGAACAAGAATGTCATAATAAAATGTAATAAAGTAATGTTTTATATGAACTTATAAATATGTATTTGTTTATTTGCATTGGCCTATTATTCTCTGCCGAGTACACTAGATGATAACTTGGTTAACTTCAACACGAATTTCCCGATTTAAATATTCATTAACATTTCAGTTGACGTACGAATCATGGTAAGGTAATGTACAATTTAATTATTAATTACTGAACACGCTTCAGTTAACGTCCGAACAGTGATGAATTTAATATTTTAAATACTGAACACACTTCAAACTGTAAAAACAATGATTTTCAGTTACAATACATTGTTCATCAGTGTATATGCAGAAATAATTCTAACTTAAAAATGGCTCTCATGTAACAACAAAACAGTACTGGTAGTATAAATGTAATACAAGAATAACAGTAAAATCAATTTTACAAATAAGCATATTATTATAATTATTACTATTGATGGTATTTTCTCTTGTTAACTTACTTCGTTGTATTCTCTCATATGACGTTTCGGAGTGTTGTTCTCCTTCTTCACTCCATCAATAGTAATAATTATAAAGTGCTGTGAACAAAGTAGTGATGAACATTCAAAATAGTATAAGCATATTGTTATGATGGTCTCACGGATTGTCGTATTGTCTAATGTACACAAAATGACAGACACTAATGAAGTCACTAATTACCAACTTTAAATAGTCACAAACAACAATTTGAAATCAACAAAGCCACTCTCTTATAATAATACAAGTTAAATTTGCGCACATGCAATAATAAATGTCACCTTATTACAGTTCCGCACTAACTGAAACATTAATCACTTTCCACTAATCTGCAAGAATCACTTGATCCATACTGAATAAACTGACAACTGTAAATGACTTCTAAACCGATCACTGACACTATATATACTATGCATAGGTCCCAGAATAATCTTCCGGGCAGCACTGTGAGCATAATGTGTGTAGTTACAGACACTGGAACAGTCTAGAGACTACATCAAAAGCGTGGCCTTGAATTCAATGTGCTGACTCCACGTTCTAGGATAGTTGAGAAATATGTACAATGACACTCTCACATTTTAGAATATTAAATTAATATAAAATTAATAAATTTATTGTGTATTATAATAAAATTGTTTGACTATTATTAAAAAAAAGTATTTCTTTATTTCAAGTGACAAGGCGAGTAGCAAGAAAGGCCAGAAATCCGCCCCTCAGATAGCTATGAAGAAACTAATTGAGGTACCTGTTGATGCTTTACTGCTGAATGATCCAGTGAATGTAATAAAAATAATGAGGTTGGTACCCATTTAACCAATTGGTAGGTAGAACCCATTTTTAATGAGATTGGTAGAATATCCAAACAAATCTAATGTATATATATCTCAAACTTTCACTAGTGAACACTTACTTTTGATTTTCACTAATCTCAAGTGTTCACTAGTGAAAGTTGAGATATATATAATATTTAAAAAAGTGAATGAAGAGGATGTATCAACAAGACAAATAAATCTAATATATATGTGTGTGTGCATTCTTGTGTAACTAAGCCTACAGTCTTGTGCATTTTTATAGTGGAATGTATGGAGACATGAGAAGTTTAGATTCACAACCAAAAGTTGCCAAGGCCATCTGAAGTGGGGTGGGGGGTTGTGGGCAGCCTCTACAGTTTGGTTACATAATCGATTTTTTCAAATTCAAAATTTAGTAATTCAAGCTTAAAAATAACAGAAGTATTTTTTAAACATAACTTATATAGCCTATTTCCAAATTTATTGATTTCTTTAAGCATTCACTTAACATTACCTCTCACTGTTGCTGAGAGTGAAAGACCATTTTACAAGTTAAAAATTATTACAAAAATTATTTAAGATCAAGTGTGGCATAAGAAAGGCTATACAAGCTAGCCCATAGTAAGAATTTATAACGTAAAATTTGAATGCTACTCAATTTTACTCAGATTTTATATAGAATCATGATTAGTAATTGTTTATTAGACTAAGACATGCAAGTAATGTTGAGTTGAAGTACTGTTAGAACCAAGCCTAGCGGTGTTTTTCAAAGAAACACACCCTTGTCGAGGCGCTTGTCTGACGGGAAGAAAACCATACAACAAGTCATGTACAGGGTGAAGAATCATAAAATGTATTGTATTAAAAAAAGAAATAAAGTTTAAGTGAAATCAAGAGAAAGCTGAGTGTTCAGACAATACAGTCCATTAGAATTTAGAGTGAGAGGTGAGAGCGAGCGAACCTTAGGTGGCGTCCCTCCCCCCTTAGTGGTATAAGTTTGGTACGTGCTGTTTTTTGGTGAATGAAAGAAAGCGTCACTTTTTGAGCGGGTGAAATTAACTAGTTGGGTTGGAGGAAATCAAATATCGCGGTACTTGAAACCAATGGGAATGCGATTTGTAAATATTGAGTGTGGGTAAGGATTGTGTGTGCATAAAAAACGTAGTTTGGAAATTTGTCGGGAGTCTACGGAGAACATTACAGCTATCAGACTCGTTACCGCATATTAAGATTTTTATAACTAAAACTTGCGATAATTATTATGAGTACAGTATTCGTGTCGTGCATTAATAGTCTTAAAACCGGTATTGCAGTGAAAGAAATATACTAAAATCAAAGTAATCATTATAATAAATATACTGTAACTTGGCGATAAACTATCGAACTCCATATCAACGATAATCTAACACGTGCATCCAGACGTTACGAGCGTTGAAGTGTATTCGGTATGAATTACTGATATTGTGAGCACTCAGCTTAATAACATATTTACTAAGGTGCCAGAATAAATAGTAGTTATACACAAATTACATGCTAAATCAGTAAGTAGATGTGAGCTGTGTAGTGAAAGTGAAACCGAAGTAATTAAAGTGTTAGTGTCAACGAGTGTCGACAAAAGGATCGTCCGAATCACCGTCGAACACAAAGCTCCAGGATCGCAGACTCCGAGGGAAGGAATCACCAACACAAACGGAATTCAACCAACAAGTAAACATTAAACTCATATTAATTCATGTACCTTTTTGTAAACCTATTACTATTGGCAATTCAATCTGTCTAAGAACCTACTTTCAAATGAGAATTGATGAGAAGTTATAATTTCAATATTGTGAATCATATAAGATTGTATGTAATTTGTAATGTGTTAATGAAGATTTTTATTAAAATTAGGATTCATTCAACTCAAATTGTGTTAATAATCATTTTGATACCCTGAGATAATTTTAAGGGTCCACCATCAAAGCAAGAGTTGAGAGCTTAGTATTAGTGAATTACACATATATTTTCCTAGCTCTAAACTGCGAGGGTGGTAAATTGAAAATTACATTGACACCGATCTAAATGGTACTGTATAAGAATTGCAGTAAATAAATCAAGAAAAGTTTATTTTGATGTAAAAGTTAACAAATACCTTTAATTTTGTAGTCCTAATTTGATATAATCAGTGTTATACTGACAATATGAAAAAGTACAGTACATTGCTGGTAACAGGTAAACGGGTAGAGACACCACTGGCAACTAGATCATGTCCTTTCATCTTAATTTTTTCTATTGAAGTTGATGTATTATTAGAACAAAATATTGTGTAGAGTTTGATGTATTAATCCTACATTATTTTTATCGAGTTCATCAAACTACAAATATTCACAAACAAGTAATATTACAATTATGTAACATTATTCAATATAGTTTCTTCTGCAAGTAGTGTATTGCATTTTTTGTGGGGTCCCAAGGGTGCAAGTTACGCTACCGGTCAGATTTAATTTTTGAGCTCCACCCATGTAGTTTCATTGTTGACACATTCCTATATAATTTTCGAATGCTGCTTCAACGTGAACTAAAAACATTCACGTCATTCATTTGAAATGACAAAAACACAATATACTACTTGCAGAAGAAACTATATTGAATAATATTACAATATTATAATAATTGCTGCTAGAAACTTTGAGTTACACATATAGAAAATTATGTAACAATATTATAATTACATATTGTTACGAGTGTCACCCCAATTGTTCAGTGGAAACAGAATAACTGACAAATGAAGTCACTAATTATAAATTTTAGTTAGACATAAACACCAGTTATGTGATCAAAGTATTATTGCATCAAAGCTATAATTCAAGTTGAATCATCCAATATACACAATAAATGTCAGCTTCTACAGTATTGCAATTATTAACATAATAATCACTTTCCACTAATCCACAACAATCACTTGATCTGCACTAAATAAATCACCAGCTGAATCTGAAACTGGACTGCCCCAAAATCCAGTAATTATACCTTTGCCGCCTTGCAGTGTAGTGAGTTAGCAGCCCTGATGGTAGAGTAGTCAGTACTGGTGGGGGTACAGTCTAGAAAAGACCAGAATGCTATGCAACTCTGCTACACATAATGATCTGTAAACATTTGGAACAGTCTCGCACGCCGTGTGCCCAGAATCATGTACACACTCAGTGATGTAGTACTATTTATTTCATCACTGTAACAATATTTATTTGGTACTAAGTTCCATAGAGATGGAGTGAATTTATTATTTTATAAGTAGTGAAATTTCTTTTTTACATATGTGTTACTCCTTTTTTATTTTACAACCCTTTTTAAAATAATGAATAATGTATTGGTAATTATTGGTAAAAGTTGTTTGGCAAATTTTTTGAAACAATATTAATGTCAATTGCTTTTACAGAAAAATGATGGCGAAGCATCCTAACCTACTGAATTATTATCCACTTAAAAATGATGATAACCAGAAATTAGTATACTGTGATTACAGTGGAGAGAGTAAAGTATCAAATAAATGGGTGCTTTTGTTTAGAACTTCTCTTAACGTTCACAGCAAAGAAGTAAGCAGTGTTTTTATTTAAAATATTGTATTTTTAGTTTAAAGTGAATAATTGTTTAAAAAAATAGTGCCAATAAAGCAGTTATAAAGAGAAACTCAACTGTAAATTTGTTTATTTTCACACTGACTGGAAACAACAATCTCAAAAATTCAACATCTGTAAATTCTTGGAAAATGTTAATTTTTCTTTGTTATACACTATACTTATATTTTTTTAGTATTACTTTTACAATAACTAGATGGGATATGTAGATTTTAAAGAAAAAAAGAATTGATCATTTTTAGATCAAATTGTGGTACCTAAATTAAATTAACCCTTAAAGGGTTAAAAAAGAATTTCTTTCTAACATTGGAATAATAAAATGCCTGAAAATTCTAATCAAACATCGCCCAAGTATTGCCTATTTATCACCAAATTTTAGTTAATTTTTAATCTGTAAAAACAACTAAACTTATCTCATTTAATTTGTATCATAACTTTGTATAGCTTTGTGTGTATATTTTATTATTATAGAAGTACTTTGTTCTCTGTACACTTATTTCTACACCTCCACTGTTTGTATTCCTCCTAACAAGTAAAAGTAAGTAAATAATAATTTAATAATATAACAACATTATATTTTTTAATAAGAAAAGACATTCCTGGATTTTGTTGTCCATGTTGTCTGTCTAACAACATCCTAAACGAACAGATACAATTCAAACCACACATACGATTCGAACATATCACACCACACACACATACACACACACAACATCGATTTTTCGAACAACTGCACCGTCACCAAGAACAAGACAGACAGCACTCTTAGTGGCAGCTTTTGAAGACGCTTGTAATAAGCGAAAACTAGTTCAGGCTACAAGGTAAAAGTTCAACATTTTTTGTACCAATAAAAAATTAGTGTTCCAAATCAGTAGTGATATAATTATAATAAGAAAAGACAGATTAAAATGTTTCTTAATAATAAAAATAATTTTCATGTAATACATATTATGTAATTTGTACAATTTGTTATACATTATACTATATATATACTGTTATTGTACATTTTGTTATACATGTTCATTTTACTGATCTGAGCAGTCAGTTCCATGCGGCATTCACTTGTTGTCACCAATTAAAAAAGTTATGCTACGAATAATTGATAATAATACTTTGATTGATCTCCCACTGGTGTATTCAGAAAATCCTGTGTACTTTCTTTCACAAAATGAGGTAAGAAATTTTTACTGTTGCCTTTGCTCCTGTTTATTGTATAACTAATAAATCAATAAGTTTGAATGAAGCATGATTTTAAGATAATTTTGTAGTTTTAACAGAATTAAAATGAGGCAAGATAACATGAAAATTTAAGAAAACTATTATTGAAGTACAAGGGGTAATAAAAAAAAAGAATGAGAATTTCTTAATTTTGTGTGCTTTATGTTTCTAATGTACAATTTTGTTTCTTACGTTGGTACTACTCTCCATGACGTATGTGTCAATTGTTGGGAATATGAGATCTTTAGTTTGTGTTTAAGAAGCAAACATTGGTAAACATTTTAGCACACTTGGAGATTTTTATATTTTGATATGACGGGACAAAGAATTTGCATTAAATTCTGTGTTAAAAATAATATCAAGTACAGTGAAGTAGTGCAAATGTTGGAAAAGGCTTTTGGCGAGAATGCTATGAGGGTTTATGAGTATTAACCAAGGGTTAATAGCATTATGAGAATACTATGAGGGTTTATGACTGGTACAAACGTTTTCATGAGGATCGTGAAGATATATATGACACATATATAGAAGATATGACACAAGAATTGGACGTCCTGCCACATCAACCACTAAAGAAAATGTGGAAAAGTTAAGGATATTGCACTCAGTAATCACAGAATCAATATGAGAGAAACTGCTGAGGAAGTTGGTATATTGTACAGGTCATGCAAAGCTATTTTTATTAACGTTTTAGCAAAAACCAGCAATATAAAAACATCTCTTAGCAAGTGTTGGCTAAAGTTACTGATAACCCAGATTTGCTCAAAAGCACACTGTGTGAGATCAAATGTGAAGGTTCTCCATACTGTTTTCTTTGGTTACAGTGGCATAGTCTACTATAAGTTCTTACTGTTAGGCCATACTGGAGTATTACCTTGGAATCTTATATCGGTTGCATGGGGCAATCCGGAAAAAACGAGCACAACTTTGGGCAACCATTCTTGGATTTTGCACTGGCTCACACTTCACAATTCGCATGTTTTTGGCAAATAATGTAACACTATTTACTGTTTACAAACACTATTGTAATGGCGTAGTCACTGTATTCACCAGATATGGTATCATGCGACTTTTCTTGTTCCCAAATTGAAGGGCACAATGAAATGACGTTTTGCAACCATAGAGGAAATAAAGGCAAGATCATTGATTGAACTAAAGGCTATACAAAAACAAGAAGTTGATGAGCATAAACTATGTGATAAACAGGTTATCTATTTAATAAAGTAAGAAACTGCAATACTAATGATAGACACCGGTATACAAAGGAAATCTATTGGGAAAATATATCAAAAAGAAAAAATATCTTCTATAGTATCAGTAATGAATGAAGCACATAATAAAGATTATTAAACATATTATTATCCAGTCATAATTATAAAAAGGTATTGCCTTAATTACTGACACTTATAAAATATTTATGACAGACCTTATAAAAACCAATGAATTTATTATTAATACCCACCAATTGTTTGTAGATTTTATGACCGCTTATGATAGCATAAATTTAGATTAACTTTACAGGGCAACAATGGATCTTAATTCCCCTTAAAACTGATCTGCTTGGTGAAAGTAACAATAAGGAAAGTGCACGGCAGAGATAAAATTCTGTCTGATCAGAGTGATATCTTTGGCTGTAATACTGGTTTGAACTGCTTGCTCTTCAACATAGCACTTGAGAATGTCATAAAAGAATCCAGTCTACAAAGGACAAAAACAGTACTCACAAATTGTTTTAGCCTAAGATAAACTTACAGCTGAAAGGGCGTTGTCGAGGGTGTTTGAGGAGATCCATCTAGAATTGAAGGAGGTATTTAATGTACTCACATTTGAGAACTTCCAGAGATGCATGGCATCAGGAAAAAATGCTGGGATTGCTGTATACATGTTTCAAGGTGATTACTTCAAAGTAGATTGTAGAATCTAGAAGTTACAGTGAGCAACTATTTTGTTACTGTCAAATTTCCTGAAATTTTGGGTAGCACCTTGTACGTATGCATTTCATTCTGTCAGAATCTACTCCCTTTATAGCACTTTATTTCCATTTGGGGATCCCTAGTTGTATGCCACTGTTTCTTTCTCGGATTATCTTGATGTATCATGTGGGCATTGTTGTAGACTATTTTACATTACCATATGTTATCTTCTTATTCTTCCTATAGTGCTACAACTCATACTTGATCTCCTTTAAGCGTCCTCTCCAACAATTCAACACAGTTTTCAATATTTGGCCTCTGACAATAAAGTTGGCTGACTTTCTACAATATGTCTGTAGTGGCAGCACTGTACTCAAACTGGGTTAATAATTGTCCACTCTGAATCAGGTCTACTGTGTTAATGTACTGAAAGGTTAATGAGCAGAGAAAAGATCCAATCTTTTGATAGCAACTTGGTTCTTTTTTTTGACAGTTGTTTTCATGTATCTTGTATTACGACAATGCATCTGCTCACTGTGAGAGGTGTAACAGGAAGAGTCATTGTGTCAGAATGTCTCCAAACTATCACTGCATCAGCAAAATGATATTATTTATAAAATTAATCAAACAAATTGGAGACAGACAATAAATTTGTTTAGACGAGAACACATTTGTTAGATCAGAAACCAAAGGGTAGATGGAAGAATTGTTTTGTATTATGGAGATTCAGGGAACAGAGGGGAAAGAAGTCAGGGAAATTCACCCCCAAGATCTTGAAAAATATTTGTGTTCTGAGCAAATTTATCTTAAAGTTTAGTTTCATTTTTAAAATTTACAAAATGACTGATACCACTAAAGAATAGACAAACACTGTATTTCAAAGAAAAAATGAAAAATGTTCTTTTGAAAGAAAAAAAAAATCATTTTCTTCTGCCTATAACTGCTTCCCCACAAATACTTCTCTGAATCAACTCTGTAGGAAAGCTTTTAAAGCAGCGATTGATGATGTCTGAAGTCTGTGGAAATTTTAGAACAAAACATTGTGTCTTATTGCAATACTGTTTCTTCTGCTAAGTGGTATACAAACATTGTAGTCTTGCAACGTGTTACAGATGCTGTTCCAGGTATGCGCACATGTGTGTGTGTAAGCAAGAGAGAGAGAGAGAGAGAGAGAGTGTGTGTGTCTGTGAGGCATGCACATTTCTCAATGACAACAGAACCGTGTGTTACATTTGTCAATATTGTATCCATAAGAGCAATTTTTTTTCTAATCATCACATGCAATATAGTAAGGGGAAGATTCACATAGAAACCCTTCTAAAAGTTAGCAAACAATTTGATGATATAAATACATACAATGATATTTAAGTTACGGCTGGATTCTTACTTGATATATATTTGTATATAGTTATAAAGTGTTGCAAATTGCAGGGAGGATATACAGTGTGTGCCTATGCTGACACAGCACTACATCCACATATGAAAGAAACACCTTGGAGACTTAGAATCTTGGGCACAAACAATGATCAACTGCTCCACGTCTGCACATTATCTGAAGAAAGTACTACCTGTTCGAGAACAAAACAGATTTGCAACCAGATGTTTTCTACCGTTACTGGTTATTACATTCCAAACAAATCCAATTTGATTGGAAGGTAGAGTCATAAAATAATTACGTAAAATTAGAATAACAAATTCTATTACTAAAAATAAATTGCTACAAATGTTATAACTGTGTTTAGATGTTTGATGAAAGTATACAAGAATGCAACAGTTATGCTGAGACTGAAGCTGTCAAATGACGATGCTCAGTGTGAGCTTGTGATATGGAATGAAGCTGGTGCAATGGTTACAGTTGTGCGTGGCACCGGTGAAATAATTTTACCAGTTCTGAACCTTGAAGGTTAGTTGTTGCACTGAAATAATACATTTATTTTTGATGGAAGGAAGTAGTATGGGTGTGGAGAACTGAGTGGTAAAGAAGACATAAGAGAAATGACTGAACGAGCACCATGAGTTCCCAATTTTAACTTGACTGGCATTTGTCTGTCTGTCTATCTATTTGAGGTATGTGAGACTATAACTTGTGAATGTATCTTAAAACTTGGTGTGGATGTCCATATTTTTACCCTCCAGAACCCTATTGTTTTTGAGATTGATCCCTCCAAAAATGGGAGGGTGGGAAGCAAATATGTGAAGGGATCAAAATTGTAAAAAAGAAGGAAAACTAATGTGGAATATAAAGGAAATTAAAGGGAGTTTTAACCACAATCTGTATACAGTATTTGTTTTTGAAAATCACAACATTTTGAGACATCAGAACCTAAAACGCTCTCTTAAGGTGACGCAATTAAGGTTATCTTAAGTGATACAATTTTGTTGCTGCACATTTATACCTTTTAGTCAGTTTTTTTTTTATTTAAATTACGTTTTAGCACCAATCTATGTTTTTTGATGTACATTACTGTGAGCCATTCTTTCCCCAATGTGTACTGTTGGGTAAGATGTTGGCTTGGGTAATCCATAATATTTTGTGGAGCACATCATGTTCCCCCTCTTCAGGTTACCTGCACCTGCTGATAGAAAACTTTCTGTTGCTAAACTCCAGAATTCAATGTAGTGAAAATTCTTGTTGATCGGCTTCACAATCAATACTATGAAAAACTCTTCTTGGTCAGCTCCACATCATATACTGTATATATATATATATATATATATATATATATATATATATATATATGTATATATGTATATATATTGTAACGTTACATAACCCAGTCCCAAAAATGATAACATAATCACCCCACTATAAAGGTCAGAAATGGGTATAATATACCTAGCTCTAGATTACCTTGTATCACAAAACATTATAAACTATATTTAAGTGATATAAAGAGTACAAAGTGAGTTATAGTGTACCCAGTGAGAAAATAAGTGATTTTAATAGGCGCATCTCACAGACTTATGCTGTAGATGTAGAAACAATTGATTATAATAGTAGACTATATTGCTACTAACCAATTATGTGTTTTGTTTAAATATTGTATAATTTGTATTGTGTAGGCCACAACGATTTTGTACCTAGGTCTAATTTTATATTTAATAGAATAATTATGTTTGAATATAAGATAACCCACGGTTAAATATAAAATAATAATAAAAATAAAATAATACTGTATGAGTAAAATGGCAGAAGAAAATAGTTCAGTGTAAGGATACTATAAGAAATTAATAAATAATATATAAATACAATTAAAGGAAATAAAAATATTAAAGACATATATCTAAAGTTAAGAGAAAATAAAAGGAAAAACCTTATATAAATCAAATTGGATAATAAACCAAAGTTAAAAAGGATTATTTTTCTATACATAAGAAATAAATTTATAATAATTAAAAACAGCCTATATATTCAATAGTATATAGATGCACCAATAAAAAATGATATAAAAATTATTGGTTACTAACAGTAACCACCTAACAAGATATGAATTCATTGTTAAAACGATTGAAAACCGTTCGTTTGAGAAAAAGTGGAATGCCATCAAAAATTTAATAAAACCTTACGAAAACTTTTGGGAAACAGTGCTAAATTGAATAAAAATTAACTAGTAGTATCCACCTTATGTTAGAACTCCTTCAAATATCAACTTTAACGTCCTTTATTCGATGAAAATTTGAAATACCCAGCTACCAGATCAGGCCTAGTCGGACGGCACATCGAGATTTTGGTGAGATTGTATCTTATGAAAATTCAACGAAATTACAAAACAACTATAACTTCAACACTAGAAATGGCACCATCCAAGTAAACACTTCGAGAAAAGAGGTAAATAAACTTTATTAATAATTGTTAACCAAGAAATCCTCATATCGAATCTTTGTGCAGTTCCAATGATTTCATGGGTATAATAAAGACATAACCTGTACTCTCACGGAGAAACCCGGAACTACATACTACGAAAAAACCAAAAAATTAGAAATTTATTATTTTTCTCTTGTAAAGCGTAGTATATAATTATTCATTTCTGACCGTCTCATAACACAAAGAACTTACCCTTAACCCTGGGGAAATTAATAAATGAATTCTTTATTGTTTAATGTTTAATCAAGGATAAAAAAAAATTTGTTATAATTCCAATGTTTACCTAATTAAATCGATCAAATGTGTTGTTGACAGAAAAAATCGATTATAATATTTTTGTACTGGGAGAAGAGAAAAATCAGTGTATTACATAAATAAATACTCTGAATATTTTATTATAAATAATAAAACGTGTATTCTTTCTTGTAGAGGGTAGTTGTTACAGATTTTCAAGAAGCCAAGAAGAGGACGAACCGCTGGGGAGTATCACCGAACATTGGTGTTTGTTTAACCTAACATTTTGAGGCAGATGTCAAAATCAGCTGGTCTTATGAACAGCGAATATTTAAAATAAGTAATTGTATACTCTGGGGGTAATATCTTTGGTCCTCCTCTCTCTCCTAACTACGATTAAACAACTTCATTAATCTCTCCCAAATCACACACACTCGATTTCAGTTTTCTTGGTAGACATCTAATTCAACTGCTTTGAACATTAGTAAATATAAACAATAAGTAATCATAAGAAACGATACTCGCCGTTGGGAAAGATAGACGCGAGACGTTACAATATATATATATATATATAAAACATATTAACTTTTTGTACTTTATCTCACGCATACAGACGATACCGTTACAAGCTTGTAACTATAATTTCTACAATTATAAAATTTGTCACTGTTCGGGTCGTCAATGTAACTGTAATTCTTTTTATTTTATTTATTATTTACTTTCACATTATTACTTGTTAACGTCTATTTTTTCAGACGCCATCTTTAAGGCTTGCCAACCATATACAAAAAAAATTGTTACTTACCAGGGTTCTTTTTCGGCGAACAGGAAAACAGATTATGGTTATTCGAAATAAAGAAAACTCTACTTGTTTCCCATGAATTATGTTTTATTAATTACTTTCTTCAAATGTAAAATTTTTAAAATCATTTACCTTCCATCACAAAAGATTTTTCTCCCCCTTTTACGTATTAGTAATTAACTGGAAACAATTCAACACTTATTTTCTTATATATGTATCTATTTATAAGCTTACTTCCTTCCAACAAAAACAGAACAAGATATTCATTATACAAGTTAACTTTATACTTACAACAAACCAGCGCTTCAGTCACACACATTTATACCTTTTTGAGATCTCAAATTTTAATTGGAATACATGATTTTCTTAATTTTGTTTAGCCCTTTTTTTAAAAAAAAATTTCTGGTTTATCCCTCCTGTGTTACTTATCTTGTCATTTTAGTTCGAAAACAGTCCAGGCTCCACCCATATTCTCGTTCACTATGCACATTTCCTTTTTTCCCATTTTCACTGTCACTTCGTTTTATATTAATAAAATGAAACTGCTTATTTCTTTAAAATGTTACATTTTAACTGGGGCGAAAGATTTAAAATTTTTTACAAGTGCGGTATTCACATTTTAGTGCGGGCGCCCACGATTTACGTTCTAGAACTTTTATTTGCAGCCGGCCGGAATCACAAGTAGATTTGAACTGGGCCTAGACGAACGGCACTATTTTCTGAAGTAGTCGGAGTTCACGTGACCAAATTTTATTGTTCTTTTTGTATCACTACGCCAATATGTGAGGTTGGTCAGAACACTCCTTACATTCCAGCGTGATGTATGAACTGACGTAATATCGTATGATTTTGTGTTACATAACTTGTAAGTCCCATATCTCAAAATAACTGTTCTACTAGCGTCTGGAGCTGACCTTGGCACAAATCCACATGTTTGTTTATTGCGTTGTATAATTCATGAACTCTAAATTTGTTTACTTTCCCATAATTATTATTTATATTATGTTTTATGTTTCCCCAAAATTAATATTACATAATAAAACATTAGTTTTTATTAAAACACAATATTTTTATATTATCCCAGGTAGGCCTAAATGTCCCGTTACAATACCCCCTCAATGAGAGGTTTTGTGCCAAAGCATAAAAACTCTCATTGACACACTCATACTTCCTAAAGGGATCAGCCAGGATATGTCGCCACAACCCCTTTACGGTTTACTAAAAAAAATCTCTAATTTACCCTTGGTCCAGTGACCGTGACCGCACCTGAATGACCTTACTGGACTTCTCTCTCGAGATCCCAACACCGCAAGGCCAGTCAGGCACTTGACGCTCCTGCTCTGACGCGCTGGCCAGCTCAGGACCGCCGCCACAGCATCACCAGACTCTGAAACATCAAATCAAAAATATCAAATAGTGGCCTACTATAATACCATATCCCTAACTGATCTGGTTCCCCTTATTTGTGCTGGTTTGCGTTAAGAAGCACTGGTTTTTTTTTTCTCCTAACTTCTAACATATATATGAACACTTAAAGTAACATAATACATTTGTAAACTTCCTTAACATCATTCTGTATACCCTTCTCTCGTTTACTCTTATCCCAAAATTCAAAATTATTGCCCTGATTCCATCAGAATTTAAATAACTACCTCCCATTACATCATTACAAATACCTCTCCTCACCCAAATTACATCAAAAAATATTTAAATTCATTGTTAAAATTCTCTTAAACCCATTTAAATCAACTACATAATAACAAATTATTTACTTATATCTTCTCAAACTTTGTTAACCATCTCCCTCAAACATCTCAAATCAACACAAAATCATTTAGGTACATCATAAAATCAACTACACACTCTACATCACTGACATAACTCAATCTCATATTCAATAACTCATTACTAACAGTTTAGTAACCTCCTTCTCCATCAATATCTCATATCCCCCCATATAACCCAGTTACAATTAGGTAAATCACCTCACGGGTAAACCATGTAAGGCATTTACCTGGTTGCATAAACACTCTATTGTTTATGCCCCTGGCTTGTACGGACAGTTCCCTTTCCACACACACTATTGTTTACTGATGGTGGACTGTAGCGCCCATTTGCACCCACAAGAACTGCAATTTTAATTAGGGTGTAGACGCTGCCTACCCCGTTCTTGTTTCAGCGTTACATAAAAATTCAGCATTACTGATGGCTGAGGACACCAGTAATCCTACTATAATGATTCATACGCCCTTAATACGGTACTACCACTCCCTTCGATGATAGCCGGTGTTCCATAGTTATGTGGATTCCCCAGATATAAAACCCCCTGTTAATTTCTAAGTTATACCAATTTCACAGGCAACCAGCTATGGTCAATTTTACAATAATCTGCCCACAGCTGATTGTCATCCAAAACCACGGTCTGGCCTGGTAAGGCCGGGACTGCCCGAAAGTAGGGAATCTATTAAAAAAACATACAATTCATGTTTAAGATTCCTACATACTAACTTAATACATAATACAACATAATAAGACATTGCGATTATTACAGTAAAATAAGCAATTCAAATTTAAATTTGCATATAAAATTATAAACATTACATTTTAATTTCAATTGAACTTTTATTAATTAATTATCAATTATTTATCATTTACTATAACATTAACTTTTCCAAAAATTTTTTACTTTGTTATCAACCTTCATTTTACATAACATTTCATTTATTACTACATTTCAACTATGATTTTCTGTTTAACATTTTCATCATTAATTGGTTTGGGTGATTCTCAATCATTTACAATGATTCGATTTATTGAATGGGCATTTATATATCTAACCTTACTCACCTTTTGTGACGATTTTGTTAATAAAGAATAAAAAAAAAAATAAATAAGGAGAGAGATTTATTTTTAAATTAAAATCGCACATTTAAACAAAGTTTAAATCCCTAAGGTAATACAGAAATAATAATAAGTAAAGAGCTTAAAACCAAGAGGAATGCGAGTATCAAGGTAAGGAAACACCCTTTAATTATTAATCATGCGTTGACATGCGGAAACTGGCATCAACATGCAGAATAACCCGTAAATAAAACTAATAAAAGTAGGAAATTACAACTCGATATAAAAAACTTAAAGGTATACAATAATTAATTACGAAGTAAAGGATACCCTAGTATAATTAAATATGTCAAGGATTAAACTGGTAGATATTAATCGGAATGTGGAACTACTTTTATGGTGAAGCGTAAACAATGCGAAGTTACTTTACCTGCCCCAATAACCAAACCCCACTTGTAATGGAGCGCTCACGCCGTAAGCTGCACACAGCGGTAATGTGCACCGATGACAATATTTTGGTTTTTCCAAGTGAATAATCTCAGTTAATATATATATATATATATATATATATATATATATAGATGCACTCTGTACACTCTTAACCAAAATGTATCGTTAAATAGTTGGATCGTGACGCAGAGATAAATATGTTGAAAACTAGTAAAAGAATAACTAAATTGTGCGCCGATGACATCACTACCAAATCTTAAATAAGAAAATTATGTAATTAATACAGTACTAGGACCAGTGAAATTCAACTAATAACAACGAAATATTACTACCAGTCATCTAAGAGGAGAGTACCAGACCCAGAATGATCTAACACACATCAGGAACTTCACTGTCACCAGATACTAAGATAATGACAGACCTTCAGGAAACACACCGAGGACCAAGGAGCCGAATCTGCATCAACTAAAGGATACCACAGGTGACATGGAGGCTTGTCTTCCGTGGTTATGAGATACTAAAATTATAACCAACAAACGACAATTTAACTAACACTTTAAGACTTGTAAGAACAGACATTATATGTAAGATGTAGTCTGTAATCTGACAAAACTATTTGTAGTAAAAGAGTAAAAGTTTAAACTGTAAAGCATTATTGTTTTAAAAGGTAAATAAAGTCCATTCTTCTAATGGCACAATTTCAAGACAGTATATGGGGAGGTGACCATTATTAACATACTATATTCAATCCCGGATCCGTGGAAAAGTTAAACCGATGTACATCTTTATTTTGAGGGCCCTTCTGAAAGAATAAAATATATAATCATCTTGTAAACTGTTGAACCATATATGTTGAGAACTTTAAGTAGAGCAATTAATGTTATTATGTAATAAAGAGATGTCATGGTACAAAACAACAAAACTGAGTGAATAAATCTGCAGAAACCCCTGTCAATGTTCCTCAATTATAGGACCCGATATTAAATATATACTCCTAAATGCTTATCTTTTGTTTACTTAGAAGTTGGTTAAGACTATGGCAGCCTGTGTAATTGACCTGAGGCAATTAACCACAGGTTCCCGATATTATAACGTAGGAGACGTTATACTTTCTTCCTACTAACAACCACTAACAGATTTACATAGGGTGACACCAATCTCTCAATAATAACCCCCTTCAACACTAATTCCACTTACCTCAATTTATTCTCCTCTTAAAATAAAATATCTAATACCCTCTTTGTACCTAGGATGTGTGTTCCCGAACCTGGCAATTCCATTCATACCCTTTTGCCCTTCCCATAATCTCGGCAAACGCTCTTCGACCCTTCACAATTACCTGCCCAACGACGCACGTTGATCACTCCTTACCACCTCACCCTCACTACAAAATTTCACCATCACCTATTTATTCTCTAATTACATTACCCTCTCTTTCTACATATATGCTCTCCCACTACTGTGTCCCTACTATTACCCTGTTTCTGTATTACTTACATTTCAAAATTCTTATTTTCTCTAACTCCCATTAAAATTAGCTTTAATTGACTCAAAATGCCTTATTAAATAATCATCACCCCAAACAAATTCTCTTACCACATTTAAATCAATTAATTCGTCTACAATTTATTTTAATTCAATCAGTTATTTAAACACAACATTACTTTAATTATCTTCTTCCAAAACAATTACAATTCATTTATTACTAACTCTCATTATTTATTTAATCTGATAAAATATTATTATCATTAAAATCAATTTCTGCTACAGACACACATTGTTTACATAACATATTTTACAACACATACACAATTAATTTCACTATAAATTTATTTACAATTTTTTGTCATTATTTTTCTGTTTACCATACCTCATTTCATAAGTTAGCAAGGTCATCACCATAAACTAAAATAATTAAAATGTTCAATCACTGATTTTTTATTTAACCCCCATTATCATATAATAGTCTGAGCTTATGACTACACCATTCATTCACAATCAAATACATATTGCTATTATTATTATAATAGTCATCATTATTACTTTGTTCCATTGTATCAATACTATTGATAATACAAATATCATTACATACCATTATTTCAAAATTCCTGTCAACATTGGGTATAGTAATTTCTCCTTTGGTGTTTTCTGTTAAAGTCAGGTAAGTTCCTAATTCGTCAACTACTGTTGCTACATCTGTTTCAACATAGGGTGAGAACTCACTATATTCATTAACTCTCTCTCTTAATTCTGTATAATTCCTCCCAACCTCAAACAACTCTATCTTACTATCACCATACCTCTCTCTCTCAAAATATCTCTCATCATCATAACACCTGTCACAACCCCCTGACCTATTTCATACCACGCAAAGGGCACTACAAACACCACAGTGCTATATTTCTTGGCACTTCCAAGAACACCACAAAAAATTAAGGGACTATTTGAAGACACCTCGTCTTCCACACAACTACTGGAGGAAACTCTGTCCTCATAAAACACTTGTGAACATTCCATTTCACAATATACTTGGGGAAAATTGGCACTTTGCCCACCTAACCTTTCATCACACTCTCTCTCACTTTCATCAGCACTCGCTAACAACACTTCGTTAATAAATTCTACTCCACCACCATCTTCATTATTACTCTCAATATTAACCACTTTATTCTCTAGCACCACATTTTCAATTATATCATTGGTATTCTCATTTTTTACCTCAATATTAAACTCACTACCGTAATTACCACTTACCTTGTTATTAATTTCTTCACCATTTGTTGTCATATTACCACTGTCACTTACCTTTTTATTCATTATTTGATTTATTTTACTGTCTAATCTTTTATTCCTCTCGTTAATTTTCTCTTTGCAATTGTTGCTTATTGATTCTAAAATCTGCTCTTTAATATTATCACAACGTGTATTAATTTCCTTAATATGCTTATTAAAATCAAAATTCTGCTGTTTAATTTTGTTTCTAATTTCGTCAAATTTAATATTTTGTTCATTTAATTTCTCATTAATTTCGTTCTTCTGTTCATCGAATTTGATATCAAATTTATTTAACAGTAACTGCATCATACTCATCATATCACTATTATTCTCTTTCTTAACTGAGGTAGGCGTCGATTGACTCGTTACGGCTTCCATTATTCTCGATTCAGTCTCGCTTAAATTGCTATTTATTTGACTTTCAGTTTGACTATCAGTGAAGCTGATTTCATTGTTAATATTTTCATTAGTATTCATCATTTTTATTTAATTCTTACTTATTTATAATACACATCTATCAATCATATTATAACCTTACTACTTATGTTTACACATTTTTTAATTACCTTAAACAACCATTCTGTTCTCCCAAGTAGGCCTATATTTATATACAATTTCTTTATATAAATGTCCCTAAGTTCGGAAGCCAATGTAACTAATTTTATTTTGTTATTTAATTGTCCCTGTTCGGGCGTCATTTGTTATGTTTTAAAATAACTCACTTATGTTTTATTTATTTATACTTTATTATTTACCTTGAGAATTTCAACTTCTTCCATTTACAACGGCATTTTTTATTGTTGCCAACTTTGACAAAATATTTACCCAAACCCAGAGTTCGTTTTGGACGTATTCAGAGAACAAGTAATGGTTGCTTGAAATAAATAATTTGTTTATTTGTTTCCATTAAATTATGTTTTATTAATTACTTTTTTCAAATGTAAATTTTTTTTAAATCATTTACCTTCCATCACAAAAGATTTTTCTTCCCCTTTTACATATTAGTATTTAACTGTAACCAACTCAATACTTATTTTCTTATATATACCTATTTATAAGTTTACTTCCTTCCAACAAAACAGAACAAGATATTCATTATAGCCTACAAATTAACTTTATACTTACAACAAACCAGCGCTTCAGTCACACACATATTTATACCTCCCCATACCCTTTTGAGATCTCAAAATTTAATTGGAATACATGATTTTCTTAATTTTGTTTAACCCTTTTTCGGAAATTTTCTGGTTTATCCCTCCTGTGTTATTTATCTTGTCATTTTAGTCCAAAACAGTCCAGGCTCCACCCGTATTCTCGTTCACTATGCACATTTCCTTTTTTACCATTTTCACTGTCACTTCGTTTTATATTAATAAAATGAAACTGCTTATTTAAGCTGCCCACATCCGTCGCCGTGAGATGTTGTATGACGACTGCTTTGTTCTCCAAGCATTAAACGAACTGCTAGCGTTGACACACCTACATTCCAGCATGACGTATTGGACTGACGTAACATCATATGACTGCTGAGTTACATAATTTGCTTGTCACATATCTAAAAATAACTGTTCTACATGCGTCTGGAGCTGACCTTGACACAAATGCACATGCTTGTTTGTTGCGTCGTTTTAAAACTTTACAATCATGCTTGGTATCTTGTCATTATAAATCAAATTTATGTTTATTTTCCCCATAATTATTATTTATTTATTATGTTTCCAAAAATTACCCCAGGTAGGCCTAAATGTCCCGTTACAAAACATAACAATGGCGCCCGAAGCAGCTGGACCATTTGCATAAATAAAATTATGCAAATGTGGACCTGTTTAAGGAGCGATATGGTTGGTTGAAATGAATAAATTGGTATGTACATAAAATAGATGTAGAAATAGGGTTATGTTTTGATAACTGTAGAATATTGGTGTTGATGTTTTGTAGCGAGTATTGTGAATTAATATTGCAATGATTGCGATTGTATTCGTTTACAAAAAAATAAAAAATTTTGTTGTTATTTAAAAATTCAACAAAAAAAATTTAAGTTTGTTTTAATGTTTAATAATTTAGTAAATAATTCTTGTAATGGTGTAGTGTTAAGATTTTAAATTCCTTTGCGTTATTTTTGTCAATAATATTGCTTATGGTTTACTGGAATTAAATTCAGCGTTAACAGGACTGTCTCATTCACTGATCGATTAGCGATATTTCTTCTTTTACTTCCATATTCCTTAAGGAATGGAAGTATGGTGATGGCAAAAAAAATCGTGTTCGAGATTATTGCAGATTCTGATTCTACTACACTCAAAACATGAAAAAAAGTCGTTTTCCGAAAAGTGTCTGTGTGTCTGTCTGTCTGTCTGTCTATCTGTGTGTCTGTCTGTCTGTAGATTTTTTTTCTATGGCAAACGGTAACTGCCGCAAATTCAAACAGAATCAAATAATTTTTTGCATACAGCCCTGATTTGCAGAGTACTCGCGACCTATTGTTTTTGGTGAAGATCGGTTGAGGGAAAGGGGTAGTTTACCTGCAACGGTTTTTTTTTAGCAAGGGTAATTTTGTTTGTTTGGCAAACGATAACAGCCGCAAATTCAAACAGAATCAAATAATGTTTCGCATACAGCCCTGAATTGTAGAGTTCTCAAGATCTGTTCATTTTGATGAAGATCGGTTAAGGGAAAGGGGTAGTTTACCTGTAACGTTTTATGTTTTAACAAGGGTATTTCCTATGGCAAACGATAACAGCCGCAAATTCAAACAGAATCAAAAGATTATTTGCATACAGCCCTAAATTGTAGAGTTCTCAAGACCTATTGTTTTTGGTGAAGATCGGTTGAGGGAAAGGGGTAGTTTACCTGCAACGTTTTTTTAACAAGGGTATTTTCTATGGCAAACGATAACAGCCGCAAATTCAAACAGAATCAAATAATGTTTTGCATACAGCCCTGATTTGTAGAGGTCTCAATGACTTTCGATTTTGGTGAAGATCGGTTAAGGGGAAGGGGTAGTTTACCTGCAACCTTTTACGTTTTAACAAGAGTAAAGTACTTGAAAATTTATTTAAACTTTTTGAAACAATGGTAATTGTTAAAAATAAAATAATTTTGTTGCCAGGCAATAAAATTATAATTTTTTCATTTTAATGTAATATAATATTTTTCATTTAATACAGCAATAAAAAGGCAGGTAAGACACAGCCTGGCTGTTTGGCTGAAAATGATTTTAAATATAAATCTTAGAATATGGAAGTCATGTATGGTTCTCCATACCGATATTTTAATAAGTATTAATTCCACTTGAGTAATGGCCGCCTTTCTTGTAGTCCTGTTATTCACTAAACTCTATTTATTAAGTTTATAAATAAATTTTAAACCAAAATGTTGAATTACTATATTTTATTGACAATTGTTTAAAAAGATCGATTTAAAATTGATTGTCATATTATGCTCGACTCGTTCACAGGGCGATCGATTGTTGATACATATGTTATTTAATATAAATATTTTCAGGTTCTTTTAACGGTTATAGTTAATAGTCAGAGAAGGGGTAAGGCTAGAAAGTATAACATTCACAATAAAAAAGCTTAATAGTTAATAATTACAAGGTTAGTTGTTAATATATAATGTTTATAAAGTGAAAAGTTTATATCAATGACGAGCTGTTGAATACTAATCGTCGTGTGCACTTTGCATGACGGGAGTCAAAATGGCCGCTTCCTAGCTGCTGAAGTAAAACAAGAATGGTGTCGCTGGAATTTTCTTTCAATAAAGCTGCCTTCTCACTGCTTCCTCGTCTCCGCAGTAGTGATTAATAATTCTGGTGTTGTTGTAGTATCTCTCGTTCAATGTTCTGTTGTTCGTTTGAGAAAAATGTGTGTGATAATGTTAAGATACTGGTGTTGTAAAGTTCGTTTCAGTTATTTGGAAATTATTAGTGTTAGCGGTTCAAATTGTTAATTCACTAGTTTATGTTGTGTATTCGCTTGTTTCAATGTTAGTAGTTGTTAATTTTCACTGAATTTATTGTTTAAAAGTGTTCTGTCAAAATTCTCAAAATTTATGGTAGGCTAGGTTCAACTTTTTTCCGCCATTAATGGTTCCGATATATACTGTTATTTAGCAAGAGCTTAATCAACCGTACACTACGAATGTTAAATAAGAACTGTCTTACTTCCTTTGTTTTCTGAAATATCTTAGCCAATTTAATATTAGAAAAGTATTGTTTCAATTTTTAATCGCTTCCGATACATGTAAAAAAATACATTATATCACAGAATATATTTTGGTTATTAATTAATTTCATGAAATAGTAAATACATAATCGGTTTCTTTAATTCCTTCTGCTTAATTTGATACCCAATAATCCATCTTTACAAAGTTTTTTATCAAAATTGCTATATTTCTTTCATTTTGGAAAAGTCGGCTCAACATTTTATTTCCTGTTCTTCTCCAAATATTAGCCATTTTATGTTATAATTATGACTATAATAAATCTCAGATTGACATAAATGTTTATCTTTCCTTAATTTCTTGCAATTTTATCAATTGATTATCCTTTTAAATATAATTCATGAATTTATGACTCCCCACTCTGAAATTTTTAGTTATTACATTTGCAAATATTTCAATAATTTTATATATCTTTTTACACTATCCTTTTAAAGTATAGTTTTAGTCATAGTATTTGGTGACTGATTCACCTTATATAAATTCCATCAGTTTACTTGGTTTATTTAACTTAATTAATCAATTATAATGTTGTTGGAATTTCCTATTTGGCCTAGATTTTCTGGTTTTACATATAATGTTTTTTGAATAATACTGTGTCTATACCCCTTATGACTTTCTTAATTTAATACAATATTAATTAAAATCTCCTTAATTAACTAATAGAACATGTAGTATCGTATTCATACTCATAATACATAAACAATATTTAAAATTAACAATATGGTCTTCAACGTCAGACATTTTAGTTTTAACTACTACTAGTAACACATAATAAATATTTTATAAAAGGAGTATGGTATCCATAACACTGTTAGACATATTAAACATTTTATACTAATAACAAAATCTTATTCTATTCACCACATTGAATTATGGAGTTCATGGGCTTTAACATAAACATAACAAGCCATTTATTTTTATTTATTTCTTAAACTTATTTTGGTTGCAGTCTTTTCTGTTTCTATTTTGGTATTACATTTTTATCCCCTGTCACTTTATTTATTCACCACCTGCTCTCTTTATCTTTTACATTTTAAAGAAGGTTTTTTGATAAAAAGTGGCATCTTCTTAGAAACATTAGTAATGTTTTCATAAGAACATTTCATAACATTTTATTTCTGTAGTCACAGAAAACATTAAAGTTGTTTAATGGTACACATGTACTTAGTTGAAGTATTAGTCACACTTCTACTTGAAGTTTATTTAATATACTGAAATAACTTGCACTGGTTCACTTATATTTTTGGATCTTATCTCTAATGGAGTTTTACAATATTCCAAGACCAAAATCTTAGTTATAAGGGATTATGAAGATTTGTTTATTCCATTACACAATAACTTTAGTGGGTGCACTTCTACTTACAACACTAAACACTTTTGTTTACAACTATTTTACATTATTATTAGGTTTTGGGTGTTATACTTTCTTTGGTGACATTTAATCTCTTTCGGGGTTTGTTATATTCTTTTTAATAGGTCTTCCTTGGGTATATCTTGTAGTCCTCCCATCCTACAATTTTGTTTCTTCAAAATTCTTCTTTCTTGGTTTCTCCAAGGTAATCTTGTTTTATCATGTCCGTTGGTTTGTTCTCTTCCCTACCTACTCCTATCCTACCTGGGTATTATCCTTATTTTATTTTAGTTTTTTGGGATTTATTTTTCTTTATACATTTTTGTTTCATTGTGGTTCTTTATTTTTACTTTTTCCATTTATGGTGGTATCTTACTTTGATATTTATTTATTTTCATTTGAATTTTTCTGGCTATTTAATGTAATTGATATTTAATTATGATCATATTGTAATCTTTATTAAGTGGATTATCTGTCATGCTACAATATGTGTAATTATTAAGTAAAATAAAGGGGTATTATATAAATAATTTTTTTTGAACATGGCCGAGGCATGTGAAAATAAAGTAAGTGGATCAGGGGAGGCACGGAATAGTACGGAATTCATGCACGAGTTTGAAAGGGTTTTGAAAAGAATTACTGAGGATGATTGGTGTAAATTCAACAATGAGCTCAGACAAATGAAAGAACAAAAAACGGGATTATACGCTTACACTATCTTGAACGAGAATAGTGATGACACTAGTAAACGAAGTGATGAGGTAAGTGAAGGGGTTAGTGAAAGTAAAATAGTGGAAGTGGTAGCATTAGAGAATAAAATGTTGAATAGTGATGATAATTCTGAGAGTATAGTGGGGGTAGAGAATAGTGGAGAAACAGATGAATTAAACGAAAATAAAGATGTTTAAAAGGAATAAATTCCAAATGTTTAGTACCAAGCCACGTGTTGTTCAATCAAATATATTACAACTTACCGTCTGCGGCTTTTAGAAACAACGTCTTGAAGACACGTCTTAGATTCAACTTTGTGAAGACGTTGTTTCTAAAAGCCGCAGATGGTAAGTTGCAATATATTTGAAAATAAAGACTATCAGGTAACGTATAATGAGGTAAGTAGGGGTGAGAATTATGGTGATATAATTAAAAATAGTGGTGACAAAATTTTAGAGGAGGTAAAATGTAAAAATGGAATGTTAGTGAGTGTTGATGAGGTTGTGAGAGAGTGTGAAGAGAGGTTAGGTGGGCAAAGGGCAAATTTTCCCCAAGTATATTGTGAAATGGAATGTTCACAAGTGTTTTATGAGGATAGAGTTTCCTCCAGTAGTTGTGTGGAAGACGAGGTGTCTTCAAATAGTCCCTTAATTTTTTGTGGTGTTCTTGGAAGTGCCAAGAAATATAGTAAGTTTGTGGTGCCCTTTGCGTGGTATGAAATAGGTCAGTGGGGTTGTGACAGGTGTTATGATGATGAAAGATATTTAGAGAGAGAGTTGTTTATAGATAGGGAGATAGAGATATTCACGTTAAGTAGAAGCTATAAGGAGTTAAAAGAGAAGTTAAAATTTGAAAAAATAGATGATATGAAAGACTTACCTTGTTGTGAAGATAGTGTAGAAATAAATGATTATAACGTTGATAATTGTATGGGAAGCTTACCTGTGCTTAGATGTGGAGTATTAGTAGTAAATGATTTTGAAATTGAGAGGTGAAAATACTTAAGGGTGATAGATAATAATACAGACGGTGACAAGACCAAAACTAATGATGTAGACAGGTTATATGATTTAATAATAATGTGGAATAATCCAGTAGATTATTATGTGGGTTTTACGGAACAATGTGAAGTATTAATGGGTTATTATATAAATAACAATGATGTAAGGAGTGTAATTAAAGACGGATAATTGTTATATAAAAATAAGACTATTATATGATGATGGGGGTTAATTAAAAAATCAGTGAATGGACATTTTAAATATTTTAGTTTATGGTGATGACCTGGCTAGATTATGTAATGAGGTGTGGTAAACAGAAAAATAATGACAAAAAATTGTAAATAAATTTATAGTGTAATTAATTGTGTTGGTATTGTAAAATGTATTTTATGTAAACAATGTGTGTATGTAGTAGACATTGATTTAATAATAATAATAATATTTTAGCAGACTAAATAAATAATGAGAGTTTGTAGTAAATGAATTGTAATTGTTTTGGAGTAAGGTAATTAAAACAATTTGTGTTTCAAATAATTGATTGAATTGTAATAAATTGTAGAGGAATTAATTGATTAATTAATGTTGTATAATTGAATTTTGTTAATGAATTTAAATGATGTGTCTGAGATTTATGCAATTGTAGTAGTTTATGAAATTGAGTGATGTAATGTAAGTATGAATTTTATAATGCAATTTAAAAAAAGTAAAATGTTTAATGTTTGAATAATAAATTTTAATTGTGTTTAAAAGGGTTTTAAATGAAATGATGAAATTAATTTGAGGTAGTAATTAATGTAAAATGTTGTAAAAGATAGAGTTTGGATGATAATGATTTAAATAAGGCATTTGAGTCAATCATAGTTAATTATAAATGGGACTTAGACTAAATAAGAATTATAGAATAAAAATAATACAGAAATAGGGTAGGAGTAGAGACACAGTAGTGGGAGTGCATATATGTAGAAAGAGAGGGTAATGTAATTAGAGAGTAAATAGTTGATGGTGATATTTTGTAGTGAGGGTGATGTGGTAAGGAGTGATCAACGTGCGTCGTTGGGCAGGTAATTGTGAAGGGTTGAAGAGTGTTTGCCGAGATTATGGGAAGGGCAAAAGGAGATGAATGGAATTGCCAGGTTAGGGAACACACATCCTAGGTACAAAGAGGGTATTAGATATTTCATTATAAGAGAGGAAGGATATAAGTGGAATTAGTGTTGAAGGGGGTTGTTATTGAGAGATTGGTGTCACCCTATGCAAATCTGTTAGTGGTTGTTCGAAGGAAGAAAGGTGAGTAAGGTTAGATATATAAATGCCAAATCAATAAATCGAATCACTGTGAATAATGGAGAATCACCCAAACCAATTGATAATGAAAATGTTAAACAGAAAATCCTAGTTGAAATGTAATAATAAATGAAATGTTATGTAAAATGAAGATTGATAACAAAGTAAAAAAAAAATTTTTGGAAAAGTTAATGGTATAGTAAATGATAAATAATTGATAATTAATTAATAAAAGTTCCATTGAAATTAAAATGTAATGTTTATAATTTTATATGCAAATTTAAATGTGAATTGTTTATTTTAATGTAATAATCGTAATGTTAATTATGAGTGTATTGTATGTATTATGTTAGTGTAGGAATCTTTAACATGTATAATATGTTTTTTAAATAGATTCCCCACTTTCGGGTGGTCCTGGCCTTACCAACCCAGACCATGGTTTTGGATGATAATCAGTTGTGGGCAGAATTATTGTAAAACTGACCATAGCTGGTTGCCTGTGAAATTGGTATAACTTAGAAATTAACAGGGGGTTTTATATCTGGGGAATCCACATAACTATGGAACAGCGGCTATCATCGAAGGGGGTGATAGTGCAGTGTTAAGGGCGTATGAATCATTATAGTAGGATTACTGGTGTCCTCAGCCATCAGTAATGCCGAATTTTTATATAACGCTGAAACAAGAACGGGGTAGGCAGCGTCTACACCCTAATTAAAATTGCAGTTCTTGTGGATGCAAATGGGCGCTACAGTCCACCATCAGTAAACAATAGTGTGTGTGGAAAGGGAGCTGTCCGTTACAAGCCAGGGGCATAAACAATAGAGTGTTTATGCAACCAGGTAAATGCCTTGCACGGTTTACCCGTGAGCCTATTTACCTAATTGTAACTGGGTTATATAAGGGGATATGAGATATTGATGGAGAAGGAGGTTACTAAACTGTTAGTAATGAGTTATTGAATATTAGATTGAATTATGTCAATGATGTAGACTATGTAGTTGATTTTATAATGTACTTAAATGATTCTGTGTTGATTTGAGATGTTTTGATGGAGATGGTTAACAAAGTTTGAGAAAGATATAAGTAAATAATTTGTTATTATGTAGTTGATTTAAATGGGTTTAAGAGAATTTTAACAATGAATTTAAATATTTTTTTATGTAATTTGGGTGAGGAGAGATATTTGTAATGATGTAATGGGAGGTAGTTATTTAAATTCTGATGGGAATCAGGGCAATAATTTTGAATTTTGGGATAAGATTAAACAGGAGAGGGGCATACAGAATGTTGATAGAACATTTTGAAAGGTTTCTTATATGTTAAATTATATATATACATGTGTATTAAGAGTTAAGAAAAAACCAGTGCTTCTTAACGCAAACCAGGGCACAGCTAAGGGGAAACAGATCAGTTAGGGATATGGTATTATACAAGGCCACTAGTTATTTTGATTTGATGTTTCAGAGTCTGGTGATGCTGTGCTGTGGCGGTGGTCCTGAGCTGGCCAGCGCGTCAGAGCAGGAACGTAAAGTGCCTGACTGGCCTTGCGGTGTTGGGATCTCGAGAGAGAAGTCCAGTAAGGTCATTCAGGTGCGGTCACGGTCACTGGACCAAGGGTGAGTTAACTATATTTTTTTTAATAATCCGTAGAGGGGGTTGTGGCGACATATCCTGACTGATCCCTTTAGTAAGTATGAGTGTGTCAATGAGAGTTTTTATGCTTCGGCATAAAACCTCTCATTGAGGGGGTATTGTAACGGGACATTTAGGCCTACCTGGGGTAATTTTTGGAAACATAAAAAAATAAATAATAATTATGGGGAAAATAAACATAAATTTGATTTATAATTACGAAGTACAAATCATGATTGTAAAGTTTTGAAATGACGCAACAAGTATTGAGTGGATCTGTGTCAAGGTCAGCTCCAGACGCATGTAGAACAGTTATTTTTAGATACGTGACAAGCAAATTATGTAACTCAGCAGTCATGGACTGTAGGTGTTTCAAAGCCAGCAATTCGTTAATGCTTGGAGAAGAAAGCAGTCGTCATACAACATCTCACGGCGACGGATGTGGGCAGCTTTCGCCCCAGGTAAAATCAGTTAAAATGTAACATTTTAAAGAAATAAGCAGTTTCATTTTATTAATATAAAAGGAAGTGATAGTGAAAATGGTAAAAAAGGAAATGTGCATAGTGAACGAGAATACGGGCAGAGCCTGGACTGTTTCGGACTAAAATGACAAGATAAATAACACAGAAGGGATAAACCAGAAAATTTCTGAAAAAGGGTTAAACAAAATTAAGAAAATCATGTATTCCAATTAAATTTTGAGATCTCAAAAGGGTATAAATGTGTGTGTGACTGAAGCGCTGGTTTGTTGTAAGTATAAAGTTAATTTGTATAATGAATATCTTGTTTTATTTTGTTGGAAGGAAGTAAACTTACAAATAGGTATACCTATATAAGAAAATAAGTATTGAGTTGGTTACAGTTAAATACTAATATGTAAAAGGGGAAGAAAATTCTTTTGTGATGGAAGGTAAATGATTTAAAAAAAATTTACATTTGAAGAAAGTAATTAATAAAACATAATTTAGTGGAAACAAATTATACACACTATATATAACTATCACATAACAATGTATTCTATTTACTCAACACTTTACGTTGCTCTCGTAACCTCATACGTACCTTGTTTATACATTAATCTGTTATCTCAAATACCCATTCTGCTCTCCAAGTAGGCCTATATTTATATAAAATTTACTTATATAAACGTCCCTGTTCGGCGCCAATGTAACTATAATTTCTACAATTATTAAATTTGTCACTGTTCGGGTCGTCAATGTAACTGTAATTCTTTTTATTTTATTTATTATTTACTTTCACATTATTACTTGTTAACGTCTATTTTTTCAGACGCCATCTTTAAGGCTTGCCAACCATATACAAAAAAAAATTGTTACTTACCAGGGTTCTTTTTCGGCGAACAGGAAAACAGATTATGGTTATTCGAAATAAAGAAAACTTTACTTGTTTCCCATGAGTTATGTTTTATTAATTACTTTCTTCAAATGTAAAATTTTTAAAATCATTTACCTTCCATCACAAAAGATTTTTCTCCCCCTTTTACGTATTAGTAATTAACTGGAAACTATTCAACACTTATTTTCTTATATATGTATCTATTTATAAGCTTACTTCTTTCCAACAAAAACAGAACAAGATATTCATTATACAAATTAACTTTATACTTACAACAAACCAGCGCTTCAGTCACACACATTTATACCTTTTGAGATTTCAAATTTTAATTGTAATACATGATTTTCTTAATTTTGTTTAGCCATTTTTTTTGAAAATTTTCTGGTTTATCCCTCCTGTGTTACTTATCTTGTCATTTTAGTCCTAAAACAGTCCAGGCTCCACCTGTATTCTCGTTCACTACGCACATTTCCTTTTTTCCCATTTTCACTGTCACTTCGTTTTATATTAATAAAATGAAACTGCTTATTTCTTTAAAATGTTACATTTTAACTGATTTTAACTGGGCAAGATTTAAAATTTTTTACACGTGCGGTATTCACATTTTAGTGCGGGCGCCCACGATTTACGTTCTAGAACTTTTATTTGCAGCTGGCCGGCATCACAAGTAGATTTGAACTGGGCCAAGATGAACGGCACTATTTTCTGAAGTAGTCGGAGTTCACGTGACCAAATTTTATTGTTCTTTTTGTATCACTATGCCAATATGTGAGGTTGGTCAGAACACTCCTTACATTCCAGTGTGACGTACGAACTGACGTAATATCGTATGATTTGGTGTTACATAACTTGTAAGTCCCGTATCTCAAAATAACTGTTCTACTAGCATCTGGAGCTGACCTTGGCACAAATTCACATGTCTGTTTATTGCGTTGTATAATTCATGAACTCTAAATTTGTTTACTTTCCCATAATTATTATTTATATTATTTTTTATGTTTCCCCAAAATTAATATTACATAATAAAACATTAGTTTTTATTAAAACACAATATTTTTATATTATCCCAGGTAGGCCTAAATGTCCCGTTACAAGCTTGTTAATACATTTTCAGGACCTGATCAATTCCATGAGGTTGAGAACAGTACATTTATTGTAGAAATCAAAGTGATAAACAAAACTTGGATTCTCAGTGAAACAGACAAATCTGCAGCCCTTGCTATTAAGGAGATGACTCAAGCAGAAATTTCTGAAACAACAGGTAATTCTGGCTGATATTCTTATACAGTTTTTACTTGAAAACTTACTACATTGTCCATTGAATAATAATACAAAGACAGTAGAAAATGTGAGGTTTTATTCTGAGTTAGATTTTTTGTATAGTTTATTCAAGCTTATCTTATATAAGAGTTTTGTTATGTTAATGTCACTGACCAATTATGGTATTTTTAAATATTTTCTTTGCCTCAGGATGCACTGACCAATCAAGAATTTCAGTTGACTCTCGTGGTACCCAAATCATGTCTTCATAGAATAAAGTTTTCTTTTGTTATCTATTCTGATTACCTGGTTTGATGTGTTAGCTTAAAAAAATAATACTTTGTTAACTTTGTACTCTATACGTCTGCTGAGCCTTTCTTTGATTTGGCAACTGTAACAACTATAACTTGTTGGAGTTACTCCCGCATAATAATCTCCTTTATTACATGTACAGAGAGACAAAAACGTATTTTTTTTAAGAACATCAAGTGATGAAAGATTCAACGAGGTTTGGTCACTGACTACACACAATTTTAAAACACCATGTCAGTGTTTCAACAAAATTTTTTGTCATATTCAGGACCTGTAGCCAGGCAATACAGAAATAATTAACAAAAATTGATGAGTATTAATACAAGGTTTGTCCATATGTCTATCTTTTTATATAAAAAATGTTCTGCTTAATTTTGAAGCTATTCAGACTTGTCACCTTCAAATTAGTCTCTTCCACTTCTAATACACTACTCCCAACGATTCTTCCATCCTTTGAAACATTTCTGAAACTCTTGATTTGGAACACTGAACACAGCTCGGCCAGTGAATTTTCCTTTATCAAGTTGACAGAAAATTTTAATTTTTCCTCTTCATTTTTAATATTGAGGAATAAAATAAAGTCCGCTGATGCTAGGTCTGATGTGGAATGGGTATTGTTATATTTTTTGCCAAAAACTGATGGATTAACAGTGATTGTGTGTGTGGATTCATTGCCAGCATGGAGCATCCATTGGTTTGACTTCCAAACTTTAGGCCTACATTTTATATAATAATTTCATGTCACACAGTTTTTGAAATGCTTACTACTTCAGCTAACTTGTGAACAGTTAAACGGCGGTTAGAATGAAAAATTACTTCCCTAATTTTTGCATCAATTTTATCACCTTTGTTGTTGAAGGCCAGTCCAAATTAGGATCATCATCAGTTGAAGTTCGCCCATCTTTGAAATGTTTCCACAACTCATAAATTTGAGTCCGGCTTAAAACCTGATCCCAAACGCTGTTTTCAACATTTCAAATGTTTCCACAAAGGATTTTCCCCATTTAACAGAAAATTTCGTATTAATTCAGTGTTTGTGAAAACCATTCATTTTAAAATTCGGCACATGTCTGTAACACTCGTTGGCACAAAAAGGCATAGTAAGATGACTAAACAGAATATTACAATGCAGTTTTCACTGGGCTGCTACCCCATGTTGACACTGGGTGGCAACGTATTACACATTCCATTAATAGCACTATCTGGTGCACAATTTACAAAGTTCAGACATTTTATGGGCAAACTATGCATTTCATTATACAATACACATACAAAACATTTATTATATGTACAGTCATGTCCTGATAACAACAACAAATTTTATAAAATGTTAAAATAAATGTTTAACATCGTTTCTAAATAATGACAAAACATCGTAATCTCTTCTGCCATTAATTTATTAATTTGTGATGACTACCAGTGATGCGGTGAGGAAGTTTTAGGAGGAGGTCAAATCCCCCTCCAGAGGGATAAAGAAAAGGAAATGTTGAAAACAAAAAACGATGTGCTGGCAAAAATACAGACATACAAGTTGAACTGCATAACTATAGGCTAATTAGTTGTTGAGTACAAACAATTCTAACTGCGGTACTTTACAGTTGTCATGTGAACACAACGTTGCTTTGTGTCAACATTGCTAGTTACGTGGTGGCTGATGCATGGTCAAATTTTACTGTAGCTGTTGATGGTATGTCCTCTTAGTGAGTAGGCAAAGTGTAGCTTTCAAGTGTTTATTCAGCCTGCAGTGTATCCAGTTAGGTTTATAACATTTAAAGTACAGTAATTTATTCCACAGCAACTTAAACACTTGCTACATTAAACAGTTTTTTTGCTTGATATTTGAAGGTTATACAGATGTGCCTATACTTTTCTTATATTTGTTCTGTAAAGTTATGGAACAAAGCTGTGTATTTCAATTGAATGTTTCAGATCAAGTCTGTAATTGTTAATAATTAATTTCATATTAATAAAACAGGAACTTTTAATAGCAAGTGTTCCAAGTTGGTAATGATATACTTATATTCAACAATTTCAACTTGTTATTTTTAATATATATAATGTTTGATGCAGTTTCCATTAAATTTTAATGCAATAGACCAAAAAATTGTTATGTGTGAGTTGGTGATGCAGTTTCCATAAATTTTTTTTAATAAACCTATCATTTTTCTATGGACTGCTTCATGCAAGTGATGTAAAACACTAAAAGAGTATTCTTTATTAAACATAGTAGCCAATTCTTTATTAAGGTAAGAATTGATAGAACAGAATATTATGGTCTTCATCTTATTATTGTCACCTTCAAATGATTTACAACATTTTGGAAGGAGCTTTGCATCATTCACAAACCGTTCATTCCATTTTCATCAAAACACAACTTGTTCATTTATTTGTCAAATCTAAACAATGCATCACTGTGGCTACAACTGAAAATAACTCTCATTTTGAATTAACATCATATAAAAAAATGTTTTACTTAGACATACTAATACTGAAAATTAAAAAATTGGATGAAGTTTCTTATGAAACTTTTATGTTTACACCTGAGTTCTTTATTACAATTGCTAGGTGCATATGTGTGTGTGTACATAAATTTGAATATACTTACATTCAGAAGTGTGTAATAGTACTCAAACGTTAATGGAGAAATTTAGTTCATTTTTTATTTATTGGTTCTTTTTTATCCTTCACAATAATTATTTCTGTGCTATGTGTAATAGACAATCTTTTAATTGCCGGAGTGTAGCCTAATCACTGAAGGAATTCAGTATGCAACCTGAAAAGGTGACTTTAGTTAATGTTAATTTGTAGCAATTTTATGAAAATTTGTTTTTACAGTGTGACAAAAATCAAAATAATAATAACGTTAATGATAAAATATTATATCTAATTTCTGAATAATGTTACGTACTGTTTTTAGACCGAAAACGATGGAGTGCTGCATCTAGGAGAAGCTCAGTGTCGAAAAGAGACAGTTCAGATCAACACATTGCAGCTTCATGGCATTTAACATTGTTCGAAGATGAGTTCAAGGTAATAATATAAAAAGTAGTGCTTGTTATTGAAGAATCTAAGTATCATTGCCGATGTTTAAACAGTTCCGTTGTATTTGTGACTAGTTTTTACTAAATGTTAGTATACAAATAACTAATTTCTAAATGTTGTCCATTCGAACAGTATGTCACAATGACTACTTAATCTATTAAGTGATGACCTTGTTACATATTTTTGGCCTTTATACATTTTGACTTGATTCCAGATTTGTTTGTTGTAACTTTTAACATTTATAGGTTACACTGTGTTGTCAGTATCATTTGTTAACTTCCATGATTTTCATTATAAAGAATCAACATTTTGGATTTGCACAAGTTTCATTATTCAAAAAAAAAAATCACACACATAATTTCTTGGGTATAACATACATTTTACTTTATCAACAAACTGTTTTTAGTTTATTTTCTAGTTCTGTAGTGAGGTTCCTTAGGGACACTCAAGCCAATGTTTAAAACTTGTAACACCTCAACACATTGTAACAGCATTTTACAACCGATGGGGTACGATCCACTGCTGGGTCCCAAATGGGTGTTTGTGGGTCGTGAGGTTGAGCTAACAAATTTATTTACTGTTTCTTAAAAACCTATTATATCTAGTATTAAATGCAGTTAAGTATGTAAAATCTGTTTAAGCATAAACGAGGGGTTAAAGTATTTGATGATAACAAAAATACGATTATAAACTGGGTGCACCCCCCAACAAGCAATTCTATCTGTGTCGGGTTCCATGAATTAAGGTGGGTCCTGGACTAAAAAAGTTTGAAAACCACTGCACTATAGTTTTGAGTTATGAATGTTTCCATTTTTAAGATCCCTTTATTATGCGTACGCAGGTCTTTTTTACAGTGTAACTGTCTACTTACACCTAACAAAGAATCAGCCACCACGCCTCCCTATACCCTTCAGCTCTCTGCATTCCTGACTGTTCTCTGCCACTCTTCCATTTGATTATTAGTTGTCTATGCATTTCACTCTAGATTGATTATATCTATATGTGTGCCTTAACCACTTCATGCTCCTTCTTCTTTTGAATTTGAATTTAACTTATGGACTTTTGCCATCACAGAACAATATAAATGGAACGTTATGGCCACTCAAGCAATCGGCAATTGTCTTCATATGCTATAAACTAATACATGTAAAGGAATAAATATTACTCTATCAACAAGTACAGAGAGTCAACATAATAATAATAATAATAACAACACAAGTTCACATAATATATAATCAAAAGATTAAATAATACGAATACATACTTACTATAAAAACATACAATGCTCACTAAACAGAAGCATAATGCACATGAACACTTGCACACCAAGATCAACGTAACACTGTGACAGAGATGCAACAGGCCAGCCCTTTATAGTAGAAGTGAAAGTAGGCGGCAAACACTGCCTACACATAAACCGCTAAGGCCACCCAACAATTAAAGTGCTTTACGAATGGAATGAAGCCAGTCATTTGAAATTTCGCTGCTGAACTGACTAATGCGATTATTATTTGTCACAATAAAAGCAGCTTCCTTAAATCTTTGTTCAAATCATATCTTTTCTTTACTAATAATTTTTGCTTCCTGCTATAAAACTTTATGTTGCACCTTCCACACAAGCTCCGCCAACCTTGATTGAGAGGTGTTACCTCTCTGAAGATTCACTTTATGCTATTCGATCATTTGGGTGGGCGAAATGTGACATTTATATTTTTCCTGTGATGGCAAATGTGCATCAGTTAGACTCTGATTCAAATGTCTCTAAACCACCACATCCATCTTTTAAAGAATTCCTCCTTCTTATCAGAATTCTTGTAAATAGTGATATTCCTATAGACCTCTAATGGCGAGATTTCCTTTTACCATGTTTGTCATATGCTGTTGATCAGATTACTCATCTGAGTCATCACAAGATGGTGCCCTAAACCTGTGCTCTCTGCAGAGGTCACTGGCACTTGGTAGAGAGACACTTGCTATAGGGTACCAGGAGTCACTATTTAGTGAACAGAAGGTGAGGTAAGACTGAGACTATCAGGCAGAAGCTATACATTATGCTACAGTATGACATCCCCCTATAACCCTATTGTGTTACAGTACACCAAAGGAGCCTCTGTTGGCCTAACAAAGTAATGAAATATAAATCATTGGAAGTATTACCAAAAGTAGGTATTTAAATATTGAAATGTAAAAGATCTAGTTATATCTGGGTCTATTTTATATCTAGTTATATGGCTTGTAGGTATACTGTACAGTTTTCTATATTACAATATTCACGGACTATTGTCAAATCTATATTCAATCACAGAAGAATGTAAGCTCTCATGGCCGTTTTCCAATATTATTAAAATTTCCCAGGCTGTTAGGCTGTAGTCCAAGGTGTCCACATTCTGTACCAAATGTTTCAACCATGGCTATGGCCCATTCTTTATTCTTAATCCTAAGTGAGCAATTGGGGTTTGTTCTCCTAACCACTGAGGATGGTTAAAAATTTCTGCATACAATATGGACTATAGCCTAACGGCCTGGGAAAATTTTCTACTATATTCATTCTTTTTTTTATAGTTTGTACAAAGTTAAGAATGTTTCATTGTTCCGATTATAAATTATTATTTGTTTAATATTAATTTTATCTAATAAAATACAGGAGCCACCCGTTACACTGATGCTGGACACAAGCAAAATTGAACTCTTAAGGAGGCTAATTAGCGAATGGCAAGACGATGATAAGGACGTTTTAAATAAAGGCAGGGAGTATCGGCACCAGTTTATTGCTAAACAAAGTTAGTAAGCTGTGTTGTTGTATATACCAGTACTGTAAGTAGTGAAAACACTAGTTAGGCCTGATGTTTATATGGATTTGAGAACAACTAATAAAGTCTTGGATTTTGTTGTCCATGACGTGTCCATTGATTAACTAATTATAAGTATAATACTACTGACTCAGATTTTTTTATTGGTAATAATGTACAATTTTTACCTTATAGCCTGAACCAGTTTTTGCCTATTACAAGCTTCTTATGCTTGTACAAGCCTCTGACAAAGCTTGTAACAAGCAAAAACTGGTTCAGGAAAAATTTTACATTTTTATCAGAAAAACTTAAGTGTTTTTTGTGAGTCAGTAATATTATACTTATAACTAATAAAAGTTAACATTACTTTCCATACAATGAAATTTTTTATAGAAGTCGTAACTGTGATAACAATTTCAACAATAAACTGTTTGTGACTGGTGTGTAAAAGCATTTCATACTCTTTGGCTACAAGCAATGAAATGTAACGAAAGTGTAATCATTACTTGTAACCATGAAACCAATTGTTACAAGCAGCCACTGGTTACAAGGCACGCACGCGCGCGCACACACACACACACACACGCGCGCGCGCGCGTGTTCATCATGCAGAGCATTTCTGCAACAAGTGACCTAGTTAAAAAAAAAAGCAACAGAAAGTTGCACTATTAAAGTTTCTTTTTGAGTGTTGCACATTGTATATGCAGCTATCATTACAGATACAGTTTTTACAGATTAAGGAAAATGGTGGTAAATTAGAATAAAATTTTGTAAAAATTACTCTTTTACTCTATTAGATTACAAAATAAACACAGTTTTTGTATGTATTTCCAAATTGTCTAGCGTATAAAATGACTAGATTGCATTTGTTTCAGATGAACTTTATAATTTATCTGGAAGCCGCACTGTTGAAAACATGTTCAACTTGATTCCCAAAAGGACTAACAAATTAATACAAAAATACAGTTTGCCAGCCCACTTTGAGGTGGACACTAGTGACAGTGATATTTCAGCTACGGACGAAAGTTCTGCTACTTACTCACAGGAAGTTAGATTTATTTAGATTTTAGAATTATGTTTGGCACATTATCTCTAGTGTGTAGAATGACAAGCATGTGGATATTAACTCATTTTCACACAAAAAATGGTATACACTTAAAACCTGTATTTTTAAAATTCAGCATGTGCACACATACACTTGTGTGTGATAAAATTATGATGGTGCAGTTTCTGTAATAGTTTGCAAAAGATTATTATTTATTTCTTGTTTGGTTTTGTTTTAATTGAATATTATTACTGTATTCAGAAGCAGTGGCGGATTTGGACATTTTTGTTTATTCCCAGAAGCCCCCCTTTCTAAACAGGAAAATTTATTATCCTATTTTAACACACTTTCTGTATCACTATCTCCTTGAGACTTTGTTCTCACATTTTATTTCAGTAAAAAATATTTGACATTGATTTATTTTAAAATACTCTTTATGTCAGAATATTTCTGTGAAACTTTATCCATAATTTAAAATAAATTAAGGAAAACACAATAAAATTATAAACTTAATTGATTAATCATAAAATGCAAAGGTATATTTCCTCAATTACAAATCAATATCATTTTAATATTACAGTGGATTTTAAGTGTTAATAAAACAAAAACAAAATAAAATAGTTATTTCTGTTTATTTAGAATGACAATTCTTACAACATGCACAGAACTTGTTTTAATTGTCCAACTTTTTATATTTCATCTATAAATATAAGTTTACAATCTTGAAAGGTGAAATTGGCCCATTTTAAAGGATTTAGCAATACAATATAAATATGTTGGTCAAAAAGTAAAAATTTTTAAACTACATTTTACTTACATTAATCCATTACATAGCCCCCCCCCCCGTGCTGCATCCCTAGACAGCTGCCTGATCTGAAATCCACCACTGTTCAGAATACCTACAAAATCTTTATCAAAGTCATCATCACCATCTTCTTAACGGTTTTAGGCTTTAGCGGCCTGTTCGTATTCCACAGTCCACCTTTTCTTAGGTCTACCAACTTTTCTTCTGCCTCTATGGTTGTAATCTTTCGCCATCTTCGGTATTCTACTTTATTCCATTCTATTGATGTGTTGAATAAATTTCTTCTGTATTCTTTAATACTTTCATTAACTACAAAAATATCTAAATCACTTCTTATCTCTTCATTTCTTATTTGATCTCGTCTATTACATCTTTTAACTGATCTCAGAAATTTCATTTCTGCTGTTTGTATCTTCTACTCATCTTTTTTCTTTATGACCCAAGTTTCAGAACCATAGAGTAGTGTAGGTATTGCCATTGTTTAAAAAAAATTTTGTTGGGGTTTATTTTTTTTCACTTATTTCCCAACATTCTCCAAATCATTCCACACATTCTTGTGAAATTCATCACTTTATTTTCTCTGTCTCTATATTGATCATAAGTAACGTCACATCCAAGACAGTTGAATTGTCTTACTTGTTCTATGCATGTGTTGTCTATGCATATTTTGGTCTGAACCAGTCCATCTCCTATAAAAACCATTACTTTTGTCTTTGATTCAGATATTTGACAGTTATATTCTTTTCCTATTTTATGTAAGATGTACATTGCTTGCTGGAGATTGTCTTCTGAAGTGACGAATATAGCTTGGTCATCCACAAAAATAATGGTTTTCAAGCTTTATTCCGGTGGATTTTAATACCATCAGGGGATTGTTCTTTCTATTTTTTGAGATCATCTAGATAAAGGTTAAAAAGTAATGGTGACAGACAACAACCCTGTCTTACACCTTGGTTTGTTTCAATCGGGATAGATTCTTCTCCGTCGTCTATGGTTATCGCAGTGTGTCTATATAAACTCTTTATGGCCTGAACTAGGTGTTGTGATATACTTTTATTTTCAATTATGTCCCGTAACTTCAGTTTGACCATTCTATCCAAAGCTTTGTTGAAATCGATAAAGGCAATATGTGTTTCTAAATTCTTTTCATGTCATTTTTATATCACTTGTTGTATATCTATATTAAAGTATGAAATAAAACTGTTAAAAATGTCCAAAAGCATGTTTAAAACCACTTATTATTGTAAAAAGACTTTTGAATATCACAATCTCATTCTTCTTACAGTGTGCATCGTTCTGGCTAGTGAGATTTAGTTCGTACCTTGCCTTAGGTTGTATTCTGCTCTTCATCGTTAAGTAAGGTGATCTACTCTGTTAGTTAAATACATTTCACTCACTTTGTTCTCCTACACAGTAAAAACTCTAATCTATAACTGATCTGTGTTTATCACAGCTTTGCTATAATCCATGACTTTGTTATCTTCTAGGCAGCGACTGAAATAAAACACCAACTTTGTCACCACTTATTGCAACACTGCTACTCACTTTCATCTCGACAAGGCCTTTCAGTGTGTCCACCATCTTCAGGTCATTTAAGATGGTGGACACACTGAAAGGCCACGTTAAGAACGAAGCGACTAGCAGTGTTGCAATAAGTGATGACAAAGTTGGTGTTAAGATGGCTGCTGATAAAACTAACATAACTGGAAATAAAACACTCATATCACTGTAGGCACCTTGTTTATTTGCCGGTACCACAAATAACTTTTACAAATAAAAGTATAACACAGAAAATTCGATTTCGATCAACAACTGTGATACCTATTATTAAATTCTTCGATTTCGTTGTCCACGACGTGTCCGTTACTTAACTAAATATAATTAATTCACTACCGACTCAGAACACAAAGTTTTTTATTGTCTATTATTAACACAATCCTCATTTATACAAAAAAAAAAAGATAACACACGAATATAATATTGATCCAGAAATGTGGTATCAAACATACGTAATAACGGTAAATCACTTAACTGAACTCTCAATAAAGATTGACTAAAAACTAAACTCTCTCTGTCTGTTATTTTGAATGTTCATCCTCTTCTTTCACAGCACTTAATGAATATTAATTACTACACTTTCACATGTGAAACTTACTTTGTTTATTTTCCTCATACGACGTTTCAGCGTGATGTTCGCCTTCCTCAGCGAGGTATGATACTGAATGTCCAGAACTTGTAACGGTTTTTTCTAGTTGGTAGGTTGCATGGGGGGGGGGTGTGGAGGTGGAAGGGGGTTGGCGCGGGATTCCGAAGTATTGTATGTTTTGTGTATTATTGTGTCAAAGAGTGCATGTGATTTAAAGTGTAATTGGTTGTTAAGTATGTTGTTAGGTTGTATTGGGTAGTGTTTGTATATTTCGTATTGTTCTGCGGTGTTAAGTTTTCGACTTTTAGGTAAGTAGTGTACGATCTCAAGATTGTTTTTTATGTTGGTGTAGTTGTGGTTTTTTGTCTGTATGTGTGTGGTGAATGCGGAGTGTATGCTGTTCTTGGATAAAGCTTTTAGGTGTACAGAAAATCTTGAAGAAAAAGTTCTTCCCGTCTGGCCTATACAGAAACTATTACAATAGTTGCATTTCAATTTGTATACCCCTGTTTTGTTGTATATGTCTATGTCCGTGTTTGTATCGTTGATGTGTTTTTTGATGGTATTGTTGGTTCTGTAAGCTATTTTGTAATTGTGTTTCCTGAATGTGTTGGCGATTTTGTGTGTGTTGGAGTTGTAGTATGTGAGTGTGATGTATTTATTTGGTTGTGTGTTGTTGGCATTTGTTGTTTTGTTTAGGATGTGTCTGTGTACTTTGTTTATTAAATCAGGGTTATAACCGTTTTTTTATTGCTATGTATTTGATTGTGTTGAGTTCTTCTTTATAATCTTGTTTACTTATACGCCATTCGCTTTCGCGTGGCACCTAAGGGATTAGCAGACCCTTGCTCTCGCACGCGCACTCATGAGCGCCCGGGCCACACACCCTTGCCCGAACGCGCAGGTATACAGCTTCATGAAACAGTTACAAATTATGACACATTTAAATTGAATGATAATCCAAATTAAAATATGACTTTCGTAATCTTCGTTAAATTGTGAGAAAAATGAGTCCTCTCAATATATAGTTACTGTTAACCATGTAGCGTCAAGGGAGTATATTTGGATTTTAGAAAAAAAACACATATTGCAGTACTAAAAAGACGAGTTTTATTTAAAATTGAGAATGGCATTTTAATATTATATAAAATCGGTTACCAATGATAAAAACTTACTAATGATAACATTACAATTAATGTTAAATAAGTACAAGATGAAATATATAAGCCTTTTAGTTTAAATTCCACATTATTATGTTTTTAATTTTTATAAAATGGAAAAGCCTATTTGTAATACAGTACTAAAAATATTTTACTCCTGGATGTGATGGGCATTTTTTTCTTAAAATTTTACATTGACACACGAAAAACGACATGAATATAAACGCAATATTTTCTTTAACTTTGATCGTTTCGAAAATATATTAATATATAAACGAAAAACACCTTTATTAATTGATAAAAACAAACAAAAAATACATACTTAAGAAACGTATAACAAAAATACATACTTAAGAAATGCTTCTTTTAAATAACTTTAAACAAATACTATATACAATACAATGTTGTTTTTCTTATGTATAAACTTATAAGTAAAATTTTTACAAAATTAAAAACCCCATCTTAACAAAAGTGGGTCATAAATGAAATATTTGTTATGGTTTTATTTACAAATAGCCCATATTTATGGATAAACAAAAAAAAACTTTAGTAATAGATAAAAAACAATTATAACAAAAATACATACTGAATAAAAACTTTTTTTAATAACTTCACATGAATACTGTATGCAATATAATGATTTTTTTATTTACAAACTTAAAAATAAAATTTTTACAAAACTAAACAAAATTCTATCCTACAAAAATAAGAAACGTGGACTACATGTAAATCATAAGAGTAAACTTCTCCATATTGAATAATTAGTTGAAACCATAAAATTCTAATAACAAAGTTTGGGTCCACCGTATTAAAAAACTCTAATATATAATTATATTACATATAATTAAGAACACAATGTACTCTGAAATGCTCCCTTAGGCAAGGAGAAAAGATTTATAATTTGCCATGCTGGAGGCCAGAAAGGATGGATCGAAGCTCCACCACTCATGTTTGAGTCAACACCAGGTTGTTTTGAAAACTGGTTGTTTAATACACTAATCCCCGCAAACCCCCTGCAAGTACGATAATCAAGAAGACGCCGACGATGGCCTTAGTGCCGAAATCGGTCAGTCATGAGTTAAAAATAAAATTAATTTCAGGGTAGATTATTTTCTTAATTATATGTTATATAACAGTAGCCCTATCCTGTGAACACATAACTTTAAATATATTAATAAGTCCTCAAATCGTACCTGGAAAATCTTACATCAGTGGGTAGCACCAGATGTCTTCGTCTAAGTCATCGTCGGAATCACATTCACTGCTATCATCATCGCCTGGGCACAAATTGATTATTAACTCCTGAACACTTTGGTCGTGCAATCCTTCACTCTCCCAGTCTGCGTCCATCGTTTTCTTGACATGTTGAACATACCTTGACCACAATTCCGGTGTGACTTGGGCGACCGCCTCCATAAAAAGTTCCTTCACATCCTTCAGCTTGAAAGTTTTATTTCTTTCCTTCACGTACGCCTTCAAGTAAGACCAGACCATTTCTATAGCATTATAATGGCAATGGTAAGGTGGAAGCCTGATAACTTTGAACCCTAATTCGGTGGCTTTAGTGTCAATGGCATATTTTGGAATTGGAGGCTTGTGTAATTTTACCAATTCGTAGATTTCTGGCTTCCGGAAGTCAGGGGGAAATGGAATTTTCTTCTCTTTCAGCCAGTGGATCATTGCGGCTTTTGTTGAGCTTGAAGTTGGTGCTTTGTCTATTTTTATGGAATGGTACGGAGCGTTGTCCATGATTATCGTACTCGCAGGGGGTATTGCGGGGATTAGTGTATTAAAAAACCAGTTTTCAAAAACTTTATGGTCCATTTCTTTGTGATAATCTCCCGTCTTCTTTGACTCAAACACGAGTGGGGGAGCTTCGATCCATCCTTTCTGGCTTCCAGGATGGCAAATTATCAATCTTTTCCCCTTGCCTAAGGGAGCATTCAATGTCCCCTTAACTGTATTGTCGGTCCATCCTTTGTCATTATGTACATTTTCATTTAACCATGTTTCATCTAGGAACACAACATTTTCAATATTTACATTTCGGACTTTACGTAAAAACTGGCATCTTAATAAAGCGATTGTAGGCTATTCCATCAAAACCCTTTGGTTATTATACTTCTTGTAAACGAACCCCAAATCTCGTACAATACGATGCAATGCCGTCTTCCCGCCGTCGAACAGACTCGCATTCTTCAACGAACTCACAAGTTTCTCGAGGGATGGTATCTCTCGCCGCTCGTAGTACTGCAGGATGTGCCGCCTTATGGCCGATTTCGCAAACTCGTCGAGGCCCGTCACTTTTCTATTTCGTTGTGGCCCTCCTGGTGTTTTCCTAGGCGTTGTTATTTTTATCTTCTTACAGGCTGAAACTTCATTAACTACGTTGTCTTCTCTGTCGCTCGCATCATCTTCCACGGTCTCAGTTTCTTCCTGTAGCGCTGATTTCAATTGAGCATTTATCCGGGCGACGGTTCGTTTGGGAACATTACATGCTGATGAAACTCTTTCCAAAACTTTTCTTACATCCAATAGAGGCCCCATATCATTTTTTTCCATATAAAAATACTGTATCACCGAAGCAACTATCGTTCTTGCTTGCGAATGTAACACTTGCTTAGACTTACAGGACATAACTGTAACACTTAAACCTCCACGCACAGCACAACACCGACCACATTACTAAGGAAAGCCACCGACAATAATAATGCTTTCGACACCCCCGACAGTGGCGCTTACTTACTACACAGGAAGTGAGTCATATTCATTGTCGTCGAAAGCGGATGCCCTATACACAGGAAGTGAGTCATAGGGTTGTTTCGGCTAATATCTTTCATAACGACGCTTAGTCAAAACTAAACTCCGGACAGACTTCAAAATGTCGCTGAACAGCGGTTCATTGTAGCTTCAAGGTAGTTGGTAGAATTAATAATAATTAAGATAAAAAATAATTCAACTAGTTACCCGCACTTACATGAAGAAACTGTGAGGTTAAAAAGTAAGCTTATTTTAATTCTGCACTTACAAGTTTACATTTTAATTGATACATGCTGTGTATAAACACACTAAAAATAAATGTAAAAATAAATCAACAATATATAACACACTTTGATGTCGAAATGTAACAAAAAAAAAATTAATGGTACCCGGTATATTAAATATAAAATACTACTATGCATGTTGAACATCATATATTATCATAATCATACCGTGTTTGGTGTCATTTTTCTTGGAATTGCACGAAGTTTACAAATAAACTGATGTCAGTAGTTAAATTTTATATTTTAAAGAAGTAGCAATTACTCAGTTAGGGCCCCAGTTATGAGTCATCTACCTGTCGGCCGGAGTGGACGCGAGCAGCTGCATTTGTGTGCGTGTGTGTGTAAGGGTCTCCTAATCCCTTAGGTGCCACGCGAAAACGAATGGCATATAGTGGTATTTTTGTGAGTCTATGGAGCATATGGATGAATGCAGCATGTTTGTGTTGCGTTGGATGGTTTGATGTGTTGTGTATGACAATGTCAGTTGTGGTTGGTTTCCTGCATATTTTATATGTGTGTATTGTTTGTTTTGTTAATTGTTAGGTCAAGAAAATTTATACTATTGTTTTGTTCTATTTCAAGTGTAAATTTTAGTTTGTGCTGTATTGTGTTTATGTATTTGTGGAAATTTTCGACCTGTCTTGTATTGCCATTATATAAAAGTAATATATCATCTACGTATCTGTGCCAATAAATGATTTTGTTGGTGTATTTGTTGTTGTTTATTATATGTTTTTGTTCCATGTTGTGTATGAATATTTCAGCTAGTATTCCTGATATGGGGGAGCCCATGGGTAGTCCGTCTGTTTGTGTGTATATCTTGTTGTATGTGAAGTAATTTTGTTCTGTAATTATTTTGGTGAGTGCGATGATCTCATGTATTGTGTATATATATATTCAATCACTTTCTGCTACAGTCCGTTTCTTGATGTATATAATACATTTAATATGTATAAATAACTTTACCTCAAGATATACCTTTTTTTTTCCTTATTAGGAACATGTTTTGGGTACCATCCTGTACACACCATGGTTAGAAGATGGTACCCGAAACATGTTCCTAAAAAAAAAAAATATCTTGAGGTAAATTTATTTATAAATATTAAATGTAATATATATATATACAGTAGACTCTCAACTATCCGACCTAATGTGGCGGTCGGCCGGGTCGGATAGCAAAAAAGTCGGAGATACATGGAGCCGTAGGCATACCAGCCTCTGTAAGGTCAATGACCGCCACCCTATTGCGTTGAATGTACTTGTTGCTATTTGGATGCGTACGTCGTATCAGTTTGTCCTTATAAATGACGTACAGTAATAAATGAATTAGAAAGAAATGAAATAAGAATTCGCAACTACAGTATCTTTCACAAAACCTTTATTTGAAGGACGAAACAAAATGTGTAGTTAACAATAAGTTGAATGAGTTTTACTATGAGTTTTAATTTATACGAAAGCTTTCAACCAAATTAGTTGTTAATATAAATCAAATTATAATAACCTAAAACTACGTACTGTACTGTATAATGAAAGAACAAGTGAAACTTACATTGTCTAAGGTTTGAAAAAGTCTGTAATTGAGACCTGCTTCTTTTCTCGCATTAATTTCCTCGTCGCTATATCTTTCCACTTACGTAAACATATGATGTCTGCTGGTGTTACTTCTTCTTGCTGGCCAATGTATTCCACTGCCGTCTCGATCACCTTCAGGTCTTCGGAGTGGGTTATACGATCAGAGGGATCATCACCTTGTTCCTCTTCAATCGGCTGTTCATTTAATACCATCGCTACAATATCTTCGTCTGCAATTTCTTCGATTTCGTCCTTTGCCAACCATTCTGTGATGTCTTTCAATGAAGCTTCCTCACATCCGGGAACTTTTTCTAACAGCGATACAAGTGCAGTGTTATCAGTTGCATTTTCCACATCACATTGCTGTTCTACCTCTTCCCACTTATCACTGGCTCTGTGATCCAGCAAAATTTTCCACGATCGCACAAGTGTTAAAGATGGAATTTCATCCCATGCCTCGGACACCCATCTGATGACGTCAAGCATGTCTACTGACTGTAGTGCCGTCGCAACTTCTGTATTATCAATTGTCGCGATGATATAGCTTAGTAGCCTACGTCGATATTTCTTTTTCAAAGCTTGGAGCACTCCCTGATCCATTGGCTGACATATAGATGTAACATTTGCAGGCAAGAACAAAGCTTTTATGTCTCCATCTTTTAATTGGTCATTTGCTGGATGTGAAGGAGCGTTATCCAAAACTAGGATTGCTTTCCTTGTTAAATTGTTTTCAGCTAAATGTTTTTCAACTTGTGGCACTAATTCCTGTTAAAACCAATTTTTGAAAATTTCTCCATTCATCCACGCCTTTTTTTGATGGGTATAATGCAGGGGCAAAGAACTTAAATCTTCAAGATTTTTAAAAGCCCTAGGCTTGCGAGATTTTCCAATCAAGGTCAGTCTCAACTTGTGGTTTCCAGTTGCGTTACTACAAGCTAAAACTGTAACGCGGTCCTCGCTCTTCTTGAACCCTGGTGTGGCATTTTCCTGTTTAGATGCTAGTGTTTTAGACGGCAACATATGGTAATTCAAACCCGTCTCATCACAGTTGTACACTTGTTCTCCGGAAATACCTTCCTTATCAAGCAGGTCAAAAAATGTTTTTTAAAGTCGGGGACAGCGTCCTTATTAGCAGACAATGCTTCACCACTAATCGTCATCTGACGAACACCAAAACGTTTCTTCCAGCGATCAAGCCACCCGTCACTGGCAGTAAACTCACCATCGTCTCCTTCGATCTGTTTTTTAAACTGAATCGCTTTTTCTTGGAGCAAGGGGCCTGAAACCGTCAATCCTTTCCCCCTCACATTTTCATACCACAGATATAAAGCCTCTTCAACTTCCACATGTTTTCCTTTTTGCATAGTTTTTCTAACTTTCACGCCACTGCCACTTGCTTGCTTAGAACACCATTTTTCAATCTCTGCGCGATTTCTTCGCCAATCACCTACAGTAGTTTTTCCAACTCCTAACTCCAGTGCAATTTTGTTTACCGGCTCACCAGAATCCATTCTTTTTATTGCTTGCAGTTTTTCTTCCAAAGTTACTACCACTTTCTTTCGCTTGTCACCCATATTTCACTTAAAAATAAAAACCACCAACAATACTGTATACACACTTTATAACAAATTAACAATCCACGAACGACTGAACCGCACGGACTGACTTCTGGATACAGACTGACTGATGCACCAGAAGACTTCCAAATAAGGTTTGCAGTGCAGACATTTATTGATGGCATCGGAGATTGTGAACTTCAGCAAGTGTTACGAATGGCAAGACACCGAAATAGCTCAGAAGCTCTTGTTCACGCCCTAGAGTTTGAAGCTGCCAAGTCAGCATCCCGTTACATTAATGGGTTTGTGCCATCACATTGCCGTTACGATGGGTGCAGAAAAACAATGTTGTCGGACAAACAATTCAAAAGTTCAAGAGAGTCACTATGATTTGAAAAAGACAGAAGACCGAAATGTTACAACTGTGGAAAACGTGGTCATCTACAGGTAGACTGTTGGGAGAAGAAGATACCGAGAGAAGAGACTGATCGCACCAATTGGAGAAGTAACGCCCCAGAACAGCACACAGTTTCCACACTACATAAGATCAGTGGAAACTTGATTGTTAATGGATTTGCGGATGGTAAACCAACATCATTTACAGTTGACACGGGCGCAACAGTGTCCATTGTGCGCCCTGACTTAGTCAGTAACCACCATCCACTAATTAGCTCTTGTACAATACAGACTGTGACTGGAAGTCCCGTCAAGGTGCTAGGAAAGGTAGACGTATGTTGTTACGTACCGCGAGCTTTCTACGTATGTTTCTCTATGTGTTACGTCTATTTGATACTCTGACTGTGTTATTTTGTTTATTGTGTAATTCTTTCATTGAAATACACCACGGGATCCTTTGCTGTTTTTTATCTCCTTGCAGGTATTACAGTTCAGTTGAGAGAGAGAGAGAGAGTTTCTCTCTTGGTGTACTGTTTTATCGTTTTATTTAAACGCGCTTTGCATCAGCTGTTTTCAATGTGATAACCAGTGACAGGTTATGTTGGCCATGGTACTTCATATGCTATGATGACTGCGCTAACTTTCGCACTCTTCTCTGCTATTCACCGGTTTCCTGTAACAAATCTGCTATCTACAAAGAATAATACAAAGTCAATTCCCTAAAAGAAAGGTATTTATTGATTGAAATTGGTTTATTTTCTGGAAACTATTAAATCCAGTTCATCGATTTTCAGATCGACTATTATCGAAATTACAACAGTTTTTGATATAAGTTTTTCTATAACACAACAGATATATTCAATTATAGTTATTAGTAAAATTAATAAATTATTTATCTCAGGTTTATTTGGGGATTCTTTGAGCTGTAAGAAAGTCAGAAATGCTTAGATAAGAGTATCATACTTTACAATAAATATTTTTATTCTTAAAGTCTGAGTCAATAAGTTCGTTTTTTAGACGCCAGAGCACAGACTACTCGGATTCATACCGATTGCAAAAAAGAAATATGGCTGCTGTGAAGTTCTAATGAGACCACGTTTTTATTGTTTTGGATTAAATAAATAAAGTTTAAAATGTTCACACTAAGTTTTCTTATAAATTGAATTATGTTGTACTGGTTTCTAGTGTTCGTTACTTGGTGGTAATGTGTAGTTTTTTTAGTTTATTAAGGTACCGTAGGCATTCTCACCAACGTATTGACTGTTTCATTTTGTTCAAGCGATCTTATGGTCGGACAAATTTTCAATGTTCTTAGATATTCCCGCATCAATTAGTATGTTTCAATGGAAGTCCCAGATGTAGTTTCTTATGCTGAATCGTTACATCAATTTTGAATAGTGGATGGTTCAGACTGTAGTTAATATTTTTGAAAATTGCTGGACATTATTTCTGTCATCTACCCTCTTGAAATCAAATTTAACAATCCTCTCATCTTGTTAACGCTGTTACCGTTAGTAACTAAGAAATTGATGAGTTTTTATTGGCTAACCTAGGTACAGTTTTAGTAAATAGGCTAGTATTACGATATTATTAGTTCTTCCATTTTTTAGGAAAAATACTCCTTTTGTAATGGGACAGAATGGGAGGTTTTATTTTTATTAATTTTATTTAATTTTCAATTATAATCCCCACGTAAAATACGGCAGCAGTCAAACAACGAACGCAGTGACATAGTTTTGCAAGAGGTGTTGTAATGGAACACAGTACAATTCCGAGAATTCAGTGTTGTGTTACACCCAGAGTACGCACTACACCATCATGCGCGCAGAGGACGCTACGCAGCCTGAAGTGACACCAAGTAAAATGGCCACAGTGTCAAATTTTTCTCGCCATGTGGTTTTGGGATGGCGGAAGTTACCAACTCATGGCTCATAAAACCAGCCACATGACGAAATCGACCAATGAGAGCGTGAGCGGGCGGAAGTAAAATTTACCGACGCTCAGCGTGGCGTCAGTCAGTCGGAAAATAACATCTCTATGTGCCGGACGCGAGCAGTGGTGCGTCCGCCGGCTGGGCACAAATTTTCATCTCACTTACATAACAAAATGTGAATCAAGCAGTGGTGTTGTTGCGAGGCGGCGGCGGCCGTTTGAACATAACGGGCTGGCGAGCCGAAAATTTATTAACAGTGTAAATATATTCAAACATGTACACAGTGCGGGAAGTGACTGGGGAGACGCCGGGAGTTAAGTAGATAATCAGATAATTATTAACCATTTTAATGTACAGAGCTCTAAATATTATATAAAGGGAATAATTTAAATATTGAATGAATGAATGTGTGTGTATGCAAATACTGGACTGCTTTTAAAAAATATATCTATATCATATAAGTAAACGTTAGGCTAAGGTAAAAGATTATTGACTATATCACTTCACCGAAATAATTGTTTGTATTTTTTCTATTTTGTATATTTCTCGAAGAAAAGTAAGATAACAGTAAACCTATTTGTTTCGTAATATAACAATGTGTTAGTTGTAGTTATTTCATCGTTACCACTTCCTAGTGTTCTGTGCTGAAAAATTCGTCTAACGTTCCCGGGTTTCTTCTGAATTGGGGGGTAGTCAGGTTGCAAAATTATCCCTTTTGTTTTATTAAGGAAGAGTGTAAAGGTTTCGATGTATAGCCTAAAACATCGTGGCGACTCTGGACTTCTGATTGAAATTTAAAACAGGTAAGTAAGCGGAAAGATCGCAGGTAAGGTTCTGGCAGTTTTATTAATTTATTTATTTCGATTAAGTTTGTTTAACAACAATTGGCGACTCGCTGCCAGGATGTTCGTATAAATATTATATGAATTATACCTATTTTAAAGCACAGAAAATAGGATTTTGGTAACGACGTATGTATGAAATTATCGTATAGAATTACGTTAAATTAGGTTATGTTTTGGTAGCGTACCGGTTAATTGCTTGTGAAATTATTGTATTTACTTTTTCATTTGGATAACAAGTTTATGGGTGGAATATTTGGATTGTGTATGTATAATTATTGTATTATATAAAAGGGTATTATATAAATAATTTTTTGAACATGGCCGAGGTACAAGATAATGATATTGGTTTCACGTGGAATGAATGGGAAGGCGAATTTAGAGGGATTGTGGATAAAATGACGGACGAGGAGTGGGATAATTTGGACGATAATTTTAAACAGATGGAAGAACAAGAAGAGGGAATATTCGCAGAAATTAAAAAACATAGTGAGATGACAAATAATAAAGGTAAGATAGTTGAAGTGATAGGAGTAGAGAATAAGACAGTGAATAGGCCTATTCATAATGACTACAGTGTAGGGGTGGAAGAAAAAGACTATTCATTGGATGATGTGATGAATCTTTTGAAAACAATGTATGATGAGCTAAGTGGTGCTATTAATAAACGGTTTGACGAGAGGGAGAAAAAGTGGGATAAACATTTTGACGAGATGGATAAATTATTGCGGAAACCAGAGACAGATCAATTAACGGAGAATACAGAAGTTGAATTAAAACAGGTAAGTGTTTGTGGTGGTAGTAATATAACGAAAAGTAGTGAAGAAATAATTAACAAGGTGAGTAATAACGGTAGTTATAATAAAGAGTTAACAAGTGATAAAAATGATGTTGAAAATGGTAATGTAATTGAAAATGTGGTATCAGATAGTGATACATTGAAAATAGTTAGTGAGATAGTGAGTGAGAGTGAGAGAGTAATGGGTTGTAAAGGGGTAGAAACAAATGTTAATCAGTTAGAGAGAGAGAGTATGAAGAGAGTATACAGGTAGAGGGGTGGCAGAGGGTAAAACTTTTCCGTGGTGTAAAGGGGGGTGAAGAAAGGTCTTCACGAAGATATTGGGTAGAAAAGTGTTCTACTAATAATTGTTTTTTGAATTTTTGTATTGCTCCTGGAGGAACCAGGAGATGTTTTAATGTAGTAGTACCCTCTGCATGGAGTGAGAGAGAAAAGGTGATATGGTGTTGTGGTGAGAGATGTTTAGAGAGAGAGTTGTGTGTAGACAGGGAAATAGAATTATATCAGTTAAAGAGAGATTATAAAGAGTTGATAGAGAGGTTAGAAGTGGAGAAAATGAACAATATGAAATGCTTACCTTATGAAATGAAGATTGATGATTATTTTGATAATACTGTTGTAAATGATAAAAACTTACCTTATGTTGTGATTGATATAGTAAATGAATATGATGATACAATTGACATGGGAATAACCAAAAATACTAATGGAGACTGGACAAAAATAACTAATATTGACAAGGTTTATGAAATAATAAAAAGGGACAATCCTATAAATTATAATGGTATAATGAATGACATAGATTTAATGGGTTATTACAGTAATAATAAGAATGTAATAGGTGTCGATAAAAATGATTTGTGTTACAAATATATAAGACTATTATACGACGATGGCGGTTAGATAAGAAATCAGTAAGTGGACATTTTAAATATTTTAGTTTATAGTAATGACCTGGCTAAATTAGGAAATGAAGTGTGGTAAACAGAAAAATAATGACAAGAATTTGTAAATAAATTTATAGTGAAATTAATTATGGTTTTGTTGTAAAATGTCTGGTATGTAAACAATGTGTATATGTAGTAGAAACTGATGTAATAATAATAATAAAATTGGCAGACTAAATAAATAACAAGAATAATTATGAAGGTAATAAATGAATTGTAATTGTTTTGGAGTAAAGTAATTAAAATATGTTGTGTTTTAATAATTGATGGAATTAAAATAATTTGAGATGTTTAAATATTTTGATTAATTTAAAATGTTATATAAAGAGATTTTGAAGATGAATTTAAATGATTTTAGGAGACTTAAACTTGATAATAAATAATAAATAAAGAAATGTAAAATATGTTTTAGTTGTGGAATTACATGTTTGCTATAATGTTTCAGAAGATAAATGGAGTTATGTACATTGTTTGGTGTTTATATTTTTGTGTCTATGACAGTATATGAGTGATGTACTGTAAGTATGAATTTTATAATGCAATTTAATGGTAAGGATTCTAAATCCACCAATATTTTATGATGACTGTATAATTTTGTGTATTTGTATTAATTGTGTGCAGTATGTTAGGGATAAGGTTTATACAAATTTGTACTTTATATAATTCTGAAATGTATCTAGAGAAAGGTCATTCACATGACAGTGAGACATCAGCTGACTGCTGGGGTTATATATGTAATATGTCACTTATAAGTGATTTGCAGATTTTTCAATGTAATGTTTAAGAGGAATAAATTCCAAATGTTTAGTACCAAGCCACGTGTTGTTCAATCAAATATGTTGCAACTTACCGTCTGCGGCTTTTAGAAAGACGTAAAGACGTTGTTTCTAAAACTTTGTAAAGACGTTGTTTCTAAAAGCTGCAGACGGTAAGTTGCAATATATTTGATTTTCAATGTAATTAAATGTTTCCATAATAAACTTGTAATGTTTTAAATAAGTGATGAAATTGATTTGAGATGGTTTTGATTTTTCAATGAGTAATGTAGTATAAAATGTGGTAAATGTTAGAATTTGGGTGACAAGTATAAAGAAGGCACTTGAATTAATCAGTCCAAGTTAAGTTTAGAGGGGTGTTAACAGAATAAGAGTCTTGGGAGTAAAAGTAATGTAGAAATGAGAAGTAATAATGACACAATAGTGATAGTGGGTATATGTAGAATATGAAAGGGAGGTAATGGGAGAGTAATTAGTTGATAGAGGAATTTTGTAAAGGGGGTGGTGTGATAAGGAGTCCTCAACGAAAAGCGTTGTGGCGGGAGGTGAATAGTTTAAATGGGGTTTGGCGGGGTTACCTAGGGATAGTCCAGGGACCAATAAGGGAATGAGCATAGGGTGGGAACACACATCCTTAATACAAAGAGGGTAGAGAGTATTTTGTTACAAGGTTAGAATGATGTGAATGGAGTTAGAAAATTATTAGTAAAAATTTTGAGAGAGTGGTGTCAGACTAGGTAAAGCTGTTAAGTGAGTATTAGAGTCCGAAGGGGGGTGAGGTTATATTTAAACACCCAAGCTGTAAACCGAAATGTTATGAATAACTAAGAGTCACCCAAACTAATTGAGAATGATAATGTTAAAGAGAAAGTCAGAGTTCAAATGTAATAATAAATGAAACCAGTAAAAGATTGAGTAGAATTTGAAAACAAATTGAAGTTGCAAAATGTGTGAATTTTGGTCAATTTAAAAATAAATTTTATTGTTTATTGTAAGATAATAATAACCATGTTAATTTTGAATGTTTTATGTTTATTATGTTGTATTATGTTTGAAGGTAAAAAATTTTAAACATGTTTCATGTATTCTATAGGGTAGCTTTGTGTAGTGTATATATGTCAAGGTCATTCACTTGACCCAGAGAAATCAGCTGATGGCTGATGTTAGAGACAGGACCCGTTTCTAGTAATTAATTCATGCAATTGTGTTACTTAACTAAATTAAATAATTTTGATAATGATAGAAGAAGTAATTTTGGGAAAAAAAAATTATACCTGCCATATAGATGATGTTTTGAGGTTCTGAGTATATTGGTGTTTATATGTATTACTAGCGTGTCTATTGAATTATATTGTTTGATATATATGTGTAAGCAAATGTAATGATAAGTGACTTTATGATTTAATGTATTCAATTTATTAATTTTTTTTTATTGCCAGCGGCTAGTGAAGAAGTTGTAATTTTAGTTTAAGGATTTTGAATTTTATGGTAAATGAAAGGAGATGATAAAATCCATAACAATATGAAATTTTGATTTGGAACTTAGATTAAATTTGGAACAAAATTTAATGATTTGAATTTAATTGGTTTGCTGTATTTTGATTTGAAAAAAGAAATTGAACTTGGAAAGATAAAATATTTTATGGAGTTTGTGCAAAATGTAATAATGAGTGTGTGTACGCACCCAGTACTTGCTAAAGGCAACCCAGTATGCAAGAAAAAGGGAAACATATCGGTTGAGGATCTGGTATGGTATAAGGCCAGGGTTTTGATTTTGGGCGGAATGCTAGAAGGTTAGGTGTATTATGGTGAGTATCTGTCCGATTTTATGGTGTTGCGATCTCGGATAGAGAAGTCCAATAATCTCAGTCAGGTGCAGCCATAGTCGCCGAGCTAGAGGGGTAGTTTACCCATGATGCGTTAAGAATTAACGGGGGTTGTTGGCACCATATCCTCTCTGATCCTCTTCGGGGTTTAGCAATGAGAGTTCTTCTGTTTCAGCAGAAGACCTCTCATTGGGGGGGTCTTGTAATAGGGCAGAATGGGAGGTTTTATTTTTATTAATTTTATTTAATTTTCAATTATAATCCCCACGTAAAATACGGCAGCAGTCAAACAATGAATGTAGTGACATAGTTTTGCAAGAGGTTTTGTAATGGAACGCAGTACAATTCTGAGAATTCAGTGTAGTGTTACACCCAGAGTACGCACTACACCATCATGCGTGCAGAGGACGCTACGCAGCCTGAAATGACACCAAGTAAAATGGCCAAAGTGTCAAATTTTTCTCGCCATGTGGTTTTGGGATGGCGGAAGTTACCAACTCGTGGCTCATAAAACCAGCCACGTGACGAAATCGACCAATGAGAGCGCGAGCGGGCGGAAGTAAAATTTACCGACGCTCAGCATGGCGTCAGTCAGTCGGAAAATAACATCTCTATGTGCCGGACGCGAGCAGTGGCTGAGAAAATTGGTGTAGCAGCTGCGTGTTGTTCTACGTAGCGCAACGCGATATCGAGAGCGACGGCAGCGTCAGAATGAGTCACGTTTGTTGAGGCATCTTCTCCCTCGCTATCGCTACCTGATACATTGTCATGTTGATCCTGGACCACAGACACTATGTCATGCTCGGTGCATTCTTCATTGTCGTCTAGTGCTGCCCATTCCTCCAGACAATCTTTTTCACCATCCTCACATCCTGGTACTTTTTGTAAGAGATGAAGGAGCTCAGTTTCATCATCTCGTGTTGTAAGTGGTGTTTCCACAAATTCGAGGCTGGGCCAAAGCTTCGTCCAAGATCTCTGCAGTAAATTTTTACTGGTATTGTTCCAGGATTCTGCAACCCAGTAAATCACATATTTTATTGTTATCTTCTTTAGCTTCTCAAGAATAGACAGAGAACAATGTTCTTCAATAAGAGTTTGCAGAAGCATTTTTCTGTAGCTTAGTTTTATGTTCTGTAGAACACCTTGATCCATAGGCTGCAGCAGCGATGTCACGTTAGGTGGTAGAAAAATTGCTTTTATGTTTCTGCACACCAACTGCATGTCTGAAGGATGTGACGGAGCGCTGTCTATCAAAAGTAGAGCTCGAGGTGGCAGTCCATTTTCTTCATTAAATCTTGTTACCGAAGTAACAAATTTCTTTTCAAACCACTCCTTAAAAAGATTACCAGTCATCCACGCCTTAGTCTGATTTCTGTAATAAACAGGAAGAGAATTCATGTTCATATTTTTAAGGGCTCGTGGCTTGGCAGATTTTCCAATCACCATTAATGGTAGCTTGTTTGTTCCCACGGCGTTACTGCAGGCCAAAACTGTGAGACGCTGTTTGTTCATTTTAAAGCCTGGCGCAGAAGATTCCTCTTTAGAAGCAAGACTTTTAATGGGAAGTGCTTTAAAATTTAATCCAGTCTCATCCGCATTATACACTTGCTGGGGCGAGTAATTTTCTGACGAAATCAAATCGGCGAATTCATCTAAATATTCTTTTGCAGCAGTATTATCAGCTGATAACTTCTCTCCGCTTATCGTCAGTTGTCTGATTCCATGCCTTCTCTTCCATCGATCCAACCACCCATTGCTAGCAGTAAATGCCAAATCTCCATTCATTAGTTTGTTCAGCCACAATGCCTTTTCTTGAATTAATGGACCACTAATAGGAACTCCTTTCTGCCTCTCTTGTGTAAACCACAAAAACACTGCTTCGTCAATTTCTTCATTTACAGAAACTTTTGCGTGATGGCGTTGTTTCAAAGTTTTTTCACTTGTTGCACTGCAAAACTGTTCAATTTTCGCACGATTCTTTTTCCAGTCACTGATTGTTGCGTTACCAACACCAAATTCAACAGCCAACTTCGTCAAACTTTCCCCTTTGTCTAGTCGCATTAACACTTCGAGTTTTTCTTTTAAAGTACAAGAACTATGTTTTCATTTGCTTGCCATAATTTAAGAAAACTAAAAAACCCGATCTACATTGCTCTCTTCAAATGCAAAAACAATAAACCTTAAACGAAAACTCGAACAAACTATGTACACTGGATGGAAACAGTAACAGCAGACAAACGCACAGGACAACAAACGCCAGAGGACTAACTGGAATACAAAGATTTCTAGACCTATTATAGTAGGACTGGGCTATTTTTAGCGCACTTCCGCCCGACAGCAACAGTGATTCACGGGCAGTCAAGGTCAGCAACCTCCGGCGGCTTCATCTCACCCCTACGCAACATTACCGGGCGGCGCGTACACCGTAACTAGTGTTGAGTACTATGTATGCAGATTTTTCGGCTAATCCGAACTTTTCCGAATCCGAACAGGCTACAGCCCTAATTAGTTCGGATTTGAGGGGTTCCACTGTATATTGTTTGATATATGTGTATAAGCAAATGTAATGATAAGTGAATTTATGATTTAATGTATTCAATTTATTTATTTCTTTTTATTGCCAGCGGCTAGTGAAGAAGTTGTAATTTTAGTTTAAGGATTTTGAATTTTATGGTAAATGAAAGGAGATGATAAAATCCATAACAATATGAAATTTTGATTTGGAACTTAGATTAAATTTGGAACAAAATTTAATGATTTGAATTTAATTTGTTTGCTGTATTTTGATTTGAAAAAAGAAATTGAACTTGGAAAGATAAAATATTTTATGGAGTTTGTGCAAAATGTAATAATGAGTGTGTGTACGCACCCAGTACTTGCTAAAGGCAACCCAGTATGCAAGAAAAAGGGAAACATATCGGTTGAGGATCTGGTATGGTATAAGGCCAGGGTTTTGATTTTGGGCGGAATGCTAGAAGGTTAGGTGTATTATGGTGAGTATCTGTCCGATTTTATGGTGTTGGGATCTCGGATAGAGAAGTCCAATAATCTCAGTCAGGTGCAGACATAGTCGCCGAGCTAGAGGGGTAGTTTACCCATGATGCGTTAAGAATTAACGGGGGTTGTTGGCACCATATCCTCTCTGATCCTCTTCGGGGTTTAGCAATGAGAGTTCTTCTGTTTCAGCAGAAGACCTCTCATTGGGGGGGTCTTGTAATAGGGCAGAATGGGAGGTTTTATTTTTATTAATTTTATTTAATTTTCAATTATAATCCCCACGTAAAATACGGCAGCAGTCAAACAACGAATGTAGTGACATAGTTTTGCAAGAGGTGTTGTAATGGAACGCAGTACAATTCTGAGAATTCAGTGTTGTGTTACACCCAGAGTACGCACTACACCATCATGCGTGCAGAGGACGCTACGCAGCGTGAAATGACACCAAGTAAAATGGCCAAAGTGTCAAATTTTTCTCGCCATGTGGTTTTGGGATGGCGGAAGTTACCAACTCGTGGCTCATAAAACCAGCCACGTGACGAAATCGACCAATGAGAGCGCGAGCGGGCGGAAGTAAAATTTACCGACGCTCAGCGTGGCGTCAGTCAGTCGGAAAATAACATCTCTATGTGCCGGACGCGAGCAGTGGTGCGTCCGCCGGCTGGGCACAAATTTTCATCTCACTTACATAACAAAATGTGAATCAAGCAGTGGTGTTGTTGCGAGGCGGCGGCGGCCGTTTGAACATAATGGGCTGGCGAGCCGAAAATTTATTAACAGTGTAAATATATTCAAACATGTACACAGTGCGGCAAGTGGCTGGGGAGACGCCGGGAGTTAAGTAGATAATCAGATAATTATTAACCATTTTAATGTACAGAGCTCTAAATATTATATAAAGGGAATAATTTAAATATTGAATGAATGAATGTGTGTGTATGCAAATACTGGACTGCTTTTAAAAAATATATCTATATCATATAAGTAAACGTTAGGCTAAGGTAAAAGATTATTGACTATATCACTTCACCGAAATAATTGTTTGTATTTTTTCTATTTAGTATATTTCTCGAAGAAAAGTAAGATAACAGTAAACCTATTTGTTTCGTAATATAACAATGTGTTAGTTGTAGTTATTTCGTCGTTACCACTTCCTAGTGTTGTGTGCTGAAAAATTCGTCTAACGTTCCCGGGTTTCTTCTGAATTGGGGGGTAGTCAGGTTGCAAAATTATCCCTTTTGTTTTATTAAGGAAGAGTGTAAAGGTTTCGATGTATAGCCTAAAACATCGTGGCGACTCTGGATTTGATTGAAATTTAAAAAAGGTAAGTAAGCGAAAAGATCGCAGGTAAGGTTCTGGCAGTTTTATTAATTTATTTATTTCGATTAAGTTTGTTTAACAACACTTTATAAATGTTAACTCTAATTAAATTTAATTTACATGATGTTTTTCTTCATATTATTACATAAACTTAGATACTTGTATGTTATAATTTAGTGGTTATAATCTATAGTTTGGTAATCAAAAGGTAAGCGTTTGAAATGATAATTTCGTCCTTCAAATATAAAAGCGACATATTGTCTACTGTTAGGGGGCAATTCTATCTGCCAATATCCGCAAACGGCGTCCCAAGTACTCATGTACTTACATCCATAAAATTTCTTCATTATCTCATCAATCTCACCTGGAGATGTGCGGTCATTAATGAGCATCTTATTTAACTCTCGAGCGTCGAGGCATAATCTAACTTGACCATCTTTCTTTGGTATAGCTACCAGTGGACTAGTGTATGGGGAGTTGCTTCTTTCAATTATGTCTTCCATGACCATTCTTTGAATTTCTTTTCGTGCTGCTTCCTTTAAAGCTTGAGCGATAGGATAAGACCTTTTATTAAAATTTACATTGTCTTTAAACTTTAACTCACACAGGAAGTTTTTAGCTTTTCCTGGTGATTCAGAAAATAGCGTACTGTATCTATTATAGATTTCTATAAGTTGATGTTTCTCTTCTACACTTAATGTTTCCTGGGCCTGCCTACCTTGAAACTCCATTATCTCTTCTATCTTCCTCTGCCACATCTCTGACTCCATTACTTTATTATTCTTACCTATGGTTAACCTATTATTTTCCCTAACATAATATGAGTTCAGACACTGAGGGGCACTTTGGCAACCAATTATCTCAGCCGACAACTCACCTTCTTCTGTACTCAGTGTAACCTTACCACTGGCCAGATCTATAATTGCAGTGTGTCGCCGTAGCATATCACACCCTACTAATATTCTAAAAGGTAACCCTTTGGCTACTAAAAATTCCAAAGGTATTCCTATTCCACTGTTGGCAACATTCAGATATACTTGTTTTCTAATTGTCTTATTTTGTTTCCCGGTGGCGCCAACAATTGTCATGTTGTTAATTGGTAACGTAGGTATTCTTTCGGTGGTTAACTCTGTAATTCTGTCAAGCTCTAATTGGTCAATAATTGAAACATTTGCTCCCGTGTCAATCATAGCTTCTGCTAATACTCCATTTAATTTTACTTGTACATATACTATATCACTATTTAATGGTGCCTCTTCAATTGCTCTTTCTTCAAGTAATTCCGCCTGTAAATTTTTTAGATAATTGCTTCTGATAATTGTAATTGGTTCCTTTAATTGGTTTTGAGGACCTTGGTAAATTCTGTGCCCGGTGGTCTCTAGCAGTGACAGGCTGTCACTTCTTCTCACTGCTGGTACCCGTTTTCCCCGACTTCCATCATTATTATGGGATTGTTCAACATTCTCCCTGGACTGATGCTCAGGTGAATGCCTTCTCTCTTCCTCACTGTTTCTGGTTCTTTGATGTTCTTCGCTTCTACTTCTTTGCAGAACTTCCTCTCTCTGGTATGAATTGCTGTGATAGCTTCTATTATTGAAATTTCGCTGTCTTCCTCGGTATCGACTATTATTATAATTATTGTTATAATTATTATTTGCCCTTACATAATTTACTCTTTGTCGAGTGTCTCTTGGTTGTTCATTCCTACGATCCTCTGTATTTCCTGATCTCCATCTACTTCTTCTGTAATAAGATTCTTGCTCATAATTCTCCAATAGAGCTTCCATACCTCCAATGGTTTTAATTTGTCCACTCAATCGAGCACTGATAATCTTCTCATCAAAATGATAAGCTATTTTGGTTACAAGACACTCCTCTGGAATGTTCGGGTCTAAATACTTCGCCACACATACTTTTCCTAAAAAGTATGCCGTAGGTGTCTGTCCTTTAATGCTGTCATACCTCCCATGACAGATATCGTCTCGAATAATATTTTGTACGGATTCAGACCAATACTTCAGTTTGAATAACTGTTTAAATTTATCATAATTACACACTTCATTCCTAATGACTGTCCACCAGTTGTCTGTGATGTTTTTAAAACACTCATCTAAGATGGCCTTGATCATATTCCACCTGGTTTCTTTCGATCGGTTCAGTATTTCTTCTACTCTTTCTAAAAATTCTAGAGGGTTCCTTCTATAGTCCCAAAAGTTCACACTTTCTCTACTATCTTGTATGGTATGTTGAGCGTTACCTGTTGGTCTAACACTCATTCTATCTGTCTCCCCTTGTATGTTTATTTGGAGATGTTGTAAATTTTCTATTTTCTCCCCCTGATTATTTACCTGGTTTTTTACCTGTTCTATGTTGTCATTAAATTTGGTTATTTTACCGGCTATGCCGCTCTTCATACTGTCCAATTGATCTTTATTTTCCTGTTGTATGGCCATTATTCGGACTTGATTACTATGTTCACCTCGATCCATCCTGGCATCTATTTCCGTTCTGAATTGTCCGATGGTTTCTTCGGTTTTATCGAGTCTTTGCTTGGTCTCTGTTATTTGCTTTTCTGTCTCCTCCTTATATCCATCTACTCTTTCGCTAAGTGTGTTACTGACCAATTTAATCTTCTCATGAATTTGCTTTAATTTTTCATTATTTTCTTCAAATTTTTTATTCATATCTTCTCTTTGTCCGTTAATAATTTCTCTCAATTCGTGGTTTTGGTCATTCATGGTTTGTCTTATATCTCCATGAATGGTCTCAATTTTTTCGTTTATTTGCTTTACTAAACTTTCCTGAATACTATCTATTTTCTCATTGGTTTGCTTGTTTTGTTCCCTTGGGTTTTCCTCCTGTTTCCTGAAATTTTCATCTAAGTTATCTTGTCAAATTTTTCGCTCAAGGTTTCATTTTGTTTCTTTGAGTTTTCTTATTTTCCTTAGATTTTCGTTATTTTTCTCATTTGTTTGTTTATTGCTTTCTTTAATGCTATCAATTTTCTCCATCATTAGCCTCATCATTTCTTGCCAATTTGGTTCTCCTCTGGCTTCTGCTTTGTCGCCCGCCTGTTGCTCCTTTTCCATGTCTATGACTACTTCGGTTTCTTCTTTATCCCCGTCTGTTGGACCATTTCACTGTCCGTGACTAATTCTATTTCTTGTTCCTGTCCACCTTCTTCCTTCTCCGGGTCTTCTGCCCTCTTCTTTGGCCTGCCTCTGGTACGCATTTCTTAGCTTCTTACAGTTGCCGACAAAAATTAGGTTTTTCGTTATAGTAATTACTTGCATATATTTCAGAAATTCTTTCCTAATTTAAGTCCTCTAAGATGAGCGCCATTTGTAACATACCGCAAGCTTCCTTAGTTATCGCCCTACTTTGGGATCATCATTTGTAACGTACCGCGAGCTTTCTACGTATGTTTCTCTATGTGTTACGTCTATTTGATACTCTGACTGTGTTATTTTGTTTATTGTATAATTCTTTCATTGAAATAAACCACGGGATCCTTTGCCGTTTTTTATCTCCTTGCAGGTATTACAGTTCAGTTGATAGGGGGGGGGGAGAGAGAGAGAGAGAGAGAGAGAGAGAGAGAGAGAGAGAGAGAGAGAGAGAGAGAGAGAGAGAGAGAGAGAGAGAGAGTTTCTCTCTTGGTGTACTGTTTTATCGTTTTATTTAAACGCGCTTTGCATCAGCTGTTTTCAATATGATAACCAATGACAGGTTATGTTGGCCGTGGTACTTCATATGCTATGATTACTGCGCTAACTTTCACACTCTTCTCTGCTATTCACCGGTTTCCTGTAACAAATCTGCTATCTACAAAAAATAATACAAAGTCAATTCCCTAAAAGAAAGGTATTTATTGATTGAAATTGGTTTATTTTCTGGAAACTATTAAATCCAGTTCATCGATTTTCAGATCGACTATTATCGAAATTACAACAGTTTTTGATATAAGTTTTTCTATAACACAACAGATATATTCAATTATAGTTATTAGTAAAATTAATAAATTATTTATCTCAGGTTTATTTGGGGATTCTTTGAGCTGTAAGAAAGTCAGAAATGCTTAGATAAGAGTATCATACTTTACAATAAATAATATTTTTATTCTTAAAGTCTGAGTTAATAAGTTCGTTTTTTAGACGCCAGAGGGCAGACTACTCGGATTCATACCGATTGCAAAAAAGAAATATGGCTGCTGTGAAGTTCTAATGAGACCACGTTTTTATTGTTTTGGATTAAATAAATAAAGTTTAAAATGTTCACACTAAGTTTTCTTATAAATTGAATTATGTTGTACTGGTTTCTAGTGTTCGTTACTTGGTGGTAATGTGTAGTTTTTTTAGTTTATTAAGGTACCGTAGGCATTCTCACCAACGTATTGACTGTTTCATTTTGTTCAAGCGATCTTATGGTCGGACAAATTTTCAATGTTCTTAGATATTCCCGCATCAATTAGTATGTTTCAATGGAAGTCCCAGACGTAGTTTCTTATGCTGAATTGTTTCGTCAATTTTGAATAGTGGATGGTTCAGACTGTAGTTAATATTTTTGAAAATTGCTGGACATTATTTCTGTCATCTACCCTCTTGAAATCAAATTTAACAATCCTCTCATCTTGTTAACGCTGTTACCGTTAGTAACTAAGAAATTGATGAGTTTTTATTGGCTAACCTAGGTACAGTTTTAGTAAATAGGCTAGTATTAAGATATTATTAGTTCTTCCATTTTTTAGGAAAAATACTCCTTAATAAATGTTAACTCTAATTAAATTTAATTTACATAATGTTTTTCTTCATATTATTACATAAACTTAGATACTTGTATATATAATTTAGTGGTTATAATCTATAGTTTTTTTATTAACAAGATTCTGGTTTTTTGGCACTATTTTCCCTCAACATTATTTTCTCATACCCATTACATAAACTTATTTAATACACCTTTCAGTCATTACTTGAAAGTGTTTTTTATTACATTTAGTTTTCTTTTATATTTTCAGTTTATTATTTGTTTTTAATTAGTTTATTTCTGACTTTTATTCTGTTAAATGTATTACTGCTCTAGGCCCTATATTATCTTCCACTATCTCTTTATAATTTATTCTAATTAGCAGTGATTAATTTCTTACCTAACCCTGGATCCTTCAAACAATAAACATAATAGCATTTTACTTACATTGATATTGCCTTTGTGGCCTAACAAAATAAAACTATAATAACTTACTACTAAACTTATTGTTTATTACAATAGTTCTGCATCTTTATCACAACTTGTGATTGATGTCTTTTTAATATTACATATCATACTATGTTGCACTTTGTGTACACTGCACTTCTATAGCACCACTTATTACACTGTTTTTTCACTACTAAAGTGTTTATTGTAAAGATTATACAAATGTTTTATAGTATGATACTTAAAGGTCATTCATTTCTGACTTGGGGAATGGGATACCTACTGACTTTTATTATTAGTTTTTTTTAAAATAATAATAATAATAATAATAATACGTGTTTCTTTATATTTTTTATTAAAGAATATCGTACCTTTAGTTTACTCAGTATTAGGCACTGATTATGTAATGTTACAACGTGTACGCCTGGGTCTTCTTGAGTTTAGCCATCAAGTGCTCGTTGCAGACATTGTCAATGAAGTGATTCTTGGCACGGACATTGTGAATGCCTACGGATTTGTTGTGGACTTAGGAGAGAATGTCTTGAAGGTTGGCCAAGAGAAGATAAAGCTTTGTGTGGCTAAAATGACAGGGTCTACCAACCATTTGATTAAGCGAGTGGCATTAGTCGAAGAAAAAGTCAACTAGTCTGGTCAAGAGGAACCCTCCCTGTTGCAAGCGGAAATGGAGGAAGAACTACCAGAGGAAGTACAAATAAGTAAAACGACAAAAGAAGTGATTAGAAAGCCAACTATGGGTGTCGAGACAAAACTCTTGGTTGTTCCTGAGCTAACAGAAGTGCCCAAGGGTAAAGTGGCTGAAGATGAGGTTACACAAGAGGTTGTTGACGAGAACCAAACGAACTTGGATCAGCCAGTGGTATTTAGGTCATCAGTACATGACGCAATGGGAGTGATTCCAGCGAAACTAGTAGTTGCGCGAAAGACTCGCATTCCTGGGAACATGATGTTCGGATCACACGAGACTGAATTTGAAGAAAGGGGAAATTATCCTTCGCAAGGACGTCCACCTAGATCGTCTGGTCGAGTATTACTTCGGAGATGGTTTGCCAGTTCGGCTTAAGGAGGGGGCAGTGTTACGGCATCACAGAACAATCTACATGTTTGTCGAACGTTCCAGAGAGATCCAGAATGTAAGCGTGTGGCGTACGTGCTGCTAGACGCATTTTGCAAGAATCTTCTCGACTGTGCCGGGCTTCACTCAGGCGCTTGGACTGAGTCAAGGCCGTAGTTAATTACGTAGTTCACACGAGAGATAAGACGCAATTTGGAAGCTTCTGGTGTGTGAGCGGGACTATAAATACATGGGGTAGCGGCCTTAGTTTCCAGTACAGCTGCGATATATTTCCAGAGCGGTTCGAGTTATTACTGTGTACGTTCAAGTAGTTATTAGTGAAGTGTCGCATTTTATAATTGGACGGTATAATTGTAATACAATTGAGTTTTAATATTAGTGGACCTTTTATTGCGTGTGAACAATTTATATTATTTGTTGTAGTAGACTGTGTTGTTAATTACGAAGTGTTTAACTCTAAAAATTAAAGCTGGTGATTAGTGACTTATTTGGTGTCTTGTACTTATTTTGTTTCCACTGTACCTACGACGATAGAGTAGACCGTCATAACAATATGTACCACTGGAAAGATAGAGAATTGACAAATAAGAAGATATAAATTGTACTTATAAAAATTTTTGTGAAAATGCACACATCACAGTTTTCAAACTTGTGCAAATATTGTGAAATTCTTGGATTCCGTTGTCCATGACATGTCCATTAGACAGGAAACAACAAGTTCATAACACTAACATACATCAATAACCACACTGAAAAAATAGTCCATAAATTCAAAAAAGCAGGATACAGAATCACATACAAAACTACAAACAAAACAGAACACACACACAAAGCACAAAACAAATTCGATGTATCTGGTGTTTACAAACTAAACTGCTCAGACTGCAACAAATTCTACATAGGCCAGACAGGACGTAGCTTCAAACAAAGATACATTGAACACACAAAGGCACTCCACTCCACTACAGAATCCATCTTTGCAAACCACCTTATTGAAGTAAACCACACATACAAAAACATTGAAAAAACATGGATATTCCACACATACACACAAAAGGTCAAAAACTAGACACTCTTGAATAATTGGAAATATACAAACACACGAAAACACATAAAAACGACATCCTAAACGAACAGACACTATTCAAATCACATGCATTATTTGAACATATCTCACACACACACACAACACCGATCCTTCAAAAGTCGATAAGAACAAGATGGACAGTGCTCGCAGCGGCAGCCTCTGGAGAAGCTTTTTAAAAGTAAAAACTGGTTTAGGCTATAAGGTAAAAATTTAATTTTTTTACCCATAAAAACTCTGTATTCCGAGTCGGTAGTGATCTAATTATATTGTGAAATGTGCCCTGTATTAGCGGAAGGAAACATGCACTCAAAGGCTGGAGATATGCAGCAACAATGTCTTGTTGACCAAATAAATAAAATGTGTGTTTTTTTATTATGTCAATGTAATGTTATGTGTTTGTTTAAACTGTTTTAGGAACGTTCGGTTGTTAGCAGAAGAAGTAGTGTTTATAGTAGCACTGACAGTCATCAGCAGGCACAGTGCAGTATGGGTAGCTCAATAGACGTAGAAATGATTCCAGATCAAATGAAGAAAATGACTGAGCAGCACAACTTAACAAAACTTATCACAAAATTCTATAACGGCAGAAAAGTAAGGACTATTTTTTGTAAGCTTGTTTTTTTTCTTTTTGAGGATCTGTATTGTTGTTTTAGTTGACTTGGTAAACTAAATAGAGGTAACTGATAAATTGTGTTGTTGAGTTACAAAACTTGTCATAATAACAAAATAGAAAGTTAGCAGTGGTTTTAAATTCAGGGTATAATCTTCCACATGATTCCAGTAAGAGTGGAGACCCAAAGCTTGATTTATTCCCATTCAAATAAGCAGTAAAAATCAAGGAATCTTATAATGCATTTCTTGTCCACAGACCAAGTTGTTTTTGAAAATGCTCTATCCACTCTATCAGTTTCAAAATTTGCCTTATCCATGATCCAGTAAACATAATTATATAATACTGTTATATTATTCACTATAGTTTCGTATGCAAGTAGTGTTTTGCTTTTTTGTCATATCAATACCTATTGAGTAAGAACTGCTACTTACCCTCAAAGTCCACTGGACAGAACCAGGAAGGAAAACCGTACTGATGCGGGTTTACACAAATTTTTAAAATGATTTTTCTATAGTTGTGTTTAACTTTGAAGGTGGTGGTGGTTTATTAATTTTTTTTATGGTTCACACTTGTTAGTGAATGCCTTCAGATAAGCTTAAGTTTGTGTTTAATTTACTAGGTTCACTTACACCTGAAGATGACCTGAGATTGTTTAGTAGTCGAAACGTTGTGTGGTAAATTCTAACAGTGGTTACTGTCTAACCTAACCCGTCTGATAATGTTCACATACCATCGAAAGTTAGGTTTAAAGATAGTACAACAGGAAATACTGCAAGCTGTGAAAATGTATTGTTGGAGATGTGCATCGAGGAGGAAGAAGATAAAGAATACCATCATAAGAGGAACGATGAATTTTGAGAAGTATGTAGTGAACGTTTTGGAAGGAAACCATCGTTAACGATGGTACGGGCATGTAAGGAGAATGGACAAGAAATGGATGATTGTGAAAGGCAGTGATGCCCAAGGAACCAGACAGAAGGAGAATAGGAAGGAAGGATGGAGTGAGAGAAGGTGTGGACTGAGAGGACATAAGGGATGGACAAAAGTGGAAGCGTTGAATTATTTGGAAGTGAATTCTGTAGTGTAGTTTTATTGTAAATTGTGTCATATGACTTACAAGGAGCTAAAGAAATCCACAGCATTGTGGAAACCTGAAAACAAATCAAATTTCTTATATTCATTTATTTTGTATTCACACACACACACACACACACACATACACACACACACACACACACACACACACACACACACATGTTTCATGTATAGCTAGAAATTAATTTATGGTAGTGGTATGTGTGTTTTAGTATTAACAAGATATTAATCTTTTACAAAAATGTTCAAAGTATGAGGGGAACAAAAAGTTAGTTGCACTAGTATAAAAAAAAACAATGTGGAATATTTTTATGAAAAATTCTTTTATTTATCTGAAAGTGTATCGTTTTTTGAAGATATACTTTTCTACATAATTGCCAGGTTTATTTAAACATTGGCAAATAAACATAGTAGTGTGATACAAATTTTTAATGCCCCTGCTAATAAATTCCCATCCAACATCCAATAACCATTCCCATGGTGTATTTTGGATTTTTTCATCACTGTGATACTACCACTTTGCAAGAGATGACACTATAGGCTGCTTTGCATAAGACCAAACACAGGGAAATCACACAGCGCAAGGTCAGTATTGAAAGCACACAATGTTCCCAGTCTCCCACACAAAGTTTTCAAAGAGTTTCTTTCCTTCATGATGTGCGCAAATTTTTGACACTGCAGATGGTCACAGATGTAGTGCACTTCCATGCAATATTCCGAAGTCAGTCATACGTAAATCCGTCCACTGGGACTTTCCCATTTACAAGCAACAATTGGTGAACACATTCAATGTTGTTGTCAAAGTTGATGCTCTTGCCTGCCTGCTATAGTCCTCAATATCTGTGAGTGCATTTTTGAAAAACTTGTACAATTTTCCAATGGCCTGGCATGAAAATGCTATGTTACCATATGTTTCCCTCTACTGACAATTATGTAATAAGCCCTTTCCCTATAGAAAATGAATCACTGTGTGGATTTCTAATCGGGATACTACTTCCAAATGATGTGTCACGTTTCACAGACTAACCATTACTACCCAGTGGGAAATGTTACTAGATCTCATAGAAATGGAAGTTTACCAGTGTTGCCAACAACTTTCATCAAAATATTGCTGTACAAAAAAATATGGGCAAGTGCAATTAACTTTTGTGACTTCCCCTCAAATTGTAATTGAATAAACGTCATCTATTAACAACTAAATTAGTTATCAGTAAGTCAGTGTTAATAATGTTAAATTCTGTGCCAGGAGATTTTACAGGCATCACTGAATGAAGCATACCGACTTAAAGATGAAAGTGTTCAGCAGTTCTTATCGCAACAAAAAGATGCAGCAATGGAAAAAGAAAATGGCACAAAAGGGAAAGCAAAGAAAAGTCTAGATACTAAAGATAAGGGAAAGAAGTCCCTTGACACTAAAGAGAAGACAAAGAGCCCAAAGACCAGTATAAAGAAATAACCTATTGTCTTCGTTTTCATTAGCCACTGAATATGATAGCTGCAATTTTGAAAATAATGTGTTTGTCTCATATAGAAAAACAAAATTATAACTCTGTCATTGGAACTTTAAAAGTTTAATAAATTCTGAAATAACATAACCACTCTAGAGTTGTCAGTGTATGAAGTAATATGGTATTGCACCCCCCCCCACACACACACACAAACCATTGTCAAAACAGGGTGGTGGGTTGCAGTTTTGGTGAACATACAAAAAATGTCACAATTTGCTTTTGTCATTATGCTTCTCGAATAATTAGCATAAAACACAGGTATTATTCATTATATACAGTCTCCAGATTGCATTAAAATTTATAATATACCTTTATTGTAATCCGTCTTGCAATCTTGTAGTTGACATTTGACAGTTGAGCAGTGCACACCGTTTTCGATACTTGTGTAGTTATAACGAGTTTAATTATGTTATTTGTAACAGTTGTCGTTGTGTTGTTTATTTGTGTGTGTAATATTTTCACCGATGATTCCTGTATTATAGGAGGATAAAAAATTGTAGTGTACAAAATAAGTACAAGATCGCAAGACGGATTACAATAAAGGTATATCACAGGTATAGTTCAGGTTATACAATGTACACATAATTTTTATAAAGGTACCAAAATTTATTAAGAAAACAATGTGAAACTGCAATTGCAGCCATACAACAATTAACAGTTTTCTTGAACACTTGCCTTAAAAGCTCTGTTGAAGGATAAGTTACTTAATTTAATATAAATGGTCTATATTACATTCAGGAGTAGGCCTGCATAATTACTGTATTTATAGTTTTTCTTATAAAGGCAGTAGGCTAAAATAGATTTTTCAATAAATGCATAAAGAATTCATCTTTAAACAGTAAAAAAACTACCACATAGGAAAATAAACAAAATGCAATATTTTAAAATATGGTACTTCTACTCTATTAACACTAAACTTCATAATCACATGCAAAACACAGTATGCCTTATTTATTCCTACATGTGACAGTCAATGGTAAACGATCTCACACAGCACCTACCAGAAGGTTGATATACTACTACTACTACTAAATCTCATTAAGGTCTTTCAATGTGTGAGGCAATGTTATATGCAACAAGGTAAAATATCGGTATGGAGAACCATACATGACTTCCATATTCTAAGATTTATATTTAAAATCATTTTCGAAATGTAATATTACCATAGAAACTACTTCTTTCTACTTACTGCTTCAGCCTTAACCACAGTACTGTGGTCACTAACATATACCACCTCACGTTATCGCACTCGATTTTCACTGATGATGGAAGTTAATGGCATTGCCGAAACGTCTGGTTTTGTAGAAAACATTGGACTACGGCCAAATATCCCGGGAAGGAATTTTAACAAAAACTACTTCTTTGTTGCCGATAACGTTGTACACATATATATAAAATATATGCATAAAATTAATGGCTTGTATAAGTTAATGATTGATCTCCATTCCAGTGCTCAAGTTTCCAAAGTTTTAATATTATGATGTCCGTAATTAAAACATCAGAGCAGGTTTAGTGTGAATGAGGGTACACTGTGGACAAAAATTTTCAACATTTCCTATTGAGTGTTGCTTAGAGTAAAGCTGCGAATCTACAGTGTATGTTTCACAGAACAAACACGCGAAAAAGAAGGAGCGCTCCGAAGTCACTCATGGACCCTCAGCATCTTGCAGAGGGTTCATTCCCTTAAGACGAAAAGTCTGTCTATGAATCGTTCCTCTGTAAACACGTGCAGTTACATTGCCCAGCGATCCACAGGAAGCAAATTGATGTCCATTTTTTCGGCTTGCACGCGTTATGTTGGTATGGGTTTCGGCACTTTCCATTTAAAAAGCGTGCAAATGTAAGAAAATAAACATGAGTGAGGCCAGAAATAACGTGAATTGTGTGTGTGTGTGTGTGTGTCTTACCTGCCTTTTTATTGCTGTAGGCATAATAATAAAATGGAAACGTAAATATTACATAACTGAGATATGCTTACCTGCCACGAACGATATATTATTTTATACATGGAGGAGTTCAGTGACGTACACACGTACAGAAGTCATCTTCAAAAATACTAGAAGTCGTCCACGCTTTTATGTTGGCAGTGTAACTTACAGGAAGTTTTTTGATGTTTTTAAAACATCTAGGATGCAAACTTTTCCCGATAACTAAAAGTTTCCTTTTTTCGGTTCCCGTCATGTTCGCACAAACAAAAACTGTAACTCTTTGTTTAGAGAGCTTCCCACCAACGCACTTTTCATTTGTAAATTTGAAAGTCTTATCTGGAGTTAATTTATAAAAAATTCCGGCTTCATGTCCATTAAAGATGTCTTCATCTTTATATGATCGTCTAATTTCTGGCCAAGTGTTATGCACCCAATCGTCTGTAACGTTCAGATCTACGCATTTTGCCTCACCACAAATTTTTGTAAAGGAAATCGAGTGTCGGGCCTTAAATCGATCTAGCCATCCGTTGGAGCACGCAAAATGGCTGGCGCCGGCAGTCCTGTTACAGTGCTTATCGCTTGCATACAATGTATGTCTGTAGCCATGGGCTAGCGCGCGCGCGCAGATATATACGTTTATATGAAATTTAGAGTAAAATATCTGAGAAATATTTGACGCTATAACAGAGTAGTACAATATTTAGTGACGTTAAAACCGGGAATTTTTATAATGTTAAAGATATCAGTTTGACCGGACTTATGACAAAATAACGCTACACCAGAGTTGACGTAACAGCCGAGGCCGTAATAACCAAGTTCCACTGTATATATAAAGATATTAACTCAAACATAATTTACATTAAAATGAAAAAATTATAATTTTATTGCCTGGCAACAAAATTATTTTATTTTTAACAATTACCATTGTTTCAAAAAGTTTAAATAAATTTTCAAGTACTTTACTCTTGTTAAAACGTAAAAGGTTGCAGATAAACTACCCCTTTCCCTTAACCGATCTTCACCAAAATCGAAAGTCCTTGAGACCTCTACAATTCAGGGACGTATGCAAAAAATTATTTGATTCTGTTTGAATTTGCGGCTGTTATCGTTTGCCATAGAAAATACGCTTGACAAAAAAAACGTTGCAGGTAAACTATCCCTTCCCCTCAACCGATCTTCACCAAAAACAATAGGTCTTGAGTACTCTACAAATCAGGGCTGTATGCAGACAATTATTTGATTCTGTTTGAATTTGCGGCTGTTATCGTTTGCCATAGAAAATACCCTTGTTAAAAAAAGTTGTAGGTAAACTACCCCTTTCCCTTAACCGATCTTCACCAAAAACAATAGGTCTTGAGAACTCTACAATTTAGGGCTGTATGCAAATAATCTTTTGATTCTGTTTGAATTTGCGGCTGTTATCGTTTGCCATAGGAAATACCCTTGTTAAAACATAAAACGTTACAGGTAAACTACCCCTTTCCCTTAACCGATCTTCACCAAAAACAATAGGTCTTGAGAACTCTACAATTCAGGGCTGTATGCGAAACATTATTTGATTCTGTTTGAATTTGCGACTGTTATCGTTTGCCAAAAAAAAATTTCCCTTGATAAAAAAAAACCGTTGCAGGTAAACTACCCCTTTCCCTCAACCGATCTTCACCAAAAACAATAGGTAGTGAGTACTCTACAAATCAGGGCTGTATGCAAAAAATTATTTGATTCTGTTTGAATTTGCGGCAGTTATCGTTTGCCATAGAAAAAAAATCTACAGACACACAGACAGACACACAGACAGACACACACACAGACACTTTTCGGAAAACGACTTTTTTTCATGTTTTGAGTGTAGTAGAATCAGAATCTGCAATAATCTCGAACACGATTTTTTTTGCCATCACCATACTTCCATTCCTTAAGGAATATGGAAGTAAAAAAAAACATTTTTTTTAATTTAGTAATTTTAAATTTGTCAAAATTGTCTATTTTTATGAATTTGAGAAGATAATGTATAATATAAAGATGTTGTTTTCTCGTGTATGTGTGCAGTCTTGGTACCGGATCATGAACTGCAATAACACTGTTTAACAGCAAAAATGTTTCCTGCTTGAAAGTAGCAATTTTGTATTTCATTTAGGTTATAAAAAACTAATTTAACTTTTAAAATGGTTAGTTAGCTCGTATTTTCAAGATCCAACAGTTTAAGTATAGTTAGGGTAAGTTCTTGCTAAGGCTGTTCAAATAAAGTTTCAATTTCTCTATCTGTCGTAGCGTGCCATTAAAAACTATAAAGGTGTCGTCTACATATCGTGAATAGAATTTAATATTATTATAAAATTTGTTATTCTCTGAGAACATGTAAGTGTTTTCAAAATGATGCAAGTATAAATCCGCCAGCAGTACTGAAAGTGGCGAACCCATTGCGAGACCAAACTCTTGTAGGTAAAAATTATTATTAAAAGTGAAGTAATTCTGCTTCAACAGGACATTCAACAATAAAATTAACTCATCTATTTGTTTGTGATTCAGCTTCTCACCTTCAATGAGAAGATCTTTTACAATTGAAATTGTGTCATGAACCGGCACGTTTGTGTATAAATTAACTATGTCAAATGAAGCGATTTTGTATGTAGGTAAGAGTTCGATATCCTGGACCCTTTTAATAAAGTCAATATGATTTTTATGCTGTGATTATTTTTTAAAACGATTCTATTTTTAATAATATGATATAATTTCTTTGTCGTCTTATAGCCAGGTGCAGATGTGTAATTTATGAGGGGTCTGACAGGAATATTTGCCTTATGTATTGTAGCATGACAGATAAGCCCATAAAAATGAATGGTAAAATGATCATAGAAATAAAATAATAACCTTGTTAAATCCGAGAAAGCAAAATAATATAAAGAATTAATTAAGAACCACCGTGGAATACAATCATTGATTAAAATAAAAGTTCATGTAAAATAAATGTTACAAGGAGTGATGAATCATCAAAACCAGTTTAAAAAACTAAATATGAGAAAATAGGTAATACCCAGGTAGGATAGGAGTAGGTAAGGAAGAAACCCAGAAAATGAAGAAACATCCACAAGAAGATGAAGAAAATAATTTTATAAGAAACCACGAGAAGAGGAGGAACCAATGAAGAAACAAGAGCAAGACAGCATCCACAAGAAGAAGGAATGCTCTTATAAAAAAAACACAAACCCCTAAATAAATATAATAATAATAAATCAAAGTATAATAAAATATCAAAGGTAAAAACCACATGTACAATAGATGTAAACCAAAAAAGTGTATAGAGTAAGAATTGAAAGTGAACCAATGTGAGAAAATAATATAACACCAAAAAAAAAAAAAAAAAACAAATCTTCATTATAATCTATAAATAGATTTCTTGATTCTAGTAAAACTATATAACTATTTAGAATCAAAATCAAGGAATAAATAGAGAATCAGTGCAAGTTTTAGTGTTATAGAAAATAAACCTTATATTTCAATATTGGTGTTCACAAACTGAGTAGATGATGAAATACTACAACTTTAAAGTGATTTAATTTGTGTTCATGAATAATGGAAATAGAGTATTATCATGACCTATAATACATGTGTTTTTAGTAGATAACTGCCACTCTTTTTAGAATAACATTCATTAGAATGAATAAAACAGAACAAGAGCAGGCCATAATAAAAGTGAAGTGACAAGGTATCATTACCCCAAAAAACAAATAAAAACTGATATACAAACCTAGTTTAAGAAATATAGAATAAGATTATAACAATTATGTTTGTTTGTATAGAATAAGGTGTTAGAAACAATTAAGTTTTAAATGTCAGAATCTAACATTCCTTATTTATAATATTTCTTGTGTATTTTATCAATCAATAAGTATACAATGTCTGAGTTGAAAAGACAAATATTAATTTGATTTATATGTTATGTATTAATGGTACGAACCATATACTAATTGTTATTTTTGTTTACAATAAGAAAATATTAATTTGATTTATATGTTATGTATTAATGGTATGAACCATATACTAATTGTTAACTTGTTAAAATAAGGAAATGTCAATCTATGTCACAATAGCAATGAAAGTCAGAGAGGGTATAAATCAATATGGATTATTTTAAAAGAACTTTGTATGTAAAAACTATTAGAAATCTAGGCCAAATGTTAAAAACTAAAAACAGCATCACATTTGATTAAATAAGTATAGAAATACAATTAAACTGAAGGAATTTACATAAGGTAAATCAGTAATAAAGTCATGTAATTACAAGTATAAATAAGGAAGATTTTGTAAAATTATATCCAGAATTATTGTTAAAAATGGAAATGTAAGAACTCAAAATTTGGAGAGTGGTGTCATATATTACCGAATAATATTTTAAAACATAACCGATTAAATCCTTAAATTTTTAGTGACCGTCAATCAGTGAATGTTTTAGTGGATAGTTAGTGAGGATCGGTCAATAATACAACTTTTAGTAATTTTGCGTCGACGTTTCGACAATATTTATTGTCATCTTCAGGACAATTGTTGCAGACGCCAAACACACAACTATCCACTAAAACATAACCGATTAAGCTAATTACAAGAAATTAAGGGAAGATAAACCTTTTATTACAATCTGAAATTTAATATAATCAATAATATAACTTATAATATGGCTTCATTTGAAGGACAAGGACAGGAAGTTGGATTTAAAAATTACATTACAAAATGAAGAAAACAAAATACCATTTTAGATTAAAAACTTAATAAAACTACATTATTTGGTATTAAATTACGCAGAATGAACTGAAGAAGAAGATTAAGTAGTTACTAGCTAATAAATTTGAAGAATAACAAAAATATAATCAGTTATATAATGTAAATTATCACATCCACAGGATGCAATAGAAATTTGGAACAATGCATTGAATAATATTGTCTTGGCTAAGACTTTGGCCAAGGAAGGAGGAAGTAAATTAGTTGATTATTGAACGTTGAATGATACACTTGATACGTGTGCTTAAAAACCTTAACCTATTTGCTACAACCGTTTAATGGCGAACGTTTTCGAAGCCTAAAAGTGACGAACGGGAGTTCCGATAAAAAACATATTTTAAACGGAGACCGAGTGAAATAAACACCTACAAACATTCAACTAACACTATACAGAACAGAACACCAGTGAATACAACATTTAAAACCATTAAAACAGTAATAACACTTAAGAATAAAAGTGCAAACATACGCCTAACCGACAAAAGTGAACTTGACTTAATAATACACTATTTTTCCAAATACAACACCAAAACTGAACCAGAGACACTCCACCAACGCAAGAAGGAAGAACTGCAGCCACCAGGACGAAAATTCATAAGGAAAGCATCTTTATTTAAACTTTGAATCAGCGAGGTGAGATCGGCTTCCAACTATAACACGAGAGGCAGCCATCATTGATTACCCATAATACAACTCAACACAGCCTTCTCAACGGATTGGTTTGAAAACGACTCACTTACCTTTATATATTCAATATTATATCTGTATTTTTAATCTTTAAGGTGATATTTGTACTGTTATACTTGTTAAACTTAACCCTTATTTCTCTGACTTACCATAAGGATCTATAAAAGGGAGTATTCGCACTCGCCATCTTTGTTCCGAGACTGACATAATATTATGGTGCCACTTGTGTATACATTGGACGCAGTATAAGTTTGTTTTCGATATTACATAAACTATTATAGTTTTTCGTGCCAAAAATATAATTTCAAAGTGTGAAATTATGTCCCACGTCCTTAAAAATATGGAAATAATAGTTTTCAACTTAACACTTACTGATTCAGACCATAGTAAGAGGAGAATAATTTTCTCTAAAAAACAACAAATACCAATCGTTACCACTTTGTTAGGTATATATTCTCAGATTTTACTTTTATTCCTGTTTATAATAGATGGCTGTTGAATTAATGTTTACTAAACTTCGTTTGTCCAAAAGTCCAAATAAAGTTACTAAAACTATTTTTAATAAACACGAATTTACATTTTTAACTTACTTAGACTACTATTAAGTTTATATTCACGTTTCTTGCTTAACATTTAGTTAAAATTAATAATAAAAATCTTAGCTTAACATTTTATTAAAATTAACAATAATGTATTTTTCATTGCACTAGACATTTTATAGTCAAAAGTATTTTTCTCGGTTAGTAGGAAGGGTTAAACTTTGTTAGTACAGGCAAAAAATTTGCAAGTTACAACTTCTCATGGCCATATCTTGAAAACAACTTGTGGATTAAAACCCGGCCAAAACGCATTTTGTTAGTTATTTCGTATAGAATAATTTTGGTCCTATTCATTTTTACTATAAACTCAAACGTTTTTTAGTTATTCGCAAAAAATTACGCTAAAATCCTGTTTTTTGGGGGGTAAAAATCGAAAGTGTTGATTTGGAATAACTCGAAAACAACGCATTTTTCAAAACAGTTGTGTACTGACTTTTTTGCTTAGAATTTGATTCTCTATTGGATCCTGTGGTTAATTTTTTTTTTATCAATCACCCTTGAAAAAGGGGTGGTTCTCATCCCCAAATAAAAAGCGTACAGTTTAACTTTGTTCTAGAGTGCATATAGAACATACATATCAAATTTCGTGAAATTCCATCGACAGTCAAAATTTTGTTACGTCAAAAGCTGCGCTTACTGGACTAGAATTTCTTCGTGCTGATTTTGTTCTCGACTTTGTTTACGATCTGCGTGTATGTTTCGCGCTTGGCTATCGCGCAGCTGATTTTTGAAAAACAGGTAAATGTGCAATTTTGTGCATTAAAACTACAGAATGTGCAATTTTATGCAGTAACCCCCAAAACGTGCAATTTTGTGCAAAATAAAATGTATGTTAAAATGACCTACACATCCCGATTCGGATAAATAACTTGTCACTGGCCGTTTACGAACTAGCAAAAAAAAGATGCAATTGCACGTGAATCCGGGCTTTAGTTATAACATTATATTTATAATTAATGGATTAAAAAAATAAACCACCTTGTACAGTGATCTGCGTGGAACTGGGCCGATCCTAGGAGGTGGATTTGGTACGTCAAACAAAGTCGGTATGGCATTAGGCTTCAATTTTTTCCAACCATCTACTCGTGCCTGTTCAAACTGTGAACTTTCAAAATGAACCTAAAAGTGCAAAGGTGTATTATATTTTTAGTCGTTATGATTAACATTCACAAACTTTTAAGGAACAACCAAATTTACCTCACACAGACGCATTCCCTTGCTTAGTATAAATTTGTCTCGTCTCATATTTTGAATCCATTTTGCACATCGAATAGGGTCTGCCGGAAATTTGAATGTTCTAAACTTAGTTTCTGTTCAGTTATAACCCTGATATGTAAAAATATTAATATTTACATACATAATTTACATTAAATAATCCAACGCACAGAGTGCTTACATTGCTCCCGCCACATTACATTTAAAAGTCTCGGAGCAAAGATGGCGGGTGCGAATACCTATATTATAGAGCTCTACTTACCATAAAATAACTGCTAAAAGAATCCTGATATAAATAATTGTACGACAAAACAACACCCTGAGAATCGATTGACAAATCGATAAAGAGTCAAAAGATATTGAATAGTTAATAAAATTTCTTATTTGTTTCCTACTTACACAGTTTTTCATTCCTAGAATATAAATAATATAATAATTAAATTTAATAGAAGTAACCACCAGGATCTCACCACGAAGAAGGAAGATAACCTCCAAACAAGAAAAGTAAACAAATCGATTGTTCTTGGAGACGAATCTATCAAGTGGCGAGAGAATTTAAAAATACCGAAAAGTCAATAAAACAATTAAAGCAATAAATAAACATTTCAGAACACCACAAAACATAATTAATTAATTGTTTTTAATTAATTATATAATAAAAAAAAAATTATCATAAACAAATTATCATAAAATTTTTTTTTCAACACGAACATTATTATTAAATATAAACAAAAATTTTATATTTGTAACACACAAACACGTTTAGTTACAAATTGGCGCACAGCTGAGGGGCTTTAATTAGCGATTGACAGGCCACTACAATTTGCCCAATCCCTAATTGGAGCTTGGCAGCAGCTATAGAGTTAGAGAAAAGGGAAGATGCAACGACGAGCAACCTCAATGAAACGGGCATCGGAGGCCGAAAAGGAGATTAAGATAAGTATGGAAGACAAAGAGGCGACGCCGGTAGAAGATGTGGAAAGGCTATTACCACCAGTATTGTCTAAACAACCCGCACAACCAGAAGAACAACCTGAGATGCCCACACAGACAGGGGAAGTCAATGTCCCGGAGAAGGAGATGGAGAAGTCCAAAACAATGGAGGATAGTAAAATGGATAAGATAATGGACATGTTCCTACAACTGAGCAAGGGAAGGAAAGAAGACAAACAGTCATTGAAGGAAGATTTGAGTGAAATGAATAAGAACATAGAATCCAAGATGGGGGAGAAATTGGAAGAATTGAAGAAGGATAACAAATCAATGAGTAAGGAATTGAAGGAAGAAATGGGGAAGAAGTTGGAAGATTTGAAGGAAGACAACCAGTTGTTTAAGGAAGAATTCAAATCAACTAAGGAAGAATTGATTAACAAAATTGAGAATACCAATAAGAGAATTGAAGAAAATAGTAAAAAGATGGAAAGTGACAACCGACAGTTGAAGGAAGATAACAGGAAAATGGAAGAGAAGATGGGGGAAGAATTGGAAGAATTGAGAGAGGATAACCAGATGTTAAGAGAAGAATTAAGGGAGGTCAACCAGGAGAATCTGGACAAGTTAGACGAAAGGATGGAGTTGTTGAGAGAAGAAATGAACAAGGAACTCAACAATAATAAGAAATCTCTAAATAAAAAATTGGAAGAAGAAACCATAATGTTAAATCAACAAATCAGGGAAATTGACGGAAAATGTAACCAAACCGAGAAGGAAGTGCAAGAGTTCAAGGAAGTGGTAAAGATCAAGTTTACTAATATTGAAGAGCATAGTCACAGGAAAATGGAAGAACAACGGAAGGAAACTCAGGAAGAACTCGGGAGAGTACGGAGCCAAGTTGCGGAACGGTGTGACGGGATGGAAGAGGCTATGACCAATATTACGGGCCAGGTACGGCAGAGCCAAGAGGAGATGGAAGTTTTGAGAAATCGACCCACTAATTTTACCGGGATACCCATCAATGAAAACCGGGAATGGCTGAACTTCCGGCAATACAAGAGGAAACCTATGGAGTTCCTGGCCCGGGTAGAAGAATATTTTGCCAAGCATAGAGGGAGTCGATGGAGTAATAACCGGGAAATATTAGACGAGTCATTCAGGGAGATGACAGATAACTAGTGGATGGCGAACCGTAGTGAGATTGAGGACTACCAACAGTTCAGGAAACTGTTTAAGGGTAAATACTGGTCAGAAACAACCCAGAACCTGATCAGGGATAATATTTGCAATGGACAATACAGGGCCCAAATTGGAAATACCATGACAGCCTATTTCCTAGGGAAGGTGTGCCTGGCAAAACATCTAGAGCCGGCAATACCCGAAGAATGTCTAGTGAACAAACTATCTTATCACTATGACGAGGATATTATCAGAGCGAGGAGAGGTAGCCAGATTAAAACGGTGCAGGCCATGACTGAGTTGTTAGAGAGCTACGAAAACGAAGAATACTACCGTCAAAGTAGGAGGAGGAATGATAGACCGGAGGGGAGAACTAACCAGTACCCCAGTAATGGTAATAACTATCCAGGAAACCGCAACCAGCAAAATAACTACAACGGCAACAATAACCCGCCGCACAATAACAACAACTTTAACGGCAACCAAAACGGTAATAGAAATAATAACCAATACACTAATAACCGTAATAATTTTTATCAACCCCCTAACAACCCATATAGTCAGAGACACCCCTACCCCGGTAATAATGAATGGTATTACCAGAATAATAGAAATTACAATAATAACTATAGTAATAATAATAGAGTTTCCCGTCCTAGAGTTAATTTTATAAGAGCCGAAGATCGAGGGCCGAGAAGATTCAACCATCAACGGAGGAATAGTTTCCATGATGGAGATCGCCGACAAAGAAGCGAAGAACGGGCGGTCCGAGGTATGAACAAAGAAGAAGAAGTACCAGTCTGGAGGATCCTGGCCGACAGCAAAACAGAGAAATAACATTCGAACAGAATACAGAGCGGCAGGAAACGACTCAGGGTTTCCAAAACGACGCCTCGGTCAATCCGAGTGCCAACGATGACAACAATAATTTAAACGGGAGGAGGCAGTGATAAACCATCACGACCCGTTACTGCTCCTGTTCCCTGGGTATATAAACGAGTTGCAAGAGGCAACCGATTTTAAAAGCATCACCATCATAAGTAACAACTACTTAAAGAACATTGGAACGGAACTATTAGAGGAAAACCAAACTAGCTTCGATAGTCAAAACAATGAGATATTGTATGTAAAAGCGGAAGTGGAAGGAATCCCCGCGAAAATCATGATTGATACCGGTGCGAATATTTCTATAATAAATGTGAACGAACTGGAAAGGATCCAGAAAGAGTGTGGTAAAACTTTGCCTATGTTACCAGTAAACAATATTGTCTTAATAGGTGCAACTGGCCGCCAGAACAAAACTATTCGAAAACAAGTTTCCGTAAATGTCGTTAGCCGTGGTATAGCTTTAGATATGGTATTTTTGATCGCCACTGGATTACCATTCAATATATTGGTAGGTTGCGATATTTTAAGAAGGTACTCCGCCATTATCGACCTTAACCAAGAAAAGGTATCACTATTTCCAGACGGAATAACATGGACAGCAGATTTGGTAGGAGGCGCGAATATACTTCCCAATACAATACACCAACAACTTCGCAAAATAAATTTTGTAGAAAACAGATCCATTCATAAACCAATAATATATAATAATGGAGTAGAGGATTTATGGTCAGTGAAGATACAAAAAATACGAGACTTCCAGTGCGGAACCAACCATGAAAAAATACCCATACACCAAGCAAATTGGTTAATAAGGGTATACGAAAGATACAAGTCCGTATTTTCAGATGAACCAGGTAAAGGTCAAGAACTACCAGTGTAAACTTGAGTTTAATGAAAACGTGGAATTTAACCGGAGGTCATACCCAATCGCGCATTCACTGAAGGAGGCCGTGAGACCGGAAATTAATAAGATGATCAGCAGTGACATAATTGAGACTAGTCAATCTCCATACACTAGTCCAATCATTGCTGTTCCCAAGAAAGACGGACAAGTCCGCCTGTTTGGATGCGCGCGAGCTAAATAAAACTATTGTCAATGACCGAACATCACCCGGTGAAATAGAGGAGATCCTAAAACAATTTCACGGCACCAAGTTTATCAGCACATGGGACACTGTATGTGGTTACTGGCAAGTGGAGTTGCATCCACAAAGTCGTCAGTACGTGGCGTTCATTTTCGAAGGGCGCAATTACCAGTTCAAGAGATTGCCCTTCGGATTTGTAAATTCTGTAGCCATCTTTGTGGCCTGTATGGACCAAATACTTGGACAAGAAGCACTCCAATTTACTACAGTCTATGTGGACGATCTGCTCGTTACTTCGGAGACCTGGGAGGAACACTGTTACCGAGTAGAACATGTACTCGAAAAGTTAGCGCAGAATAATATCCCTCTGAAATTGGAGAAATCTAAGTTCATTGCGCGAGAAGTACAGTTTTTAGGTTTCAACCTAGACGACAGAGGTATTACCCCGTCAGCAGAAAAAGTGGAGGCAATTCAGAAGTTCCCGAAACCAAAGAACAGGAAACAGTTACAATCTTTCCTCGGACTCTGTAACTATTACAGAAAGTTCCAGCACAAATATTCCGAGTTGACAGCCAAGTTTCAACCACAATTGTCTGCAAAAAACAAATGGACCTGGGGTGAAGAACAGGATATTACCTTCCAACTGATAAAAGAAAAGTTCTTAGAGAGTGTTATACTTCGTCACCCGGATTTTAAGAAACCTTTCTTTTTAAACTGTGATGCTAGCTGTAACGAAGTAGAAAACTCGGTCGCCTCTGTAAAATGTTTACACTTGTTTTTTATGTGTATAAGTGTTAATGTGGTGTGTTCGCCTCACACCGGTCGTTACAATAATGGTTGTCACTACTGAAGTCTGTAGCGTGGTCTAAATTATCAGTACAACCTACCTGTTCATTCATAGGGGTTGCGAATCCCGGGTGGCGCCAAATTGTTTATATTAAAACAATTAAATTTGTTAAATTACAAGTTAACTAAGTGTTGTCGGCTGGAGCGTTCAAATGATTCCCGCCGCTGTACAGTTTGTCGTATTGTCCACTCGTGAAGAGCGCTAGTTGGTTAATCGGTAGAAATTGCTAACACACATATATTATACAACGTCCTACGAAATAAAACAATGGTAATACTCTGTACTGTAATTTTAATGCAAACTTGGTCATTAATTAATATGACAAAAGGATTATAAATGACTTTTTAACAAATTGCTCCGGCTTAGAACATGAAACACATATATATCTTCAGGTTGGCGAAATTGATTTTGAAATGGACTATTTTGATGCCGTCATGGCTTCTGTTTACATACAATATATTAATCTGTTCAAAATCTGGGGTTCTTTGGATTTTAAAATAAAACATAAAAGCTGGTTACATTAAAAAAGTACACTACCATACCTCATACGTACTTAAATAGTATAAAGGGTTTTTACAAATTGTTCGGTAGTGTCGTATTAGTTGTTACAAAATTCGCACACTAATGCGAGGTTATATCTTAATTAACAATTGTTTTACGTAAGTTGATTATTACTCAAACCTTTGAAAGAAAATTAATTTTGTTTAATAGTGAGAAATTTTGATTGTTTTGAGAAATATTTAAAGTAATTTGGTTTCTGGGATAATTGAATTTAGTTGATACTTATCGGTTCAGATGGTGGTGATATGTTGTCGTCTGGGGTGATGGAAATTCATCAATTTTGGGCTGTTTTAGGCTTCGGGGATCTTCTTCTATCTCGTCTTGGGACTTTCTGCTATTTAATTTCTTTTTATTTGGTTCCAGTACATCGTTTAATCTTAGAAGCTCTGCATCTACTCGTCATTGGTTCTTGTAGTCGACTTCTGAACCTCTTTTGAACTTTTTAATGTAAAATTTTAGTCATCACAATCTTGCGTACCTCTTACCCACGCGTCAATTTTTTCAAGTCTAATAAATTTAACGGAAAACTAGTATTCAACGGCCCGTTTCCATGGTAACAGAAACCCTTTGATTGGTTAAGGCCTCTTTCAAAAGCATTGTTATGAGATTTGAAATTTTTATTCAAATTTATTATATATTTTCTCAATGATTTTATTCCTCTATCTTCCTTTTGGGGTAATATATAATATCACTATTGTCGTTATTTCCTTTCAAAGTTTAAAATGATACCTCATAAGGTCATATTCTATTATACATTAACTTTAGTCTAATTATTTGACATCTGATAAATTACATATCTCTTTTAAATTAAACTTTTATAATAACATTTCTCTTTTAACATGATTTATACATAATTACTGGCTATTTACTTGTCTTAGATTAGTAAATTTCCTTGTGAATTTGTTACAATTGACATTTGTGTGTGTCTGACAGTTATGCATTTTCATAGCCAAAAGTAGCCATTATGGTATTTTACTTATTTCTTTTAAATTACATTTTAATTCAGCCTGATGGGCTTCACTTTGTTATGATAATTGTTTGTGTTGTGTTTTGATTCTGTTTGTGTTCTGATTACAAGTCAATATAGTTTTCATTATACTTATTTAAAATATAACAATTAGGCTTATGGACTGCAAGTTCCTTTCAGCCATATCCTATTCATAACACTAAAACGAACTATTCTTTATAAGTTATTAGTTACTGTTGCTTTAACATTTATTTCATTCTTTTGCTATTACTTTGAGTGAGAAACATCATCACTTCTTTCAAACTTATTAAATTTATTTCCCCTTCTAACATGGGGTGTTTTTTAATTGTATACTTAAATTCTTATTTCATTACTACTTCTTTCCTCCATTCCATGTTAACACAAACTGTTTTTACATGGGCTTTCTCCCTGAATAATATTGCATCCTTTACTTATCTCTATTTTAAATACTATTTCTAACTATCCTTAATTATATAATTTTTCATAAGCTCACTTAAATCATTTATTAGTTTATCAATGATTTATTAAGTGTTTTCTTATCTATTAACACTTTTTATTACTGATAATATCTTTTTCCACATATCACTTTCACCTTTAATTAATTGGTGTTTATCACTGATACACTCACTATTTTGGGGTACTTACACATTCACTATTGCACTTTTTTCACTGTTTATATTAAGTGTTACTTAGTCGGTAATCCCTATACTTATTTCTCTTTTATTTCTCACTATTTCATTATAACATGATACTTATTATTAATGACATTTTGTTATTTATATTTCATTAAATCTAACTTTAATAATTGGGTTAGTGTACTTTTCTTTACTAAGTTATTTTTTCACTGTTTTTTGTTTAAAACAGGTATATAAATTATCTCATTTACAACAATAATATTAGTTTTCCTTAGTGGATAGTTATTTGGGGTTTGTTTACAGTATTCTATCTTTGAGTATACCATTTCTCCCTTTTATATGTGGCGTTTGTTATTTCTTAGCTTCACTTTGTCTCCTCTTCATTCTTCTTCATCTCCTTCATTTTCAATTGTCTTCATTTTGATTCGGTTCTCCTCTTCTCATCTGGTTTAATTTCTATTTAGTTGTAGGAATTTGTTCACTTCCCTTTATTCTTCTTTGGTTCTGGTTTCTTACCTTCTTTTGTTAGTTCCTATTTGTTTGGTCAATCACCTTTTTCTCTTGTGTATTTTCCGTGGTTCCCTTCCTCTTTGTTTTCTGTTGCTAGGTCAATCACTTGGGTTGGGTAATGTCGTCGTTCGTCGTGTCATAATATTTATATTTTATTTATTTTTAAACATTTTATTTGATATGAAGTATTTTTACATTTAGAATTATCTTTTTTATCCCTGGTACTGGGGTGGCTTATTTGTGTTGTAACATAATGCCTCTCCTTCACAATTGATCATTTTAATAAAACACTAGCATAGTTTTTTATGAAATTATCAGTTGTATATAATCTTTTTCCTTTTCTTTCTGGTTTGTTTCTCCATTCTTTATATCTCTTCTTACTTAATTCATTCCATTTTATTTGGATCTGTTTTTATTTATATTTCCCTTGGTGCATTCTCCCTTATACACAATTTTTTCCCTAACTTTTTAGTAGCTGGTTTCTCCCATTACTACTCATTTTTTCTGAGACCAGAGGAACATCATCTCTGCTCAGTTTATTTTGATTGCTGGACTTATCAACAGTCAATCTTAAATACCTTTTTTGTCAACTTGTGACTTAAATTAATAATAATAATATACTTTGGGATTGTCCACCTTGTGGTTTGTTTTTTAGATCACTCTACTCATTTTTAGATCTTTTACTCATTCTTCCTTCTGCTATACCTTTGCTATATACTATCATCTACTCATACGGTTGATTGTTTTTTATTTATTAATTTCATCATATCTAACTTTTCATTATTTTGTTTTTCTACTCCTCTTGTGATCATTTTAATTATCTTAGACATTTTTATTCTTTTCTTGGTTATTTAGCAATATTCTGCTTTAGCCATTTCTTTTGTATATTTGTTTTATACATAAATTCTCTTTTTCCTTGTACCAGTTCAGATTTTTTTTTCTTAGAATACATTTGATTCATTATAATTTCAGGTATTTATCTCAGTAATTTTAGCTTGATTTTATTTTTGTTTATTTTATTTTGTATTAAATATCATTTTTGATAATTTTTTGTAAGTTAGTTCTCTTACTTCATAGGAATGTTTGTAGCTTATTCCTTTTTAGTTACTTTTTGTTTAATTATTATCGTAGTTTGTGATTCTTACTTTTATATATTTAGGAATTTGTGTAACTTATTCCTTATTATCTCACTTTTTTATTTCATACTTCATATATCAACCTTTTATTAGACTGTAAGTTGATTTAAATTGAAAGGAATTTGTGTAACTTATTCCTTTGTTTTTATATTTTTATTCATTTATTTTAATTTTTTCTATTCCACATATATCATCTAAATAATGTAGTAAGTTGCTCTTACAATCTTTTTGAATTTTGAAATTTTATTTATTTCATTTCTAGTTATTTTATTCTCCTTCATAAAACTTTTTTATTGAAGTTTGGTTGTAAACTCCCTTTATTTTTCTTGTATTTACATTGCTTATCTGGTAAGTGTTATTACCATTTCGTGATGACATATGGTCCGGTATAAAGCAATAACAATTTCTTTGCTATACCTTCCATTGTACTTGGCAGTTCACGATTTTTGATTAATATTTTTTCTCCCTCTTTATATTTGATTATTTTGGGTTGGTTTTTAGCATATTTGGCCTTTTGTTTCTCAATCTTTTCTATTATTAGGCTGTACCATTTGTTTTTATCGTACGGGTCTTCTGGGTTTTTTGGGAATTCTATTATCTCTTGTATCTCTCTATTTGGCTTCCTCTCGAACATCATCAAGTATGGTGTATTCTCAGTAAATTGGTGATAGCTGATATTTAGAAACACTTCGGTTGAAGTTAAATATTTGCACCACTCTCTCTGGTTGTCATGACAATAAGTTCTCAAAATGCGTCCCACCTCTCTCAACATCCTTTCTGCTGCTGGATTACTACTAGGGTGGTATACTGAAGTTTTATAAGTTTTAATGTTTAGTTTTATTAACTCTTCTCTCCACCTTTTTCCCTTAAACTGCGTTCCATGATCGGTTATTATCATGTACGGTTTTCCAATCTCTGACATGTATTTATTTTTAATAATATCTAATATTTTATTTGTTGTGGCTCTGTTTATAGCGTATAATTTGGTGTACTTGGTGTAATGGTCAAGTATAATCATGATGAACTTGTATCCATGTCTTCCTCCGCTACGTGGGAATGGTCCACATATGTCGAGGAATACCTTCTCTAGTTTGGCATTTGATGTGATGGGTATCATCGTTCCATTCTTCTTTTCATTATTGGTTTTGACCATCTGACACAACGTGCAGGTTTTTATATTTTTATTTACCTTTCTTGTGATATTTTTTATGAACAAATCTTCCTCTAAAGCTTTTACCATTTTGAGTGTTCCCATGTGTCCGTATCTTACATGGTAATCTTTGATGATCTGATTTTCTAATGAATGAGGAATTACTAGTTTCCATGTGTCTTGGTTCTTTTTTGTTTTTATGAATAAAATGTCTTTGTATATACAGTAAAATTTGTTAATAATTGCTTCAGATTCCATTAGTCTTTTTCTTATGTTTGATATTTTGGTATCTTGCTCTTGTTGTAATTGGTTGGCCTCTTCTTCGAGAAGTTCCTCTCGGATATTCTTTAGATAATTGTTGTATATTATTGTAATTACTTTGGTTTCATTTTTTGACATTACTCGACGTATCAACCCAAGTGATTGGTCATGTGAAGGGTGTCTATATTTTTCCACTGACCTGTTTAGTTTAAAGGTGGTTGTTGGTTTGTGGCCAGGCTGTTCGACTGGTCGTTCGTTTCATTGCTCAGTCCTTGTTGCTGGTTGTTTTCATCCCTAGGTGGTTCGTTGTTCCTACTCTCTGATGACTGATTGTTATTACGATTTGATGCGTGGTACCATGGGTTTGGGTGCCAGTTCGGGCTATATCTCCTGTGGTTACTTTGCCTCCTCCCATTGATGAAATTTACCTGTCGTCTGCCGTCGCTTCTATTTTGGTTACCCCCAAAAAAGAAAAACCTATTTCTTAGCTTCACTTTGTCTCCTCTTCATTCTTCTTCATTTTCAATTGTCTTCATTTTGATTCGGTTCTCCTCTTCCCATCTGGTTTAATTTCTATTTAGTTGTAGGAATTTGTTCACTTCCCTTTATTCTTCTTTGGTTCTGGTTTCTTACCTTCTTTTGTTAGTTCCTATTTGTTTGGTCAATCACCTTTTTCTCTTGTGTATTTTCCGTGGTTCCCTTCCTCTTTGTTTTCTGTTGTTAGGTCAATCACTTGGGTTGGGTAATGTCGTCGTTCGTCGTGTCATAATATTTATATTTTATTTATTTTTAAACATTTTATTTGATATGAAGTATTTTTACATTTAGAATTATCTTTTTTATCCCTGGTACTGGGGTGGTTTATTTGTGTTGTAACATAGCGACATCAGCTTAGGAACCACGTTATATCAGGAAGATGAGGAGGGTCATCATCTGGTGATAAGCTTTGCTAGTCGTACCCTGATCAATGCGAAAAGAATTATAATGTGACCGAGAAAGAATTGCTTAGCGTGGTATTCGCATGTAGCAAATTCCGGACATATATTCTCAGGTATCCAGTCACCGTCTGCACTGATCATAAATCCATCTCATTTCTACGTAGGTGCAAATTGAGTCACGGCCGATTGGCTAGATGGGTACTCGCCCTACAAGAATACAACTTACAATGGGAGTATATTCCGCGGAAAAAGAATGTGGTAGCCGATGTATTTTCACGGATCAATTTGGAAGATCAGACCTTCGAGGGAGAGAAGGAGAGCTTAGTCAAAATTTACAACTTAATGAAAACAAGATCCGACTTAGAAGCTGTATTGAGAAACATCCGTAACCACCAACAGTCTGACCCTAAACTAAAAAACATAGTTAATCGATTGGAAGCAGGCGATGACACAGTTTCTAGATACTACCAAGTGAATAAAGAAAGGTATATTATTCGTCAAAACAGCCTTGAATGAAGAAACATGGAAGGTGATTATTCTGAACCAAATCGAGAAGGAGATTATAATCGATTACCATGTAAGGTATGGCCATATGGGAGCGCTGAAAGTGATACAGGCTTTAGATGAGAATTGTAAGATAAAGAACATCAACCGAAAGGTAAGAAATTACCTGAAGTCATGTAGTATTTGCCAGTGCATTAAAATTAACAATGAAAAGAAAGAAGGTATAATGATACCGACAACAATGAAAGCGAAACTGGAAAAAGTATTTTTAGACATCTGCGGGCCATTTCCCCGTAGTGGTGGTCGACACAGGTACAAATACGTAATCATAATAATGGACCATTATACAAAATACGTAAAGCTATATCCGGTTAATTGGGCAACCACAGCAAAAGTTCTTGCAGTCATAACAGAGTTGTATGTGCCAGAGATAGGTAAACCATCTTCAATCATTACCGACCATGGTACGCAGTTTAAAGGGAGAAGATGGCGGGACACATTATTATCACTTGGGATTAAAACATATAAGACGTCAGTCTACCACCCAAGTAGTAATCCAGCTGAAAGGGTACTGAGAGAAGTGGGTAGAATCTTGCGAACGTACTGTCACAACCAACAGAAAAAGTGGCAAGAGTACTTAACAGCAAGAGAGAAATTCTTAAATTTTGCCCACCATCCAGCTATAGGAATTACCCCTTACTCCGCCATGTATGAGAAACCAACCCCCCGAGAGACTGAAGAAATAATAGAGTTCCCAACGAACGATGGTCGTAAGTTTGACCAGGTGAAGTTCTATAACAAGGTGGCCGAAGACCAAGAGAAACGGCAATCCAAGTATCAAAAGGCACCAGCACGAATTATAACTTATAAAGAGGGTGAAAAGGTTCTGTTAAAAAATCGAGAACTACCCAGCACCCTAGAAGGGATAACAAAAAAACTATTGTTACTATATACTGGACCATATGTTGTCGTAAAAAATAATAATAATAATACATACGAACTGAAAGAAATAGTTTCCGGAAGAGTTAAAGGAGTGTACAATCAAGGCTCCATAAAAAGTATTATGAAGAATGAATTTTGAATAAAAAAAAAGAAAATTAACTAAATTCAAAAAACTAAGTAAGCACATCTTACTACCAAATATTTATGAAACGACTTTTGAACTAAAGAAAAGGAAAAATAATTTTGAAAAATAATAAAAATTCTAAAAACTAAGTAAGCACATCTTACTACCAAATATTTATGAAACGACTTTTGAACTAAAGAAAAAGAAAAAGAATTTTGAAATATAATAAAAATTCTAAAAACTAAGTAAGCACATCTTACTACCAAATATTTATGAAACGACTTTTGAACTAAAGAAAAAGAAAAAGAATTTTGATAAAAATCAAAATTCTAAAATATAGTAAGAATCAACTTACTACAACTAATTTTTGAAAGAAACCATTGGGAATAATTAAAAGGAAGAATTTAGAATTAATAATTATGAAAATTCTAAAAACCAAGTAAGCACATCTTACTACCAAATATTTATGAAACGACTTTTGAACTAAAGAAAAAGAAAAAGAATTTTGAAAAATAAATAAAAAATTCTAAAATAATAGTAAGGCCAACTTACTACAAACAATTTTGAAAGAAACAATTTGGAATATAAATATTAAGAAGAATTTTGGAATTTAGAACTTACTACAAATATTTTGAAAGTAGACATTTGGAAGTAAAAAGAGAAGAATTTGAATTTTGATATAAAACATCAAAATTTTAAAACATAATAAGATCAACTTATTACCAATGATTTATGAAAAATGTTATGGAATTAAATAAAAAGAAGAATTTGAATTTTGTATAAAGCTAACAAAGTTCTAAAAATAAATATGATCCACTTATAAATAAATTTAGAAGAAAATAATATGATTAATTAAGAAAAAGAATTAAAATTATAATCCAGAATAAATGTGAATATCTAACATTTGAAGGAGTAGAGAAGAAAAACAAAAAAGAGTGTGATATACAAGAGAAGGCAATAATTTGGAAACAAAGAGAAGAATCTGTTATTATAAGCAAATTATAAAAAATCCAAAAAAGAAAAACAATAATATAATGAGAACGACCTATGACTAACTACTTATGAAACAATAATGGAAACAGATAATCAAGAAAGATGATTATGATATTACTCAGTTCTGAAGAAACAAAGAAGAACAACTCATACCAAACATATGGAGAAAATGATTTTGAAAAAACAATAATAATAAGACATATATGAAACGCAAAGAGAAGAAGTACCACATGAAATATAATATAAATAAATTAATTTTAATGAATGCAAAGGCGGATTAATGACTTTCTGAGAGAAAAGAAAGAAAAATATAATTAAATAATATGATCACAATAACAACCTGAATATCAATTATAAAGATACAAATTGAAAAAATTAACTAACATAAAAATAAGACCATTCAAATAATATATACGAACCAAAGAGAAAATACATATAAAAAAGTATGCTATCATGTAAATAACCAGAAGAAAATATAATGAGAATTCAGATGTAGAAGGAAAAAGTTACACTATAACTAGTAACAAGAAGTAACAAGAAGTATTAACAAAAGTTTCCAACCATAATTAAAATGAATATATCAGACGAGCTAAGAGTTTAGAAGAATATATATAATGAGAATAATAAATAGTAAGAAGAATAATTGAGATAGAAAATGTGAGATAATCTGAGGAACAACGAAGTGAAGAATCCAAAGATATTAAAAAAAAAATAGTCATAAAGTGGACTATTCTTAGATAATTTTTATTCGATGACTGTCTGTAGATAATTCCAGCAGCATTACGTTTTTGAGCAGAGATGAATTTGCCTCTGGACTCAATTTGAAGTGATGTATGGCCAGCAGAGTAGTGAAGCCTACAGTGCCCCTCTGAACTGCCCCAGCTCACATGTTAGGGAACGTTAGGGAATTAATATCCCAGGGATAAAACACGAAGTTTATAAGAAAAGTAAATATATAATAATAATAATAATATATCTCAGAAGACACTAACTATCCAAGAAGAATCAAAAGTCAGGTAAGTGACTATATAAAATTTATTAAGCTCAAATATAAAAAAGTCGATATATAAATGGAGAGGAAAATGAAGAATAAAGAATAATAAAATTGTTATAAGCAATTATTTCATCCATAATCAAGTCTGAAATAATCACTTCTGGAGGAGAGCAATCTGTAGCATGACAGATAAGCCCATAAAAATGAATAGTAAAATGATCATAGGAATAAAATAATAACATTGTTAAATCCGAGAAAGCAAAATAATATAAAGAATTAATTAAGAACCACCGTGGAATACAATCATTGATTAAAATAAAAGTTCATGTAAAATAAATGTTACAAGGAGTGATGAATCATCAAAACCAGTTTAAAAAACTAAATATGAGAAAACAGGTAATACCCAGGTAGGATAGGAGTAGGTAAGGAAGAAACCCAGAAAATGAAGAAACATCCACAAGAAGATGAAGAAAATAATTTTATAAGAAACCAGGAGAAGAGGAGGAACCAATGAAGAAACAAGAGCAAGACAGCATCCACAAGAAGAAGGAATGCTCTTATAAAAAAAACCCAAACCCCTAAATAAATATAATAATAATAAATCAAAGTATAATAAAATATCAAAGGTAAAAACCACATGTACAATAGATGTAAACCAAAAAAGTGTATAGAGTAAGAATTGAAAGTGAACCAATGTGAGAAAATAATATAACACCAAAAAAAAAAAAGAAAACAAATCTTCATTATAATCTATAAATAGATTTCTTGATTCTAGTAAAACTATATAACTATTTAGAATCAAAATCAAGGAATAAATAGAGAATCAGTGCAAGTTTTAGTGTTATAGAAAATAAACCTTATATTTCAATATTGGTGTTCACAAACTGAGTAGATGATGAAATACTACAACTTTAAAGTGATTTAATTTGTGTTCATGAATAATGGAAATAGAGTATTATCATGACCTATAATACATGTGTTTTTAGTAGATAACTGCCACTCTTTTTAGAATAACATTCATTAGAATGAATAAAACAGAACAAGAGCAGGCCATAATAAAAGTGAAGTGACAAGGTATCATTACCCCAAAAAACAGATAAAAACTGATATACAAACCTAGTTTAAGAAATATAGAATAAGATTATAACAATTATGTTTGTTTGTATAGAATAAGGTGTTAGAAACAATTAAGTTTTAAATGTCAGAATCTAACATTCCTTATTTATAATATTTCTTGTGTATTTTATCAATCAATAAGTATACAATGTCTGAGTTGAAAAGACAAATATTAATTTGATTTACATGTTATGTATTAATGGTACGAACCATATACTAATTGTTATTTTTGTTTACAATAAGAAAATATTAATTTGATTTATATGTTATGTATTAATGGTATTAACCATATACTAATTGTTAACTTGTTAAAATAAAGAAATGTCAATCTATGTCACAATAGCAATGAAAGTCAGAGAGGGTATAAATCAATATGGATTATTTTAAAAAAACTTTGTATGTAAAAACTATTAGAAATCTAGGCCAAATGTCAAAAACTAAAAACAGCATCACATTTGATTAAATAAGTATAGAAATACAATTAAACTGAAGGAATTTACATAAGGTAAATCAGTAATAAAGTCATGTAATTAGAAGTATAAGTAAGAAAGATTTTGTAAAATTATATCCAGAATTATTGTTAAAAATGGAAATGTAAGAACTCAAAATTTGGAGAGGGGAGTCATATATTAACGAATAATATTTTAAAACATAACCGATTAAGCTAATTGCAAGAAATTAAGGGAAGATAAACCTTTTATTACAATCTGAAATTTAATATAATCAATAATATAACTTATAATATGGCTTCATTTGAAGGACAAGGACAGGAAGTTGGATTTAAAAATTACATTACAAAATGAAGAAAACAAAATACCATTTTAGATTAAAAACTTAATAAAACTACATTATTTGGTATTAAATTACGCAGAATGAACTGAAGAAGAAGATTAAGTAGTTACTAGCTAATAAATTTGAAGAATAACAAAAATATAATCAGTTATATAATGTAAATTATCACATCCACAGGATGCAATAGAAATTTGGAACAATGCATTGAATAATATTGTCTTGGCTAAGACTTTGGCCAAGGAAGGAGGAAGTAAATTAGTTGATTATTGAACGTTGAATGATACACTTGATACGTGTGCTTAAAAACCTTAACCTATTTGCTACAACCGTAATGGCGAACGTTTTCGAAGCCTAAAAGTGACGAACGGGAGTTCCGATAAAAAACATATTTTAAACGGAGACCGAGTGAAATAAACACCTACAAACATTCAACTAACACTATACAGAACAGAACACCAGTGAATACAACATTTAAAACCATTAAAACAGTAATAACACTTAACAATAAAAGTGCAAACATACGCCTAACCGTCAAAAATGAACTTGACTTAATAATACACTATTTTTCCAAATACAACACCAAAACTGAACCAGAGACACTCCACCAACACAAGAAGGAAGAATTGCAGCCACCAGGACGAAAATTCATAAGGAAAGCATCTTTATTTAAACTTTGAATCAGCGAGGTGAGATCGGCTTCCAATTATAACACGAGAGGCAGCCATCATTGATTACCCATAATACAACTCAACACAGCCTTCTCAACGGATCGGTTTGAAAACGACTCACTTACCTTTATATATTCAATATTATATCTGTATTTTTAATCTTTAAGGTGATATTTGTACTGTTATACTTGTTAAACCTAACCCTCATTTCTCTGACTTACCATAAAATAACTGCTAAAAGAATCCTGATATAAATAATTGTACGACAAAACAACACCCTGAGAATCGATTGACAAATCGATAAAGAGTCAAAAGATATTGAATTGTTAATAAAATTTCTTATTTGTTTCCTACTTACACAGTTTTTCATTCCTAGAATATTGTAATAAATCGTTTTTAGGGGTGTTTAAAATGTTTCAGGTTACAAGTTAAAATGTTAATATGTTTAATGAAGTCTCTACTTTATATGCAGTAATCCTTTTTTGTGATAATTGGTAAATATTACTTGTGTAATTATAGTGTGATAATATTTATGGATAATATAATAATTGCTTGTCGGTAAATGAAAGCAACCGTAGCGTCGATCTTGAAGTGGAACTCCTCTTCTTGGTTAAATGTCATTGGTAAGTACCGTCAAGTATTGTTGGACAAATTATTTAACATAAAAAAACACTTTCCCGTACCTGGTAGTAGTACTTGAAGTTCTGACGTTCACTTACCCAGAATAAACTGTCAAGATTCTCTTATGACCAGCTTATACTTTATAAACAAGGTTATACTACTCCTTGTATGTAATGTGGGCGCCACATTGATTTATTTTATGAAAGGTTCCCATGAAAAAACAAATTGTTAAATTTTAAAATTGTATATGTTCACTTTATATCTTGTTTAAATGCTTAGGGCATTTAAAATAATTCAGATATAGTATTGTAATATTTCTGCTCAAAGTTATCTCAATGTGCTCTATGCTGAGTATTGCTTATCTAAATGAAATAATTGGAACCAAAGTTTATACTGTATAACATTACGGGTTTATTCTACTCTTTAAAATCAATTAAAATAAAAAATACAATTATTACATTAATACAATCTGGATGGTAAGTTGCCCATCTACTATCTGGCCTAGCTCAATTTATAACAATATAAAACTCTTGGATTTCGGTGTCCATGACGTGTCCGTTACTTAACTAAATATCACTAAAGTATTGACGACTCGGAACACTAAGTTTTTTGTTCACAAAAAACTTAGTGTTCCGAGTCGTCAATCCTTTAGTGATATTTAATATAAAACTCCTACAATTATTAACAAATTCTAATTTTAATTTATAAGTTACCTCACGGGTAGGTTCTTGGAAATACAAATAGAACACTTTTAATTGCCTTGACAGACATTACTGTGATGATAATTCATATTTGGCCTCTTTTAAAAAACTCGCAATTATTTTTGAGGTTAGCGATCGTTTTGTATGCTTATATCCTAACAAATATTATAATGCTTAACTCTAACACAAATATCCTTACATTGGATTATTTAATCCTCTAAATAAATTGATACGGTGTTTGTTATTAAAAGTTTGGTTGTCTTTGCGTCAGTACAATAGTGTTGATAATTATGATCAGTGAAAACAGATAAACAATAAAATTGGTCACTGTATTACCTTACTTCTTTTTAATCGTATAGATTAAAAATTAAACACTTCAGTGATCGGATTATAATGATCACTGGCTAACTACACTTTATTCGTACTTGGAACGAGAAATATACCCTCTTCTTCATAAAACTGGGTTAGTCACCTTACAGGTTAAAATGCTTTCGCTCGTTCCGAACACACGCACTAATTAAAAATATTCACTTATTACTTGTCGATGCACTTTCCGTGTGATGAATCGCTGTACTGTTGATTATTTTGATGAATTTTGAAGTATTTACTACTATTATATTGTATTAAGTCATTAAAATGTATGATACTGATGAGCGGCGACTGGATGGCTCGAGGTGGAGGTAGCGAATCTAACGAATTTCTCAGCATCGCTGGTTATATACCCCTCCTCTTCATCGCGTTTAGGGACAAAAGTCGTTGAGTAAACTCTTTTTTGATTGGCACAGATAACCGTTCCGATGACGTATTGTTTTTATTAACCGCCACCGGCGCTCTCGCTGTACGCGACTGTCGTTGTTGTCCGTATTCCTTTGAGAATTTCTTAATTTTGATAAAAAATGATGCTAACACTCACTATGCACTTATTATAATTCCGATCTCGAGGTTATTATCATCAAATTAAAGTTTAGTCTCTGCTCTTTAATTTGATATGGCTTAATGCCGGTTTTAACCTCGCTTTCTCTGACAATGCATACAAATAATGTTTTGAAACATGGTTTCTCATTGTCGTCTGCTAATAATGCACAATGCGACCATTTCCTATCTTTTTACATTTTGTTATTTACACTGTGTTCTCTTTAGAACGGTATTATTTGAATACTAATACATATATGATTACAATTAAAAGCTATTTATATCTGAACAATTTTAATTCTTAACATAATTATGATAATACGTTATAAAAATTCCTTATTCTCTAAATACATTTTGTCTGGCCTACTCAATTTAAAGGTATACAATAATAATTGAGTGGTGGTATTTCACATCTCGTTTAATTATATTCATTGTTCAGTAAATTTAATGTTCACTAGGAGTCCTGTTTCCCTATTAACTTACTGACATAAATGCGTTTAGGCATGGTCTAGACACATTCTTAGCACTATGTTTATTCCTTAATAATTATTACTAATTACATTTTGTTTAATCAGGAAGTTGCTCATACATATAAGACTTCCTTTTATAACTATCTTTATCCAATAATGTTACATCTGGGCTTGTAAAGCTAGTTTTAATATATATTGTGGCTATAGCTAGTCTAGTCATAGGCTTTGTTATTTATTTGTCATGGTTCTTCTAATCTCAGCCAAAATGCTGTTATTGTTATTACTTTATTTCAGTCATTAGTATAAAAGTTTTACTTTTACAAGACTCTACACATTAATGTCATGAACTGGCTCGTTTGACAGGTTATTGTGAACTTTGCATGTCCATTAGTTAAAGTCAGTCTTTGTGTTTGTTGTAGTGTCATGCAGTGTATTCATCACTGCTTCTTGGGATCCTTCCTCTTCTTTCTTCTTTGCTGGTCCTTCTCTTCTTTGCTACATTCATTACAAATGATTCACTTCTATAATTTTAGTGTAATAATTTACCCTTCTGGTGTGTGTCTGGGTTATGTAACATTTTGTGGTGTTACAATATAAATAATATAATAATTAAATTTAATAGAAGTAACCACCAGGATCTCACCACGAAGAAGGAAGATAACCTCCAAACAAGAAAAGTAAACAAATCGATTGTTCTTGGAGACGAATCTATCAAGTGGCGAGAGAATTTAAAAATACCGAAAAGTCAATAAAACAAAACAATAAATAAACATTTCTGAATACCACAAAACATAATTAATTAATTGTTTTTAATTAATTATATAATAAAAAAAATTTTTATCATAACAAAATTTTTTTTCAACACTAACATTATTATTAAATATAAACAAAAATTTTATATTTGTAACACACAAACACGTTTAGTTACAGTATCTTCGGTAGTCCCATGAGCTGCGGGGTGCGTGCATTTATTGGTTTTATATAACGGCGAACATTATCATCAAACAAACTACCGCAACGATTAATAATGCCATTTAGCTGTTTGACGTATTCATTGGTAGGGTCACTGTTCAATGTCCGAATGTTATTGTTATTATCTATAAATTCAAGTACTTTGTTATTATAGACCTGTGTATCTAATATGACAATTGTGTTCCCCTTATCAGCTTTAGTGATCACGGCATTATTAGAAGTAAGTTTGTCTTTAATTTGTCCTAATATTTTGGTTTCTGTGGCATGTTTACGGTATGTTGTCAGTGGTTTATTAAGCTTAATACGTTTATTGAGTTTGACATTCATTAACGCATGTAATTCGTTTTGTATTTGATGGTCGGATACCGTTTTATCAATGAGATTGCCAATATGGAAGCAGCCATTAAAACTGTATCCGACCATCAAATACAAAACGAATTACGTGCGTTAATGAATGTCAAACTCAATAAACGTATTAAGCTTAATAAACCACTGACAACATACCGTAAACATGCCACAGAAACCAAAATATTAGGACAAATTAAAGACAAACTTACTTCTAATAATGCCGTGATCACTAAAGCTGATAAGGGGAACACAATTGTCATATTAGATACACAGGTCTATAATAACAAAGTACTTGAATTTATAGATAACAATAACATTCGGACATTGAACAGTGACCCTACCAATGAATACGTCAAACAGCTAAATGGCATTATTAATCGTTGCGGTAGTTTGTTTGATGATAATGTTCGCCGTTATATAAAACCAATAAATGCACGCACTCCGCAGCTCACGGGACTACCGAAGATACATAAGGCAAATATTCCTGTCAGACCCCTCATAAATTACACATCTGCACCTGGCTATAAGACGGCAAAGAAATTATATCATATTAAAAAATAGTATCGTTTTAAAAAATAATCACAGCATAAAAAATAATACTGACTTTATTAAAAGGGTCCAGGATATCGAACTCTTACCTACGTACAAAATCGCTTCATTTGACATAGTTAATTTATACACAAACGTGCCGGTTCATGACACAATTTCAATTGTAAAAGATCTTCTCATTGAAGGTGAGAAGCTGAATCACAAACAAATAGATGAGTTAATTTTATTGTTGAATGTCCTGTTGAAGCAGAATTACTTCACTTTTAATAATAATTTTTACCTACAAGAGTTTGGTCTCGCAATGGGTTTGCCACTTTCAGGACTGCTGGCGGATTTATACTTGCATCATTTTGAAAATACTTACATGTTCTCAGAGAATAACAAATTTTATAATAATATTAAATTCTATTCACGATATGTAGACGACACCTTTATAGTTTTTAATGGCACGCTACGACAGATAGAGAAATTGAAACATTATTTGAACAGCCTTAGCAAGAACATACAATTTACCCTCGAAACAGAGGTTGACAATAAACTCAATTTTTTGGACCTGACTGTTACAAAGTATCTTAATAAATTTCAATATAAAATATATAGGAAACCCACCACCACAGATATTACAATACATGCCGATTCTCATCACCCATATAGTCAGAAAATGGCGGCTTACAACAGTTTTGTTCATAGGTTGGTAACGATTCCACTTAACCAAAAGGACTTTCAGGATGAATTGGATATAATAAGGCACATAGCAATAGCGAATGGGTACAAGAGTTCGATGATAGATAGACTTCTTAAGCGACACCTATATAAAACTAGATCCCACCATAATACCATCGATGATAATAAAGTTAACAAAAAATAAAAATAATAATAAGTATATAATGACAGTGTACGGTAGCCTTTTACCTAACATTATATCCAATGTGTTTTCTAAATTTAATATAAAAGTCGCGTTTAAAACAAATAATAATATTTCTAATTTGTTACGCATAAAACAACCATTCCCGCTAGAAGAGAAAACAGGTGTTTACAGGATGTCATGTGATGATTGTGATTATTTCTATCTGGGTCAAACTGGCAGGTCTTTCTTGAAAAGATACAAAGAACATCTACCAAGGAATGATTTAGACAAGACCAAATCTAATTATGCGCGCCATCTAATGATGCATAACCATAATTACACAGATTTCAATACTAATTTCAAAGCAATCCATGTATGTGGTAAGGGTAGGTTAATGGACGCTCTCGAGGAGTTTGAGATTTATAAATCATTTAAAGACAAGAATATCAACAATAACAGTATATTAAACGAACAATTAAGGTTTCAATCTCACTCACTATATGATACAGCCCTAAATATAATCGCGCATGACGGTAATGACTGGTGATAAGGATTGACTTAGTTTAATTAGTGGCTCGGCAACTACACGCGTGGTCGGACCGGTCCAACGGAGCCGAAGTTACATCGTGTTATGTGTGTGTTGTTATTGTGATTTAGTAAATATGTGCAAATATGTTTTTGTTTTATGTGAATTTTAACATTTGACAAGGATTACTGATGATGTGACACATGTTACGAAACGCGTCTATATAAAAAACGCTAGAACAAAGTCACTGACGGATACAAGGTAATTAAATTATTGTAGTATACATATACTATTATTGACACATGTTCTTATGTTTTGTGTTTCAACAGTGAAGTGTACTACTTCTAAGTAATTTAAAGTGATTTTATAACATTTTAGTGTGCTATAACTGTTTTGACAACTTTTTTAAAAATGAAAATTGTGTATAAAAAAGTAAAGTTTCATTGAAAGTATTTATTTAAAACGATACAATTTTATATTTAATTATGAAGTGGAAGGTTCAACGTTTAAAACGAGGTAAGTACCATTTTTCTAGGTTATAGTTTCACAAGGATTTTTTGAAAAACACTAAAAACAGCCGGCACTCTATAGAAGTATTTTGCGTCAGCAGCCAGCACTCTATAGAAGTTTTGTGCTCAAATGTCCAGCACCCAAAGTGTTAATGCAGAAGATTTATCAAGGATTTTGGTTCCTGTTTCTACCTCAGATTGCAGCACTAACTGGAGAAGTGAGTTAAATGAAATAATGTAAACAGTCGGCAAGACTGTAAACAGTTATATTTTGCATGTTCAACATTGAGTTATTTCATGATTCTTTTGAATGTTATATTTATGAGTATATTAATTGTGTTTTACTTGTGTGTTATTTTATTTTGTGAGTATTTGTCGTAACACTATGTAGTGCATTATACATGTTATTTCAACATTTCTTTAGTCATTTCCAATATTTTTCCAGAATATTTTGTTTTCGTCTAAACTAATTATAGATACTTATTAATCCTGGAGATTCTGAAAAATAAATAATTATGTTTGGATATAAATTCAGGCCCAATATTTCCTACTGTTCTAAGAGTTTGCGTGTCTGTCTATGCTTCGGATTTTATCACTCTAAAAGATATTATAACATGTAATTTTTATAATTTTATATACATTTTCTTTACTAAAGAAAGTAACTGAGTTATAAACAAAACAATGTGCGTAAACTCTAGTCTATTGTTCTTGCTTTATGTTAAATAATAAGATTTCAAATAATTTTTATTCTAAAAATTATATAAAATATCTTACTCTTACACACATTTACTTTATATATATATATATATATATATATATATATATATAGGAATGTTAATTATCGACCGTATTATTATACTGTTAATGATTTCGAGGTTCGGTCATTAATTATGAAAACTCAGTTTTGCGACGTTTCGAGATTTATTCTTCCCATAATCATGCCTACAACATTAAAATATAGTCTTACTACAATTATATTATTTGTAAGTGTGTATAGGTGTGTGTAAAGTCATACATAGGTGTGTGTATGACTTTACACACACCTATACACACTTACAAATAATATAATTGTAGTAAGACTATATTTTAATGTTGTAGGCATGATTATGAGAAGAATAAATCTCGAAACGTCGCAAAACTGAGTTTTCATAATTAATGACCGAACCTCGAAATCATTAACAGTATATATATATATTTCAATCACTTTCTGCTACAGTCCGTTTCTTGATGTATATAATACTTTAATATTTATGACTAAATTTACCTCAAGATATACTTTTTTCGTTTAGGAACATGTTTCGGGAGTTCTTGTTCTCCCATCTTCAGCCTTCGCCATCTTGTTTCTGGTGAAGTATTTGTGTGTTGACTTCTGGATGTTATTAAGGTAGTTTGTTGGTCTTTGGTCCTTCAAAGTTGCATTATTGTGTGTGGTTGTGGTATCTGTTTTTGTATTTTGTGTATTTTCGATGTTGAGTGCTTTGAATATTGTGTCATGTTTTGTATTGATTTGTATTTGTTCTGGTATTAATTTGTTTTGTATTTTATGTTTGTAAATCTGTAAATTTTCCCAAATGTTCATTATGGTGCCTTTGTGTGGTATATGTTTTATTAGTGTTACATTGGTTATGTCTGGGAATTCATGTCCTGTGTTTATTGCATGTGTGGCTAAATTGGATTTATATATATTTGGTTTTTTGTATGCATTTAGGTGTTCAAAATAACGTTTTTTCAGCTGTTTTTTTGTTTGTCCTATATAATATTTATTGCAATCTTGGCATTCAATTTTGTATATACCGTTGGTTGTTGTATTATCTTTGTTGTGTGAGCTATTTAGATTTTGTAATTTATTTTTATTAGTTTTGTATGCTATTTTTATATCTGTGTTTTTAAATAGTTTTGTTAGTTTTGTCATTTTATTATTTATATATGTGAATGTGGCCCATTTTTTGTTGTTGTTATTATTTATGTGTTGTTCAGTTTGATTAATTCTTAATTGTTCAGTTTTTATTTTGTATTTGATATTATTTTCTATTTTGATCATAGTATTTTTATTGTATCCATTTGCATAACCAATTTGGTATATTATATTTCTTTCTTTGTCAGTTTCTTGTTTGTTTAGGGGTATTTTGTACATTCTGTTAAATAACGTATAAAATGCTGCCATTTTATGTTGTGGTGGGTGGTCAGAATGGTTAGGTATAATGATGTTAGTGGAAGTTGGTTTTCTATATATTGCATATTGTATGTGTTTGTTGTATCTTGTGATGGTTATGTCTAAATAGTTGATTTTGTTATGTTTTTCTTCTTCTTCTGTGAATTGTATTTTGGGATGTATGTTATTGATTTGTTTCAGTATGTTCTCTGCATTTGTGTTTTTGTTATTTGATACATATAGTCCATCATCTACATATCTTATCCATATGCCATCTGGGTCATGTGTTTTTATGATATTTTGTATTTTGGTGTCTATGTGTTGTAGGAATATTTCTGCTATTATGCTTGATAATGGTGATCCCATTGCTAAACCTTCTTTCTGTTGATAAATTTTGCTATTAAATTCAAAGTAATTTTGTTTTAGTATTAGTTGGAGACTATTTTTTATTTCGGTTATATATTGTTTGTTTTCAAATGCAGAGAACATACTGAAACAAATCAATAACATACATCCCAAAATACAATTCACAGAAGAAAAAGAAAAACATAACAAAATCAACTATTTAGACATAACCATCACAAGATACAACAAACACATACAATATGCAATATATAGAAAACCAACTTCCACTAACATCATTATACCTAACCATTCTGACCACCCACCACAACATAAAATGGCAGCATTTTATTCGTTATTTAACAGAATGTACAAAATACCCCTAAACAAACAAGAAACTGACAAAGAAAGAAATATAATATACCAAATTGGTTATGCAAATGGATACAATAAAAATACTATGATCAAAATAGAAAATAAAATCAAATACAAAATAAAAACTGAACAATTAAGAATTAATCAAACTGAACAACACATAAATAATAACAACAACAAAAAATGGGCCACATTCACATATATAAATAATAAAATGACAAAACTAACAAAACTATTTAAAAACACAGATCTAAAAATAGCATAAAAAACTAATAAAAATAAATTACAAAATCTAAATAGCTCACACAACAAAGATAATACAACAACCAACGGTATATACAAAATTGAATGCCAAGATTGCAATAAATATTATATAGGACAAACAAAAAAACAGCTGAAAAAACGTTATTTTGAACACCTAAATGCATACAAAAAACCAAATATATATAAATCCAATTTAGCCACACATGCAATAAACACAGGACATGAATTCCCAGACATAACCAATGTAACACTAATAAAACATATACCACACAAAGGCACCATAATGAACATTTGGGAAAATTTACAGATTTACAAACATAAAACACAAAACAAATTAATACCAGAACAAATACAAATCAATACAAAACATGACACAATATTCAAAGCACTCAACATCGAAAATACACAAAATACAAAAACAGATACCACAACCACACACAATAATGCAACTTTGAAGGACCAAAGACCAACAAACTACCTTAATAACATCCAGAAGCCAACACACAAATACTCCACCAGAAACAAGATGGCGAAGGCTGAAGATGGGAGAACAAGAACTCCTGAAACATGTTTCTAAACGAAGAAAGTATATCTTGAGGTAAATTTAGTCATAAATATATATATTATAACGAAACATTGTTATCAATGTTTATCGTTCTAACTGGAGTACGCATAATAAGCGTTATCTGCTACAATTGTACATTTAGAAGGGTACAGATAAGATTTTATATAGCAAACAAAACGAGCATCTGTCGCATTCATAAAGTATTCGTTAAGTCGTACACACGGAACGATACGCTGCAGAAGACGCTTCAATGAGACCGGCAGACACCTGAGTTACTACAACTACGTACTACGGACATCAGACTATACCCGAGGCCAGAGACGCTGTGTCCATGACGATAAAGGAACGACGCCTAGCCTAGCTGTTCATACACCGCTAAGCGACGCTGACGGAGGTTTCGAGAGGAATAGCTGTACTCAACGCCGACGCCTGAGACCCGTGTACATCTGTGTAACATGAAATCATCAAAACAGGTGACCTGATATGGTTCAGGGTTCATAATAATGTTGTAAAACACAACAAGTAAATGAAAAGCCGCTATAAACGAAATTGAACAGTTTTAAATAATTGATAAACATTTTTTTATATAGGCGGTATGACTAAAGCCTAAAGACACTTTTAAATGTTGTACTGTATATCATATAGAGACATTTATTCAAAAAGACAGAACATTTAGATAATGTGTGATTATTATAATAATATGTTAATAAGAGTGCAGAAAGACTCTAAGCAAATGTTTTCATGAGATTGTGCACTGTATAAAAAATTATATTTGATAAATTAAGGGAGAGTGCAGAGAAGCTCTAAGAGTGTTATCAAGATAGTAGATGTCACAAATTTTATTGTTTCATATTAATTATTGTTGATAGCCAAGCAGGCTGAAGAGTAGAATAATTAAAAGGGAGTTACCCTTAATAAAAGTGTTTATATTAATAATAATTACCATAGAGATAACGATAATTATAACCCTTGTTATATTCATTTAAAAAGTTCGTATTTTATTTTCTCATGTATAAAGAACAGGGTTACGGATTTCATAGAATGAAATCAATTCAGTATTTCCATTTTATTAAATAATTAAATTCAATATAACAAAAAATGATTTTTATAAATGAATTATAATTACAGGCAGACAGTGTGAAACTGCCCATATATGTGTGTATATTTCCATGTTATATGTTTGGTGTATATACTGTGTATTGTATGTCTTATTTTCAGGAACTTATAAATTATGTACATAAGATATATGATTTTAATATGTGATTGTTAGACGTTAAGCATTATAACAATATATCACTAGAGAAAATATGTGTAAAGTAATATTCAAGAAAGAATATAAATTGGTGGAACCCGCCGTAAATTGTGTTAAATATTTGAAATTCTTTTTATTATTATGATTTGTTTAAAGATAAGCACCTTGAGGGTGACAATTATAATCATTGGAATGTTAGACTAAAAAGGTAGTTTTCATTTATTCACAATTTATACAACTCAGCTTCCTAAAATAATTCTTTTGGAAACACATCGTCCCAACTCGTTACCTGATACCTAATAAGCCCAAATCCCACACCTAATAGCCGGCAAAGCAGAAAAGTACCATATACTGCAGGTAAGTGTTGGCATGGTATACCCTAACCAGGTCCATGTAAAACTCATAATCCATAATGAAAGAAATCATAAGAAGATGTGTTGGAAAAGAAAATGTCGCTTCCAACGTGGGGCACAATTAAAAAAAAAAAAAAAAAAAAAAAAAGAAAAAAAAAAAAAAAAAAAAATTAAAAATTAGTAAGAAGTTAAATAAATATAAATTCACGTAGAACAAATATTCAGAGTTGATGTGTAATTATTATAAAACGTGCATTCATATGTTGAATGTAGCTGATAAGAACGTACAGTTAGCGTTATCAGTAGAGTAAACAAAGGGGAGCTTAGATAAATATTGTGGTTATCAGAAACTGATACTACAGGCGCCCAAGATAACGGTTGTATGTTGATGAATAAATGACTACCAATATTTAATAATAATCCAAATAATTAATAATATACAAATTAATAATAAATATTTTAAAATCGGTTCACCAAATTAAAATTAAACATGGCACATAAACAAGAGGTCAGTTTAGCCGACATAATGAAGAAGTTAGAAGCCAGCAACGCTGAAAACGTAAAAAGGTTTGAAGAAATAAAAACTAGTGGTGCTGAAACTATGAGAAGATTGGAAGCAAGCCCGTCCGAAATTCAGAAACTATACGCGTATAATGCTGAAAGTAAGGTAGAAATTATGGAACGAATGGAGACCTTAGAAGGTAAAGTTAAAGAGTCTCTAAAACAACAAGCGGTGGTGATGAATGAAAATTTCGAAGAGCAGCGAAAAAGACTACAACAAAATTTTAAATCTATGGCCGACACACTGGACCAGAAACTCGAAAAAATTACGCATCGACAAGATACCAAGATACAAGTCATCAGCGAGTTGGTGCAGAGTCATGTCAGGAAGACCATGAAAATTGAAGAAGAAACAAAAAGTCTCGCCGCAGCAGACGACACCATCAAGAAATCTATCCAACACCATGACAACAGGGTAGCTCAGCTGGAAGTCAAGTTAAAAGGTGAAGTAGACCGACTTACACGAGAAGTGAGAAGACTACCAACACAAGCGTTAGTATACTCGACCGTACCTAGAGAAGAGAGACCCATTAACTATTTTAGAGGATCCAGAGGGGAAAATCCCATTGAATTTCGTATCAAATGTGAGAAAGAAATGGATAGTATTGGATCTATTCTCAGTGACAAAGATAAAATAGACTTTGTAAGCCGTTACTTAAAAGATACAGCAGCCAGTTGGTTCACGATGGTGAATGACGATTTAAAAACGTATGAAGAATTTAAACTAGCATTCGAACGGAGGTATTGGAATGAATACATACAAATGAGAATACGAAATACACTGGAATTTGGTAAATATAATCCAGGTAAGCTGTCTGAAGATGAATACATCATTATGTTAGTAGAGAGGAGTAAACATTTACGTCCCGCTTTAACACAAAAAGAATTAGTCATTAAGCTTGCTAATCATTTCAGCAGGAACATACAACTAGCTATACATGTTCAGAGTATAGCTACCATTGAAGATCTATTAATACTTTTAACACAGATGGAGGGTGTAATCCGTGAACGAGACCCACCAAGAGGAGTTCAGTGAGATAACCGGAACCAAAATCAAGATAGAGGTACGTGGTATTCGCAAAGATATCGCCAAGAAGATAAAGGCAGAGAAGATAGACGTACAGACGAGGAAAAATATCCGAAAAACAAAAATGTATCATATGATAGACGCCATGAAGATGGACGAACATATGAGAAGCAGGAGCAAAATAATGAAAGAGGTAATTACAAAGGAGGTTACCGATGGCCGAATTCGTCGAAACGATTTTCGAAACCATGGACATCCGATAGGAATGCAAATACGCAGGCGATTACCGTTGAGAAAAAACAGAAAGAGACACCGAGAAACACTGATGAACGTAATAAACCGTCCACATCGAAGACTGAAAATCAATGACTACATTCTGGAGTCTGTATAGGAGGTATATTCCCACCTGATCTTAGGGAAGAATTATTTATGACCGATAAAATGAATCCAATAAATAATACTGTATGTCCACAAATAAAACTGTATGTTAATAATGTACCTGTTAACGCATTAGTTGATACAGGGAGTGAGGTCACAATTATCAATAGTGCATGGGTAAAAATTCATAATGCTCATTTTAAAAATGTACCGAAGTTGCCTACACGGGAGATACAAATAACTACAGCAAATAAATCGAGGGAAAAAGTAAACCATCAGATGTATGTTAGTATTACCTGTCAAGGATTAGAAATTGAATTACCTGTACTGATAGTTGATAAGCTAATATATGACTGCATTCTGGGAGTGGATGCGCTAGACCGACTCAATGCTGTTATCAATATGAAAGATGGACAAATGACATGTACAGTTAATAATATATGTAAAACTATAGATTTAAGAGCACCTGTTAAAGAACAGAATCCTCCACAACCGGAAATACTTAAAATTAGTAGACCCAAGATCACATTAGCCGAAGAACGGACACATCCAGAAGAAGTAGAAGATCAGCCAGGAGAACAACACATAAATGATCTGTTAGAAGAATATGAGGACATCTTTAGCGAAGTACCAACTCAAACTCACGTCTACCAGCATCGAATTAAGGTAACTGACCCGTCCAAGTTCGTCAGACGCACATATACGATTCCAATGAAATACGAGGAGCAGGTAGATCAAGAAATTCAGCGTATGTTAGATAACAATGTCATCCGCAGATCACATAGCAATTACCTGAATCCACTTGTAGTAATCAAGAAAAAAGATGATGCGATTAGACTGTGTATGGATATGCGTAACCTTAACAACGTTGTTGAAAAGATGTACGACTGCGCTCCAAATGCTGAAGAGTTATTTGCTAAATGTGAAGGAGCTAGATATTTAACAAAATTAGACCTTACTTCTAGTTTCTGGCAGATACCAATACGAGAGAGTGACCGCAAGTATACGGCGTTCCTCTACAAAAACAAGACCTATGAATACAACGTAGTACCGTTTGGATTAAGCACTAGCTTGTCTGCTATTGTACGATGTCTAGAAAATGCACTTGGAGAGGAGGTGTCACCTTACACAATGGTATTTGTAGATGACATACTCGTCGTGTCGAAAACTATTCAGGAACATGTAAATCAATTACGAGTTATTTTTGAGAAATTTAGAGTAGCCGAAATTTCCCTCAATTATAAAAAATGTGAATTCCTAAAAACCAATATCAAGTTCCTTGGTCATATTATATCCGAACGAGGTATCAAACCTGATCCTATCAAGATCCAAAGTATCCTAAATTTCCCTATTCCTAAAAATGTAAAAGGAGTAAGAGCTTTCCTAGGATTGACTGGTTATTATCGACGCTTCTCATCTGACTATGCAGCAACAGTAAAACCTCTGCTGGAGTTAACACAAAAGAAGAGAAAATGGAGATGGGAGCAGCATCAGTGGATCGAGTCAAAACATTGTTTAAACAAAATTTAATGCTACACCATCCGAAGAAAGACGGCGATTATGTGCTATATGCAGACGCAAGTCAATATGCAATGGGAAGTGTATTGTATCAAAAAGACTCAAAAGGAGACTTAAGGGTCATCGCCTATGCCAGTCGTGTATTCCGAGGAGCGGAGATAGAGTACTGCACTACAGAAAAGGAAGTACTAGCTATTGTATATGCATTATCCCAGTTCCGATTCTATCTATGCGGAACTCATTTTGAAATTCATACAGATCATCAGGCTTTATCTTTCCTATTAACATGTAAGGTAAAGAGTGCGAGGTTGATGCGATGGATACTTGCCATTGGGGAATATTCTTTCACCATTAAATACTGCAAAGGCAAAGACAATGAAGTAGCTGATACCTTAAGCCGTTATATAGAAGAAAAAGAAGAAACACATGAAGCTAAACCACAAGATGTCAGGGTACTTAGCAACATAACATACAAACCCGAGAGAGAAGTACAAGAATTACTACGCAATCTCGCTAGAGAGCAAGATAAAGATCAGCGATTACAGAATATAAAAAATAATCCATTACCTATAAATTATTGTGTGAAAGATGGAATTTTATTTAAGCTTATTAATTATGATTCGAAAGTTGTGCTATCTCATGACATGTTACAGCAATTAATTATGCCATGTCATCGTAGTCTAGCTCATGCATCTCCATTGAAGTGCTATTTAACTATGAAAGAAGCCTTCACCTGTAATAATATGTTCAGAAAAATTAAAATAATTGTTAGGAAATGCCATGATTGTCAAACAGCCAAACATCCGAATTTAAACACTTGCGTTGAAATGGGGAGTATCAGAACTAAGAAGAAGGGGGATATAGTTGCACTTGATTTCCTTGGACCACTCCCGCGATCAAGTCGTGGGTACCGCCATATAATTGTGACGGTAGATGTGTTTACCAAGCTAGTAAAGTTATATGCTGTACGAAGACCCACCATGAAATCTGTTCTGAACGTCATCACCCAGAAGTATATACCAAAGTATGGAAAAATGGATAAAGTGTTGACAGATCAAGGTAAGCAGTTTGGTAATAAATTATGGAAGGACGCATTGACAAGACAAGGTATAAAACCTATACTTACATCCATAAGGCATCCACAAACTAATCTAGCTGAAAGAATAAATAGAGAGTTAGGCAAGTACATGAGGTTATATTGCTACAATCAACAGAGTAAATGGCCTGACTATCTACAATTTTTCGAAGATGCAATGAATCACAATTATAGTGAAGCTACAGGATACACACCGTTAGAATTAAGTGAGAATAAAATACCTAAAAGATTCTGGCACAACATGATTAATAAACCGGAAAATTATAATGTAGATTTGCCAATTCAAATAAAAATAAACAGAGCTGAACGACAGTTATATCATCAAGCAGGTAAAAGGAGAGACCGGTATAATAGAATTCACCGATTGACAAGATTCCAGATTGGTGATAAGGTATTGATAAAGACAAATCCTGTGGGAAGTAGTATATTAAACACTTCCAAGAAATTCTTCAGATTATTCTGTGGCCCATATGAACTAAGGAGTCGTCTAGGACCACACACCTACATGGTATATGACCCAGTGAAGCAAAAGGACATCGGAAAGTACCATGCGTCATCTCTGCGTCATTATATCCAATAATACCCATATGTGATTGTTACTTTAAGATAAGATTTTATATTCTTTCTAATAAACATGTAATATAACTGACTGTGTATGTACTAAACATAGATTAAAAAAAAAAAAAAAAAAAAAAAAAAAAAAGTTCTGTAAAGCACAAACAATTTTTTTTTAAAGCAAGTGGGGGAGTGTTATAACGAAACATTGTTATCAATGTTTATCGTTCTAACTGGAGTACGCATAATAAGCGTTATCTGCTACAATTGTACATTTAGAAGGGTACAGATAAGATTTTATATAGCAAACAAAACGAGCATCTGTCGCATTCATAAAGTATTCGTTAAGTCGTACACACGGAACGATACGCTGCAGAAGACGCTTCAATGAGACCGGCAGACACCTGAGTTACTACAACTACGTACTACGGACATCAGACTATACCCGAGGCCAGAGACGCTGTGTCCATGACGATAAAGGAACGACGCCTAGCCTAGCTGTTCATACACCGCTAAGCGACGCTGACGGAGGTTTCGAGAGGAATAGCTGTACTCAACGCCGACGCCTGAGACCCGTGTACATCTGTGTAACATGAAATCATCAAAACAGGTGACCTGATATGGTTCAGGGTTCATAATAATGTTGTAAAACACAACAAGTAAATGAAAAGCCGCTATAAACGAAATTGAACAGTTTTAAATAATTGATAAACATTTTTTTATATAGGCGGTATGACTAAAGCCTAAAGACACTTTTAAATGTTGTACTGTATATCATATAGAGAAATTTATTCAAAAAGACAGAACATTTAGATAATGTGTGATTATTATAATAATATGTTAATAAGAGTGCAGAAAGACTCTAAGCAAATGTTTTCATGAGATTGTGCACTGTATAAAAAATTATATTTGATAAATTAAATGTGATAAATTAAGGGAGAGTGCAGAGAAGCTCTAAGAGTGTTATCAAGATAGTAGATGTCACAAATTTTATTGTTTCATATTAATTATTGTTGATAGCCAAGCAGGCTGAAGAGTAGAATAATTAAAAGGGAGTTACCCTTAATAAAAGTGTTTATATTAATAATAATTACCATAGAGATAACGATAACTATAACCCTTGTTATATTCATTTAAAAAGTTCGTATTTTATTTTCTCATGTATAAAGAACAGGGTTACGGATTTCATAGAATGAAATCAATTCAGTATTTCCATTTTATTAAATAATTAAATTCAATATAACAAAAAATGATTTTTATAAATGAATTATAATTACAGGCAGACAGTGTGAAACTGCCCATATATGTGTGTATATTTCCATGTTATATGTTTGGTGTATATACTGTGTATTGTATGTCTTATTTTCAGGAACTTATAAATTATGTACATAAGATATATGATTTTAATATGTGATTGTTAGACGTAAGCATTATAACAATATATCACTAGAGAAAATATGTGTAAAGTAATATTCAAGAAAGAATATAAATGGTGGAACCCGCCGTAAATTGTGTTAAATATTTGAAATTCTTTTTATTATTATGATTTGTTTAAAGATAAGCACCTTGAGGGTGACAATTATAATCATTGGAATGTTAGACTAAAAAGGTAGTTTTCATTTATTCACAATTTATACAACTCAGCTTCCTAAAATAATTCTTTTGGAAACACATCATCCCAACTCGTTACCTGATACCTAATAAGCCCAAATCCCACACCTAATAGCCGGCAAAGCAGAAAAGTACCATATACTGCAGGTAAGTGTTGGCATGGTATACCCTAACCAGGTCCATGTAAAACTCATAATCCATAATGAAAGAAATCATAAGAAGATGTGTTGGAAAAGAAAATGTCGCTTCCAACGTGGGGCACGATTAAAAAAAAAAAAAAAAAAAAAAAAAAAAAAAAAAAAAAAAAAAAAAATTAAAAATTAGTAAGAAGTTAAATAAATATAAATTCACGTAGAACAAATATTCAGAGTTGATGTGTAATTATTATAAAACGTGCATTTATATGTTGAATGTAGCTGATAAGAACGTACAGTTAGCGTTATCAGTAGAGTAAACAAAGGGGAGCTTAGATAAATATTGTGGTTATCAGAAACTGATACTACAGGCGCCCAAGATAACGGTTGTATGTTGATGAATAAATGACTACCAATATTTAATAATAATCCAAATAATTAATAATATACAAATTAATAATAAATATTTTAAAATCGGTTCACCAAATTAAAATTAAACATGGCACATAAACAAGAGGTCAGTTTAGCCGACATAATGAAGAAGTTAGAAGCCAGCAACGCTGAAAACGTAAAAAGGTTTGAAGAAATAAAAACTAGTGGTGCTGAAACTATGAGAAGATTGGAAGCAAGCCCGTCCGAAATTCAGAAACTATACGCGTATAATGCTGAAAGTAAGGTAGAAATTATGGAACGAATGGAGACCTTAGAAGGTAAAGTTAAAGAGTCTCTAAAACAACAAGCGGTGGTGATGAATGAAAATTTCGAAGAGCAGCGAAAAAGACTACAACAAAATTTTAAATCTATGGCCGACACACTGGACCAGAAACTCGAAAAAATTACGCATCGACAAGATACCAAGATACAAGTCATCAGCGAGTTGGTGCAGAGTCATGTCAGGAAGACCATGAAAATTGAAGAAGAAACAAAAAGTCTCGCCGCAGCAGACGACACCATCAAGAAATCTATCCAACACCATGACAACAGGGTAGCTCAGCTGGAAGTCAAGTTAAAAGGTGAAGTAGACCGACTTACACGAGAAGTGAGAAGACTACCAACACAAGCGTTAGTATACTCGACCGTACCTAGAGAAGAGAGACCCATTAACTATTTTAGAGGATCCAGAGGGGAAAATCCCATTGAATTTCGTATCAAATGTGAGAAAGAAATGGATAGTATTGGATCTATTCTCAGTGACAAAGATAAAATAGACTTTGTAAGCCGTTACTTAAAAGATACAGCAGCCAGTTGGTTCACGATGGTGAATGACGATTTAAAAACGTATGAAGAATTTAAACTAGCATTCGAACGGAGGTATTGGAATGAATACATACAAATGAGAATACGAAATACACTGGAATTTGGTAAATATAATCCAGGTAAGCTGTCTGAAGATGAATACATCATTATGTTAGTAGAGAGGAGTAAACATTTACGTCCCGCTTTAACACAAAAAGAATTAGTCATTAAGCTTGCTAATCATTTCAGCAGGAACATACAACTAGCTATACATGTTCAGAGTATAGCTACCATTGAAGATCTATTAATACTTTTAACACAGATGGAGGGTGTAATCCGTGAACGAGACCCACCAAGAGGAGTTCAGTGAGATAACCGGAACCAAAATCAAGATAGAGGTACGTGGTATTCGCAAAGATATCGCCAAGAAGATAAAGGCAGAGAAGATAGACGTACAGACGAGGAAAAATATCCGAAAAACAAAAATGTATCATATGATAGACGCCATGAAGATGGACGAACATATGAGAAGCAGGAGCAAAATAATGAAAGAGGTAATTACAAAGGAGGTTACCGATGGCCGAATTCGTCGAAACGATTTTCGAAACCATGGACATCCAATAGGAATGCAAATACGCAGGCGATTACCGTTGAGAAAAAACAGAAAGAGACACCGAGAAACACTGATGAACGTAATAAACCGTCCACATCGAAGACTGAAAATCAATGACTACATTCTGGAGTCTGTATAGGAGGTATATTCCCACCTGATCTTAGGGAAGAATTATTTATGACCGATAAAATGAATCCAATAAATAATACTGTATGTCCACAAATAAAACTGTATGTTAATAATGTACCTGTTAACGCATTAGTTGATACAGGGAGTGAGGTCACAATTATCAATAGTGCATGGGTAAAAATTCATAATGCTCATTTTAAAAATGTACCGAAGTTGCCTACACGGGAGATACAAATAACTACAGCAAATAAATCGAGGGAAAAAGTAAACCATCAGATGTATGTTAGTATTACCTGTCAAGGATTAGAAATTGAATTACCTGTACTGATAGTTGATAAGCTAATATATGACTGCATTCTGGGAGTGGATGCGCTAGACCGACTCAATGCTGTTATCAATATGAAAGATGGACAAATGACATGTACAGTTAATAATATATGTAAAACTATAGATTTAAGAGCACCTGTTAAAGAACAGAATCCTCCACAACCGGAAATACTTAAAATTAGTAGACCCAAGATCACATTAGCCGAAGAACGGACACATCCAGAAGAAGTAGAAGATCAGCCAGGAGAACAACACATAAATGATCTGTTAGAAGAATATGAGGACATCTTTAGCGAAGTACCAACTCAAACTCACGTCTACCAGCATCGAATTAAGGTAACTGACCCGTCCAAGTTCGTCAGACGCACATATACGATTCCAATGAAATACGAGGAGCAGGTAGATCAAGAAATTCAGCGTATGTTAGATAACAATGTCATCCGCAGATCACATAGCAATTACCTGAATCCACTTGTAGTAATCAAGAAAAAAGATGATGCGATTAGACTGTGTATGGATATGCGTAACCTTAACAACGTTGTTGAAAAGATGTACGACTGCGCTCCAAATGCTGAAGAGTTATTTGCTAAATGTGAAGGAGCTAGATATTTAACAAAATTAGACCTTACTTCTAGTTTCTGGCAGATACCAATACGAGAGAGTGACCGCAAGTATACGGCGTTCCTCTACAAAAACAAGACCTATGAATACAACGTAGTACCGTTTGGATTAAGCACTAGCTTGTCTGCTATTGTACGATGTCTAGAAAATGCACTTGGAGAGGAGGTGTCACCTTACACAATGGTATTTGTAGATGACATACTCGTCGTGTCGAAAACTATTCAGGAACATGTAAATCAATTACGAGTTATTTTTGAGAAATTTAGAGTAGCCGAAATTTCCCTCAATTATAAAAAATGTGAATTCCTAAAAACCAATATCAAGTTCCTTGGTCATATTATATCCGAACGAGGTATCAAACCTGATCCTATCAAGATCCAAAGTATCCTAAATTTCCCTATTCCTAAAAATGTAAAAGGAGTAAGAGCTTTCCTAGGATTGACTGGTTATTATCGACGCTTCTCATCTGACTATGCAGCAACAGTAAAACCTCTGCTGGAGTTAACACAAAAGAAGAGAAAATGGAGATGGGAGCAGCATCAGTGGATCGAGTCAAAACATTGTTTAAACAAAATTTAATGCTACACCATCCGAAGAAAGACGGCGATTATGTGCTATATGCAGACGCAAGTCAATATGCAATGGGAAGTGTATTGTATCAAAAAGACTCAAAAGGAGACTTAAGGGTCATCGCCTATGCCAGTCGTGTATTCCGAGGAGCGGAGATAGAGTACTGCACTACAGAAAAGGAAGTACTAGCTATTGTATATGCATTATCCCAGTTCCGATTCTATCTATGCGGAACTCATTTTGAAATTCATACAGATCATCAGGCTTTATCTTTCCTATTAACATGTAAGGTAAAGAGTGCGAGGTTGATGCGATGGATACTTGCCATTGGGGAATATTCTTTCACCATTAAATACTGCAAAGGCAAAGACAATGAAGTAGCTGATACCTTAAGCCGTTATATAGAAGAAAAAGAAGAAACACATGAAGCTAAACCACAAGATGTCAGGGTACTTAGCAACATAACATACAAACCCGAGAGAGAAGTACAAGAATTACTACGTAATCTCGCTAGAGAGCAAGATAAAGATCAGCGATTACAGAATATAAAAAATAATCCATTACCTATAAATTATTGTGTGAAAGATGGAATTTTATTTAAGCTTATTAATTATGATTCGAAAGTTGTGCTATCTCATGACATGTTACAGCAATTAATTATGCCATGTCATCGTAGTCTAGCTCATGCATCTCCATTGAAGTGCTATTTAACTATGAAAGAAGCCTTCACCTGTAATAATATGTTCAGAAAAATTAAAATAATTGTTAGGAAATGCCATGATTGTCAAACAGCCAAACATCCGAATTTAAACACTTGCGTTGAAATGGGGAGTATCAGAACTAAGAAGAAGGGGGATATAGTTGCACTTGATTTCCTTGGACCACTCCCGCGATCAAGTCGTGGGTACCGCCATATAATTGTGACGGTAGATGTGTTTACCAAGCTAGTAAAGTTATATGCTGTACGAAGACCCACCATGAAACCTGTTCTGAACGTCATCACCCAGAAGTATATACCAAAGTATGGAAAAATGGATAAAGTGTTGACAGATCAAGGTAAGCAGTTTGGTAATAAATTATGGAAGGACGCATTGACAAGACAAGGTATAAAACCTATACTTACATCCATAAGGCATCCACAAACTAATCTAGCTGAAAGAATAAATAGAGAGTTAGGCAAGTACATGAGGTTATATTGCTACAATCAACAGAGTAAATGGCCTGACTATCTACAATTTTTCGAAGATGCAATGAATCACAATTATAGTGAAGCTACAGGATACACACCGTTAGAATTAAGTGAGAATAAAATACCTAAAAGATTCTGGCACAACATGATTAATAAACCGGAAAATTATAATGTAGATTTGCCAATTCAAATAAAAATAAACAGAGCTGAACGACAGTTATATCATCAAGCAGGTAAAAGGAGAGACCGGTATAATAGAATTCACCGATTGACAAGATTCCAGATTGGTGATAAGGTATTGATAAAGACAAATCCTGTGGGAAGTAGTATATTAAACACTTCCAAGAAATTCTTCAGATTATTCTGTGGCCCATATGAACTAAGGAGTCGTCTAGGACCACACACCTACATGGTATATGACCCAGTGAAGCAAAAGGACATCGGAAAGTACCATGCGTCATCTCTGCGTCATTATATCCAATAATACCCATATGTGATTGTTACTTTAAGATAAGATTTTATATTCTTTCTAATAAACATGTAATATAACTGACTGTGTATGTACTAAACATAGATTAAAAAAAAAAAAAAAAAAAAAAAAAAAAAGTTCTGTAAAGCACAAACAATTTTTTTTTAAAGCAAGTGGGGGAGTGTTATAACGAAACATTGTTATCAATGTTTATCGTTCTAACTGGAGTACGCATAATAAGCGTTATCTGCTACAATTGTACATTTAGAAGGGTACAGATAAGATTTTATATAGCAAACAAAACGAGCATCTGTCGCATTCATAAAGTATTCGTTAAGTCGTACACACGGAACGATACGCTGCAGAAGACGCTTCAATGAGACCGGCAGACACCTGAGTTACTACTACAACTACGTACTACGGACATCAGACTATACCCGAGGCCAGAGACGCTGTGTCCATGACGATAAAGGAACGACGCCTAGCCTAGCTGTTCATACACCGCTAAGCGACGCTGACGGAGGTTTCGAGAGGAATAGCTGTACTCAACGCCGACGCCTGAGACCCGTGTACATCTGTGTAACATGAAATCATCAAAACAGGTGACCTGATATGGTTCAGGGTTCATAATAATGTTGTAAAACACAACAAGTAAATGAAAAGCCGCTATAAACGAAATTGAACAGTTTTAAATAATTGATAAACATTTTTTTATATAGGCGGTATGACTAAAGCCTAAAGACACTTTTAAATGTTGTACTGTATATCATATAGAGAAATTTATTCAAAAAGACAGAACATTTAGATAATGTGTGATTATTATAATAATATGTTAATAAGAGTGCAGAAAGACTCTAAGCAAATGTTTTCATGAGATTGTGCACTGTATAAAAAATTATATTTGATAAATTAAATGTGATAAATTAAGGGAGAGTGCAGAGAAGCTCTAAGAGTGTTATCAAGATAGTAGATGTCACAAATTTTATTGTTTCATATTAATTATTGTTGATAGCCAAGCAGGCTGAAGAGTAGAATAATTAAAAGGGAGTTACCCTTAATAAAAGTGTTTATATTAATAATAATTACCATAGAGATAACGATAACTATAACCCTTGTTATATTCATTTAAAAAGTTCGTATTTTATTTTCTCATGTATAAAGAACAGGGTTACGGATTTCATAGAATGAAATCAATTCAGTATTTCCATTTTATTAAATAATTAAATTCAATATAACAAAAAATGATTTTTATAAATGAATTATAATTACAGGCAGACAGTGTGAAACTGCCCATATATGTGTGTATATTTCCATGTTATATGTTTGGTGTATATACTGTGTATTGTATGTCTTATTTTCAGGAACTTATAAATTATGTACATAAGATATATGATTTTAATATGTGATTGTTAGACGTAAGCATTATAACAATATATCACTAGAGAAAATATGTGTAAAGTAATATTCAAGAAAGAATATAAATGGTGGAACCCGCCGTAAATTGTGTTAAATATTTGAAATTCTTTTTATTATTATGATTTGTTTAAAGATAAGCACCTTGAGGGTGACAATTATAATCATTGGAATGTTAGACTAAAAAGGTAGTTTTCATTTATTCACAATTTATACAACTCAGCTTCCTAAAATAATTCTTTTGGAAACACATCATCCCAACTCGTTACCTGATACCTAATAAGCCCAAATCCCACACCTAATAGCCGGCAAAGCAGAAAAGTACCATATACTGCAGGTAAGTGTTGGCATGGTATACCCTAACCAGGTCCATGTAAAACTCATAATCCATAATGAAAGAAATCATAAGAAGATGTGTTGGAAAAGAAAATGTCGCTTCCAACGTGGGGCACGATTAAAAAAAAAAAAAAAAAAAAAAAAAAAACAATACAAAAAAAAAATTAAAAATTAGTAAGAAGTTAAATAAATATAAATTCACGTAGAACAAATATTCAGAGTTGATGTGTAATTATTATAAAACGTGCATTTATATGTTGAATGTAGCTGATAACGTACAGTTAGCGTTATCAGTAGAGTAAACAAAGGGGAGCTTAGATAAATATTGTGGTTATCAGAAACTGATACTACAGGCGCCCAAGATAACGGTTGTATGTTGATGAATAAATGACTACCAATATTTAATAATAATCCAAATAATTAATAATATACAAATTAATAATAAATATTTTAAAATCGGTTCACCAAATTAAAATTAAACATGGCACATAAACAAGAGGTCAGTTTAGCCGACATAATGAAGAAGTTAGAAGCCAGCAACGCTGAAAACGTAAAAAGGTTTGAAGAAATAAAAACTAGTGGTGCTGAAACTATGAGAAGATTGGAAGCAAGCCCGTCCGAAATTCAGAAACTATACGCGTATAATGCTGAAAGTAAGGTAGAAATTATGGAACGAATGGAGACCTTAGAAGGTAAAGTTAAAGAGTCTCTAAAACAACAAGCGGTGGTGATGAATGAAAATTTCGAAGAGCAGCGAAAAAGACTACAACAAAATTTTAAATCTATGGCCGACACACTGGACCAGAAACTCGAAAAAATTACGCATCGACAAGATACCAAGATACAAGTCATCAGCGAGTTGGTGCAGAGTCATGTCAGGAAGACCATGAAAATTGAAGAAGAAACAAAAAGTCTCGCCGCAGCAGACGACACCATCAAGAAATCTATCCAACACCATGACAACAGGGTAGCTCAGCTGGAAGTCAAGTTAAAAGGTGAAGTAGACCGACTTACACGAGAAGTGAGAAGACTACCAACACAAGCGTTAGTATACTCGACCGTACCTAGAGAAGAGAGACCCATTAACTATTTTAGAGGATCCAGAGGGGAAAATCCCATTGAATTTCGTATCAAATGTGAGAAAGAAATGGATAGTATTGGATCTATTCTCAGTGACAAAGATAAAATAGACTTTGTAAGCCGTTACTTAAAAGATACAGCAGCCAGTTGGTTCACGATGGTGAATGACGATTTAAAAACGTATGAAGAATTTAAACTAGCATTCGAACGGAGGTATTGGAATGAATACATACAAATGAGAATACGAAATACACTGGAATTTGGTAAATATAATCCAGGTAAGCTGTCTGAAGATGAATACATCATTATGTTAGTAGAGAGGAGTAAACATTTACGTCCCGCTTTAACACAAAAAGAATTAGTCATTAAGCTTGCTAATCATTTCAGCAGGAACATACAACTAGCTATACATGTTCAGAGTATAGCTACCATTGAAGATCTATTAATACTTTTAACACAGATGGAGGGTGTAATCCGTGAACGAGACCCACCAAGAGGAGTTCAGTGAGATAACCGGAACCAAAATCAAGATAGAGGTACGTGGTATTCGCAAAGATATCGCCAAGAAGATAAAGGCAGAGAAGATAGACGTACAGACGAGGAAAAATATCCGAAAAACAAAAATGTATCATATGATAGACGCCATGAAGATGGACGAACATATGAGAAGCAGGAGCAAAATAATGAAAGAGGTAATTACAAAGGAGGTTACCGATGGCCGAATTCGTCGAAACGATTTTCGAAACCATGGACATCCGATAGGAATGCAAATACGCAGGCGATTACCGTTGAGAAAAAACAGAAAGAGACACCGAGAAACACTGATGAACGTAATAAACCGTCCACATCGAAGACTGAAAATCAATGACTACATTCTGGAGTCTGTATAGGAGGTATATTCCCACCTGATCTTAGGGAAGAATTATTTATGACCGATAAAATGAATCCAATAAATAATACTGTATGTCCACAAATAAAACTGTATGTTAATAATGTACCTGTTAACGCATTAGTTGATACAGGGAGTGAGGTCACAATTATCAATAGTGCATGGGTAAAAATTCATAATGCTCATTTTAAAAATGTACCGAAGTTGCCTACACGGGAGATACAAATAACTACAGCAAATAAATCGAGGGAAAAAGTAAACCATCAGATGTATGTTAGTATTACCTGTCAAGGATTAGAAATTGAATTACCTGTACTGATAGTTGATAAGCTAATATATGACTGCATTCTGGGAGTGGATGCGCTAGACCGACTCAATGCTGTTATCAATATGAAAGACGGACAAATGACATGTACAGTTAATAATATATGTAAAACTATAGATTTAAGAGCACCTGTTAAAGAACAGAATCCTCCACAACCGGAAATACTTAAAATTAGTAGACCCAAGATCACATTAGCCGAAGAACGGACACATCCAGAAGAAGTAGAAGATCAGCCAGGAGAACAACACATAAATGATCTGTTAGAAGAATATGAGGACATCTTTAGCGAAGTACCAACTCAAACTCACGTCTACCAGCATCGAATTAAGGTAACTGACCCGTCCAAGTTCGTCAGACGCACATATACGATTCCAATGAAATACGAGGAGCAGGTAGATCAAGAAATTCAGCGTATGTTAGATAACAATGTCATCCGCAGATCACATAGCAATTACCTGAATCCACTTGTAGTAATCAAGAAAAAAGATGATGCGATTAGACTGTGTATGGATATGCGTAACCTTAACAACGTTGTTGAAAAGATGTACGACTGCGCTCCAAATGCTGAAGAGTTATTTGCTAAATGTGAAGGAGCTAGATATTTAACAAAATTAGACCTTACTTCTAGTTTCTGGCAGATACCAATACGAGAGAGTGACCGCAAGTATACGGCGTTCCTCTACAAAAACAAGACCTATGAATACAACGTAGTACCGTTTGGATTAAGCACTAGCTTGTCTGCTATTGTACGATGTCTAGAAAATGCACTTGGAGAGGAGGTGTCACCTTACACAATGGTATTTGTAGATGACATACTCGTCGTGTCGAAAACTATTCAGGAACATGTAAATCAATTACGAGTTATTTTTGAGAAATTTAGAGTAGCCGAAATTTCCCTCAATTATAAAAAATGTGAATTCCTAAAAACCAATATCAAGTTCCTTGGTCATATTATATCCGAACGAGGTATCAAACCTGATCCTATCAAGATCCAAAGTATCCTAAATTTCCCTATTCCTAAAAATGTAAAAGGAGTAAGAGCTTTCCTAGGATTGACTGGTTATTATCGACGCTTCTCATCTGACTATGCAGCAACAGTAAAACCTCTGCTGGAGTTAACACAAAAGAAGAGAAAATGGAGATGGGAGCAGCATCAGTGGATCGAGTCAAAACATTGTTTAAACAAAATTTAATGCTACACCATCCGAAGAAAGACGGCGATTATGTGCTATATGCAGACGCAAGTCAATATGCAATGGGAAGTGTATTGTATCAAAAAGACTCAAAAGGAGACTTAAGGGTCATCGCCTATGCCAGTCGTGTATTCCGAGGAGCGGAGATAGAGTACTGCACTACAGAAAAGGAAGTACTAGCTATTGTATATGCATTATCCCAGTTCCGATTCTATCTATGCGGAACTCATTTTGAAATTCATACAGATCATCAGGCTTTATCTTTCCTATTAACATGTAAGGTAAAGAGTGCGAGGTTGATGCGATGGATACTTGCCATTGGGGAATATTCTTTCACCATTAAATACTGCAAAGGCAAAGACAATGAAGTAGCTGATACCTTAAGCCGTTATATAGAAGAAAAAGAAGAAACACATGAAGCTAAACCACAAGATGTCAGGGTACTTAGCAACATAACATACAAACCCGAGAGAGAAGTACAAGAATTACTACGTAATCTCGCTAGAGAGCAAGATAAAGATCAGCGATTACAGAATATAAAAAATAATCCATTACCTATAAATTATTGTGTGAAAGATGGAATTTTATTTAAGCTTATTAATTATGATTCGAAAGTTGTGCTATCTCATGACATGTTACAGCAATTAATTATGCCATGTCATCGTAGTCTAGCTCATGCATCTCCATTGAAGTGCTATTTAACTATGAAAGAAGCCTTCACCTGTAATAATATGTTCAGAAAAATTAAAATAATTGTTAGGAAATGCCATGATTGTCAAACAGCCAAACATCCGAATTTAAACACTTGCGTTGAAATGGGGAGTATCAGAACTAAGAAGAAGGGGGATATAGTTGCACTTGATTTCCTTGGACCACTCCCGCGATCAAGTCGTGGGTACCGCCATATAATTGTGACGGTAGATGTGTTTACCAAGCTAGTAAAGTTATATGCTGTACGAAGACCCACCATGAAACCTGTTCTGAACGTCATCACCCAGAAGTATATACCAAAGTATGGAAAAATGGATAAAGTGTTGACAGATCAAGGTAAGCAGTTTGGTAATAAATTATGGAAGGACGCATTGACAAGACAAGGTATAAAACCTATACTTACATCCATAAGGCATCCACAAACTAATCTAGCTGAAAGAATAAATAGAGAGTTAGGCAAGTACATGAGGTTATATTGCTACAATCAACAGAGTAAATGGCCTGACTATCTACAATTTTTCGAAGATGCAATGAATCACAATTATAGTGAAGCTACAGGATACACACCGTTAGAATTAAGTGAGAATAAAATACCTAAAAGATTCTGGCACAACATGATTAATAAACCGGAAAATTATAATGTAGATTTGCCAATTCAAATAAAAATAAACAGAGCTGAACGACAGTTATATCATCAAGCAGGTAAAAGGAGAGACCGGTATAATAGAATTCACCGATTGACAAGATTCCAGATTGGTGATAAGGTATTGATAAAGACAAATCCTGTGGGAAGTAGTATATTAAACAATTCCAAGAAATTCTTCAGATTATTCTGTGGCCCATATGAACTAAGGAGTCGTCTAGGACCACACACCTACATGGTATATGACCCAGTGAAGCAAAAGGACATCGGAAAGTACCATGCGTCATCTCTGCGTCATTATATCCAATAATACCCATATGTGATTGTTACTTTAAGATAAGATTTTATATTCTTTCTAATAAACATGTAATATAACTGACTGTGTATGTACTAAACATAGATTAAAAAAAAAAAAAAAAAAAAAAAAAAAAAGTTCTGTAAAGCACAAACAATTTTTTTTTAAAGCAAGTGGGGGAGTGTTATAACGAAACATTGTTATCAATGTTTATCGTTCTAACTGGAGTACGCATAATAAGCGTTATCTGCTACAATTGTACATTTAGAAGGGTACAGATAAGATTTTATATAGCAAACAAAACGAGCATCTGTCGCATTCATAAAGTATTCGTTAAGTCGTACACACGGAACGATACGCTGCAGAAGACGCTTCAATGAGACCGGCAGACACCTGAGTTACTACAACTACGTACTACGGACATCAGACTATACCCGAGGCCAGAGACGCTGTGTCCATGACGATAAAGGAACGACGCCTAGCCTAGCTGTTCATACACCGCTAAGCGACGCTGACGGAGGTTTCGAGAGGAATAGCTGTACTCAACGCCGACGCCTGAGACCCGTGTACATCTGTGTAACATGAAATCATCAAAACAGGTGACCTGATATGGTTCAGGGTTCATAATAATGTTGTAAAACACAACAAGTAAATGAAAAGCCGCTATAAACGAAATTGAACAGTTTTAAATAATTGATAAACATTTTTTTATATAGGCGGTATGACTAAAGCCTAAAGACACTTTTAAATGTTGTACTGTATATCATATAGAGAAATTTATTCAAAAAGACAGAACATTTAGATAATGTGTGATTATTATAATAATATGTTAATAAGAGTGCAGAAAGACTCTAAGCAAATGTTTTCATGAGATTGTGCACTGTATAAAAAATTATATTTGATAAATTAAATGTGATAAATTAAGGGAGAGTGCAGAGAAGCTCTAAGAGTGTTATCAAGATAGTAGATGTCACAAATTTTATTGTTTCATATTAATTATTGTTGATAGCCAAGCAGGCTGAAGAGTAGAATAATTAAAAGGGAGTTACCCTTAATAAAAGTGTTTATATTAATAATAATTACCATAGAGATAACGATAACTATAACCCTTGTTATATTCATTTAAAAAGTTCGTATTTTATTTTCTCATGTATAAAGAACAGGGTTACGGATTTCATAGAATGAAATCAATTCAGTATTTCCATTTTATTAAATAATTAAATTCAATATAACAAAAAATGATTTTTATAAATGAATTATAATTACAGGCAGACAGTGTGAAACTGCCCATATATGTGTGTATATTTCCATGTTATATGTTTGGTGTATATACTGTGTATTGTATGTCTTATTTTCAGGAACTTATAAATTATGTACATAAGATATATGATTTTAATATGTGATTGTTAGACGTAAGCATTATAACAATATATCACTAGAGAAAATATGTGTAAAGTAATATTCAAGAAAGAATATAAATGGTGGAACCCGCCGTAAATTGTGTTAAATATTTGAAATTCTTTTTATTATTATGATTTGTTTAAAGATAAGCACCTTGAGGGTGACAATTATAATCATTGGAATGTTAGACTAAAAAGGTAGTTTTCATTTATTCACAATTTATACAACTCAGCTTCCTAAAATAATTCTTTTGGAAACACATCATCCCAACTCGTTACCTGATACCTAATAAGCCCAAATCCCACACCTAATAGCCGGCAAAGCAGAAAAGTACCATATACTGCAGGTAAGTGTTGGCATGGTATACCCTAACCAGGTCCATGTAAAACTCATAATCCATAATGAAAGAAATCATAAGAAGATGTGTTGGAAAAGAAAATGTCGCTTCCAACGTGGGGCACGATTAAAAAAAAAAAAAAAAAAAAAAAAAAAAATACAAAAAAAAAATTAAAAATTAGTAAGAAGTTAAATAAATATAAATTCACGTAGAACAAATATTCAGAGTTGATGTGTAATTATTATAAAACGTGCATTTATATGTTGAATGTAGCTGATAAGAACGTACAGTTAGCGTTATCAGTAGAGTAAACAAAGGGGAGCTTAGATAAATATTGTGGTTATCAGAAACTGATACTACAGGCGCCCAAGATAACGGTTGTATGTTGATGAATAAATGACTACCAATATTTAATAATAATCCAAATAATTAATAATATACAAATTAATAATAAATATTTTAAAATCGGTTCACCAAATTAAAATTAAACATGGCACATAAACAAGAGGTCAGTTTAGCCGACATAATGAAGAAGTTAGAAGCCAGCAACGCTGAAAACGTAAAAAGGTTTGAAGAAATAAAAACTAGTGGTGCTGAAACTATGAGAAGATTGGAAGCAAGCCCGTCCGAAATTCAGAAACTATACGCGTATAATGCTGAAAGTAAGGTAGAAATTATGGAACGAATGGAGACCTTAGAAGGTAAAGTTAAAGAGTCTCTAAAACAACAAGCGGTGGTGATGAATGAAAATTTCGAAGAGCAGCGAAAAAGACTACAACAAAATTTTAAATCTATGGCCGACACACTGGACCAGAAACTCGAAAAAATTACGCATCGACAAGATACCAAGATACAAGTCATCAGCGAGTTGGTGCAGAGTCATGTCAGGAAGACCATGAAAATTGAAGAAGAAACAAAAAGTCTCGCCGCAGCAGACGACACCATCAAGAAATCTATCCAACACCATGACAACAGGGTAGCTCAGCTGGAAGTCAAGTTAAAAGGTGAAGTAGACCGACTTACACGAGAAGTGAGAAGACTACCAACACAAGCGTTAGTATACTCGACCGTACCTAGAGAAGAGAGACCCATTAACTATTTTAGAGGATCCAGAGGGGAAAATCCCATTGAATTTCGTATCAAATGTGAGAAAGAAATGGATAGTATTGGATCTATTCTCAGTGACAAAGATAAAATAGACTTTGTAAGCCGTTACTTAAAAGATACAGCAGCCAGTTGGTTCACGATGGTGAATGACGATTTAAAAACGTATGAAGAATTTAAACTAGCATTCGAACGGAGGTATTGGAATGAATACATACAAATGAGAATACGAAATACACTGGAATTTGGTAAATATAATCCAGGTAAGCTGTCTGAAGATGAATACATCATTATGTTAGTAGAGAGGAGTAAACATTTACGTCCCGCTTTAACACAAAAAGAATTAGTCATTAAGCTTGCTAATCATTTCAGCAGGAACATACAACTAGCTATACATGTTCAGAGTATAGCTACCATTGAAGATCTATTAATACTTTTAACACAGATGGAGGGTGTAATCCGTGAACGAGACCCACCAAGAGGAGTTCAGTGAGATAACCGGAACCAAAATCAAGATAGAGGTACGTGGTATTCGCAAAGATATCGCCAAGAAGATAAAGGCAGAGAAGATAGACGTACAGACGAGGAAAAATATCCGAAAAACAAAAATGTATCATATGATAGACGCCATGAAGATGGACGAACATATGAGAAGCAGGAGCAAAATAATGAAAGAGGTAATTACAAAGGAGGTTACCGATGGCCGAATTCGTCGAAACGATTTTCGAAACCATGGACATCCGATAGGAATGCAAATACGCAGGCGATTACCGTTGAGAAAAAACAGAAAGAGACACCGAGAAACACTGATGAACGTAATAAACCGTCCACATCGAAGACTGAAAATCAATGACTACATTCTGGAGTCTGTATAGGAGGTATATTCCCACCTGATCTTAGGGAAGAATTATTTATGACCGATAAAATGAATCCAATAAATAATACTGTATGTCCACAAATAAAACTGTATGTTAATAATGTACCTGTTAACGCATTAGTTGATACAGGGAGTGAGGTCACAATTATCAATAGTGCATGGGTAAAAATTCATAATGCTCATTTTAAAAATGTACCGAAGTTGCCTACACGGGAGATACAAATAACTACAGCAAATAAATCGAGGGAAAAAGTAAACCATCAGATGTATGTTAGTATTACCTGTCAAGGATTAGAAATTGAATTACCTGTACTGATAGTTGATAAGCTAATATATGACTGCATTCTGGGAGTGGATGCGCTAGACCGACTCAATGCTGTTATCAATATGAAAGATGGACAAATGACATGTACAGTTAATAATATATGTAAAACTATAGATTTAAGAGCACCTGTTAAAGAACAGAATCCTCCACAACCGGAAATACTTAAAATTAGTAGACCCAAGATCACATTAGCCGAAGAACGGACACATCCAGAAGAAGTAGAAGATCAGCCAGGAGAACAACACATAAATGATCTGTTAGAAGAATATGAGGACATCTTTAGCGAAGTACCAACTCAAACTCACGTCTACCAGCATCGAATTAAGGTAACTGACCCGTCCAAGTTCGTCAGACGCACATATACGATTCCAATGAAATACGAGGAGCAGGTAGATCAAGAAATTCAGCGTATGTTAGATAACAATGTCATCCGCAGATCACATAGCAATTACCTGAATCCACTTGTAGTAATCAAGAAAAAAGATGATGCGATTAGACTGTGTATGGATATGCGTAACCTTAACAACGTTGTTGAAAAGATGTACGACTGCGCTCCAAATGCTGAAGAGTTATTTGCTAAATGTGAAGGAGCTAGATATTTAACAAAATTAGACCTTACTTCTAGTTTCTGGCAGATACCAATACGAGAGAGTGACCGCAAGTATACGGCGTTCCTCTACAAAAACAAGACCTATGAATACAACGTAGTACCGTTTGGATTAAGCACTAGCTTGTCTGCTATTGTACGATGTCTAGAAAATGCACTTGGAGAGGAGGTGTCACCTTACACAATGGTATTTGTAGATGACATACTCGTCGTGTCGAAAACTATTCAGGAACATGTAAATCAATTACGAGTTATTTTTGAGAAATTTAGAGTAGCCGAAATTTCCCTCAATTATAAAAAATGTGAATTCCTAAAAACCAATATCAAGTTCCTTGGTCATATTATATCCGAACGAGGTATCAAACCTGATCCTATCAAGATCCAAAGTATCCTAAATTTCCCTATTCCTAAAAATGTAAAAGGAGTAAGAGCTTTCCTAGGATTGACTGGTTATTATCGACGCTTCTCATCTGACTATGCAGCAACAGTAAAACCTCTGCTGGAGTTAACACAAAAGAAGAGAAAATGGAGATGGGAGCAGCATCAGTGGATCGAGTCAAAACATTGTTTAAACAAAATTTAATGCTACACCATCCGAAGAAAGACGGCGATTATGTGCTATATGCAGACGCAAGTCAATATGCAATGGGAAGTGTATTGTATCAAAAAGACTCAAAAGGAGACTTAAGGGTCATCGCCTATGCCAGTCGTGTATTCCGAGGAGCGGAGATAGAGTACTGCACTACAGAAAAGGAAGTACTAGCTATTGTATATGCATTATCCCAGTTCCGATTCTATCTATGCGGAACTCATTTTGAAATTCATACAGATCATCAGGCTTTATCTTTCCTATTAACATGTAAGGTAAAGAGTGCGAGGTTGATGCGATGGATACTTGCCATTGGGGAATATTCTTTCACCATTAAATACTGCAAAGGCAAAGACAATGAAGTAGCTGATACCTTAAGCCGTTATATAGAAGAAAAAGAAGAAACACATGAAGCTAAACCACAAGATGTCAGGGTACTTAGCAACATAACATACAAACCCGAGAGAGAAGTACAAGAATTACTACGTAATCTCGCTAGAGAGCAAGATAAAGATCAGCGATTACAGAATATAAAAAATCATCCATTACCTATAAATTATTGTGTGAAAGATGGAATTTTATTTAAGCTTATTAATTATGATTCGAAAGTTGTGCTATCTCATGACATGTTACAGCAATTAATTATGCCATGTCATCGTAGTCTAGCTCATGCATCTCCATTGAAGTGCTATTTAACTATGAAAGAAGCCTTCACCTGTAATAATATGTTCAGAAAAATTAAAATAATTGTTAGGAAATGCCATGATTGTCAAACAGCCAAACATCCGAATTTAAACACTTGCGTTGAAATGGGGAGTATCAGAACTAAGAAGAAGGGGGATATAGTTGCACTTGATTTCCTTGGACCACTCCCGCGATCAAGTCGTGGGTACCGCCATATAATTGTGACGGTAGATGTGTTTACCAAGCTAGTAAAGTTATATGCTGTACGAAGACCCACCATGAAATCTGTTCTGAACGTCATCACCCAGAAGTATATACCAAAGTATGGAAAAATGGATAAAGTGTTGACAGATCAAGGTAAGCAGTTTGGTAATAAATTATGGAAGGACGCATTGACAAGACAAGGTATAAAACCTATACTTACATCCATAAGGCATCCACAAACTAATCTAGCTGAAAGAATAAATAGAGAGTTAGGCAAGTACATGAGGTTATATTGCTACAATCAACAGAGTAAATGGCCTGACTATCTACAATTTTTCGAAGATGCAATGAATCACAATTATAGTGAAGCTACAGGATACACACCGTTAGAATTAAGTGAGAATAAAATACCTAAAAGATTCTGGCACAACATGATTAATAAACCGGAAAATTATAATGTAGATTTGCCAATTCAAATAAAAATAAACAGAGCTGAACGACAGTTATATCATCAAGCAGGTAAAAGGAGAGACCGGTATAATAGAATTCACCGATTGACAAGATTCCAGATTGGTGATAAGGTATTGATAAAGACAAATCCTGTGGGAAGTAGTATATTAAACACTTCCAAGAAATTCTTCAGATTATTCTGTGGCCCATATGAACTAAGGAGTCGTCTAGGACCACACACCTACATGGTATATGACCCAGTGAAGCAAAAGGACATCGGAAAGTACCATGCGTCATCTCTGCGTCATTATATCCAATAATACCCATATGTGATTGTTACTTTAAGATAAGATTTTATATTCTTTCTAATAAACATGTAATATAACTGACTGTGTATGTACTAAACATAGATTAAAAAAAAAAAAAAAAAAAAAAAAAAAAGTTCTGTAAAGCACAAACAATTTTTTTTTAAAGCAAGTGGGGGAGTGTTATAACGAAACATTGTTATCAATGTTTATCGTTCTAACTGGAGTACGCATAATAAGCGTTATCTGCTACAATTGTACATTTAGAAGGGTACAGATAAGATTTTATATAGCAAACAAAACGAGCATCTGTCGCATTCATAAAGTATTCGTTAAGTCGTACACACGGAACGATACGCTGCAGAAGACGCTTCAATGAGACCGGCAGACACCTGAGTTACTACTACAACTACGTACTACGGACATCAGACTATACCCGAGGCCAGAGACGCTGTGTCCATGACGATAAAGGAACGACGCCTAGCCTAGCTGTTCATACACCGCTAAGCGACGCTGACGGAGGTTTCGAGAGGAATAGCTGTACTCAACGCCGACGCCTGAGACCCGTGTACATCTGTGTAACATGAAATCATCAAAACAGGTGACCTGATATGGTTCAGGGTTCATAATAATGTTGTAAAACACAACAAGTAAATGAAAAGCCGCTATAAACGAAATTGAACAGTTTTAAATAATTGATAAACATTTTTTTATATAGGCGGTATGACTAAAGCCTAAAGACACTTTTAAATGTTGTACTGTATATCATATAGAGAAATTTATTCAAAAAGACAGAACATTTAGATAATGTGTGATTATTATAATAATATGTTAATAAGAGTGCAGAAAGACTCTAAGCAAATGTTTTCATGAGATTGTGCACTGTATAAAAAATTATATTTGATAAATTAAATGTGATAAATTAAGGGAGAGTGCAGAGAAGCTCTAAGAGTGTTATCAAGATAGTAGATGTCACAAATTTTATTGTTTCATATTAATTATTGTTGATAGCCAAGCAGGCTGAAGAGTAGAATAATTAAAAGGGAGTTACCCTTAATAAAAGTGTTTATATTAATAATAATTACCATAGAGATAACGATAACTATAACCCTTGTTATATTCATTTAAAAAGTTCGTATTTTATTTTCTCATGTATAAAGAACAGGGTTACGGATTTCATAGAATGAAATCAATTCAGTATTTCCATTTTATTAAATAATTAAATTCAATATAACAAAAAATGATTTTTATAAATGAATTATAATTACAGGCAGACAGTGTCAAACTGCCCATATATGTGTGTATATTTCCATGTTATATGTTTGGTGTATATACTGTGTATTGTATGTCTTATTTTCAGGAACTTATAAATTATGTACATAAGATATATGATTTTAATATGTGATTGTTAGACGTAAGCATTATAACAATATATCACTAGAGAAAATATGTGTAAAGTAATATTCAAGAAAGAATATAAATGGTGGAACCCGCCGTAAATTGTGTTAAATATTTGAAATTCTTTTTATTATTATGATTTGTTTAAAGATAAGCACCTTGAGGGTGACAATTATAATCATTGGAATGTTAGACTAAAAAGGTAGTTTTCATTTATTCACAATTTATACAACTCAGCTTCCTAAAATAATTCTTTTGGAAACACATCATCCCAACTCGTTACCTGATACCTAATAAGCCCAAATCCCACACCTAATAGCCGGCAAAGCAGAAAAGTACCATATACTGCAGGTAAGTGTTGGCATGGTATACCCTAACCAGGTCCATGTAAAACTCATAATCCATAATGAAAGAAATCATAAGAAGATGTGTTGGAAAAGAAAATGTCGCTTCCAACGTGGGGCACGATTAAAAAAAAAAAAAAAAAAAAAAAAAAAAAAAAAAAAAAAAAAATTAGTAAGAAGTTAAATAAATATAAATTCACGTAGAACAAATATTCAGAGTTGATGTGTAATTATTATAAAACGTGCATTTATATGTTGAATGTAGCTGATAAGAACGTACAGTTAGCGTTATCAGTAGAGTAAACAAAGGGGAGCTTAGATAAATATTGTGGTTATCAGAAACTGATACTACAGGCGCCCAAGATAACGGTTGTATGTTGATGAATAAATGACTACCAATATTTAATAATAATCCAAATAATTAATAATATACAAATTAATAATAAATATTTTAAAATCGGTTCACCAAATTAAAATTAAACATGGCACATAAACAAGAGGTCAGTTTAGCCGACATAATGAAGAAGTTAGAAGCCAGCAACGCTGAAAACGTAAAAAGGTTTGAAGAAATAAAAACTAGTGGTGCTGAAACTATGAGAAGATTGGAAGCAAGCACGTCCGAAATTCAGAAACTATACGCGTATAATGCTGAAAGTAAGGTAGAAATTATGGAACGAATGGAGACCTTAGAAGGTAAAGTTAAAGAGTCTCTAAAACAACAAGCGGTGGTGATGAATGAAAATTTCGAAGAGCAGCGAAAAAGACTACAACAAAATTTTAAATCTATGGCCGACACACTGGACCAGAAACTCGAAAAAATTACGCATCGACAAGATACCAAGATACAAGTCATCAGCGAATTGGTGCAGAGTCATGTCAGGAAGACCATGAAAATTGAAGAAGAAACAAAAAGTCTCGCCGCAGCAGACGACACCATCAAGAAATCTATCCAACACCATGACAACAGGGTAGCTCAGCTGGAAGTCAAGTTAAAAGGTGAAGTAGACCGACTTACACGAGAAGTGAGAAGACTACCAACACAAGCGTTAGTATACTCGACCGTACCTAGAGAAGAGAGACCCATTAACTATTTTAGAGGATCCAGAGGGGAAAATCCCATTGAATTTCGTATCAAATGTGAGAAAGAAATGGATAGTATTGGATCTATTCTCAGTGACAAAGATAAAATAGACTTTGTAAGCCGTTACTTAAAAGATACAGCAGCCAGTTGGTTCACGATGGTGAATGACGATTTAAAAACGTATGAAGAATTTAAACTAGCATTCGAACGGAGGTATTGGAATGAATACATACAAATGAGAATACGAAATACACTGGAATTTGGTAAATATAATCCAGGTAAGCTGTCTGAAGATGAATACGTCATTATGTTAGTAGAGAGGAGTAAACATTTACGTCCCGCTTTAACACAAAAAGAATTAGTCATTAAGCTTGCTAATCATTTCAGCAGGAACATACAACTAGCTATACATGTTCAGAGTATAGCTACCATTGAAGATCTATTAATACTTTTAACACAGATGGAGGGTGTAATCCGTGAACGAGACCCACCAAGAGGAGTTCAGCGAGATAACCGGAACCAAAATCAAGATAGAGGTACGTGGTATTCGCAAAGATATCGCCAAGAAGATAAAGGCAGAGAAGATAGACGTACAGACGAGGAAAAATATCCGAAAAACAAAAATGTATCATATGATAGACGCCATGAAGATGGACGAACATATGAGAAGCAGGAGCAAAATAATGAAAGAGGTAATTACAAAGGAGGTTACCGATGGCCGAATTCGTCGAAACGATTTTCGAAACCATGGACATCCGATAGGAATGCAAATACGCAGGCGATTACCGTTGAGAAAAAACAGAAAGAGACACCGAGAAACACTGATGAACGTAATAAACCGTCCACATCGAAGACTGAAAATCAATGACTACATTCTGGAGTCTGTATAGGAGGTATATTCCCACCTGATCTTAGGGAAGAATTATTTATGACCGATAAAATGAATCCAATAAATAATACTGTATGTCCACAAATAAAACTGTATGTTAATAATGTACCTGTTAACGCATTAGTTGATACAGGGAGTGAGGTCACAATTATCAATAGTGCATGGGTAAAAATTCATAATGCTCATTTTAAAAATGTACCGAAGTTGCCTACACGGGAGATACAAATAACTACAGCAAATAAATCGAGGGAAAAAGTAAACCATCAGATGTATGTTAGTATTACCTGTCAAGGATTAGAAATTGAATTACCTGTACTGATAGTTGATAAGCTAATATATGACTGCATTCTGGGAGTGGATGCGCTAGACCGACTCAATGCTGTTATCAATATGAAAGATGGACAAATGACATGTACAGTTAATAATATATGTAAAACTATAGATTTAAGAGCACCTGTTAAAGAACAGAATCCTCCACAACCGGAAATACTTAAAATTAGTAGACCCAAGATCACATTAGCCGAAGAACGGACACATCCAGAAGAAGTAGAAGATCAGCCAGGAGAACAACACATAAATGATCTGTTAGAAGAATATGAGGACATCTTTAGCGAAGTACCAACTCAAACTCACGTCTACCAGCATCGAATTAAGGTAACTGACCCGTCCAAGTTCGTCAGACGCACATATACGATTCCAATGAAATACGAGGAGCAGGTAGATCAAGAAATTCAGCGTATGTTAGATAACAATGTCATCCGCAGATCACATAGCAATTACCTGAATCCACTTGTAGTAATCAAGAAAAAAGATGATGCGATTAGACTGTGTATGGATATGCGTAACCTTAACAACGTTGTTGAAAAGATGTACGACTGCGCTCCAAATGCTGAAGAGTTATTTGCTAAATGTGAAGGAGCTAGATATTTAACAAAATTAGACCTTACTTCTAGTTTCTGGCAGATACCAATACGAGAGAGTGACCGCAAGTATACGGCGTTCCTCTACAAAAACAAGACCTATGAATACAACGTAGTACCGTTTGGATTAAGCACTAGCTTGTCTGCTATTGTACGATGTCTAGAAAATGCACTTGGAGAGGAGGTGTCACCTTACACAATGGTATTTGTAGATGACATACTCGTCGTGTCGAAAACTATTCAGGAACATGTAAATCAATTACGAGTTATTTTTGAGAAATTTAGAGTAGCCGAAATTTCCCTCAATTATAAAAAATATGAATTCCTAAAAACCAATATCAAGTTCCTTGGTCATATTATATCCGAACGAGGTATCAAACCTGATCCTATCAAGATCCAAAGTATCCTAAATTTCCCTATTCCTAAAAATGTAAAAGGAGTAAGAGCTTTCCTAGGCTTGACTGGTTATTATCGACGCTTCTCATCTGACTATGCAGCAACAGTAAAACCTCTGCTGGAGTTAACACAAAAGAAGAGAAAATGGAGATGGGAGCAGCATCAGTGGATCGAGTCAAAACATTGTTTAAACAAAATTTAATGCTACACCATCCGAAGAAAGACGGCGATTATGTGCTATATGCAGACGCAAGTCAATATGCAATGGGAAGTGTATTGTATCAAAAAGACTCAAAAGGAGACTTAAGGGTCATCGCCTATGCCAGTCGTGTATTCCGAGGAGCGGAGATAGAGTACTGCACTACAGAAAAGGAAGTACTAGCTATTGTATATGCATTATCCCAGTTCCGATTCTATCTATGCGGAACTCATTTTGAAATTCATACAGATCATCAGGCTTTATCTTTCCTATTAACATGTAAGGTAAAGAGTGCGAGGTTGATGCGATGGATACTTGCCATTGGGGAATATTCTTTCACCATTAAATACTGCAAAGGCAAAGACAATGAAGTAGCTGATACCTTAAGCCGTTATATAGAAGAAAAAGAAGAAACACATGAAGCTAAACCACAAGATGCCAGGGTACTTAGCAACATAACATACAAACCCGAGAGAGAAGTACAAGAATTACTACGTAATCTCGCTAGAGAGCAAGATAAAGATCAGCGATTACAGAATATAAAAAATAATCCGTTACCTATAAATTATTGTGTGAAAGATGGAATTTTATTTAAGCTTATTAATTATGATTGGAAAGTTGTGCTATCTCATGACATGTTACAGCAATTAATTATGCCATGTCATCGTAGTCTAGCTCATGCATCTCCATTGAAGTGCTATTTAACTATGAAAGAAGCCTTCACCTGTAATAATATGTTCAGAAAAATTAAAATAATTGTTAGGAAATGCCATGATTGTCAAACAGCCAAACATCCGAATTTAAACACTTGCGTTGAAATGGGGAGTATCAGAACTAAGAAGAAGGGGGATATAGTTGCACTTGATTTCCTTGGACCACTCCCGCGTTCAAGTCGTGGGTACCGCCATATAATTGTGACGGTAGATGTGTTTACCAAGCTAGTACAGTTATATGCTGTACGAAGACCCACCATGAAATCTGTTCTGAACGTCATCACCCAGAAGTATATACCAAAGTATGGAAAAATGGATAAAGTGTTGACAGATCAAGGTAAGCAGTTTGGTAATAAATTATGGAAGGACGCATTGACAAGACAAGGTATAAAACCTATACTTACATCCATAAGGCATCCACAAACTAATCTAGCTGAAAGAATAAATAGAGAGTTAGGCAAGTACATGAGGTTATATTGCTACAATCAACAGAGTAAATGGCCTGACTATCTACAATTTTTCGAAGATGCAATGAATCACAATTATAGTGAAGCTACAGGATACACACCGTTAGAATTAAGTGAGAATAAAATACCTAAAAGATTCTGGCACAACATGATTAATAAACCGGAAAATTATAATGTAGATTTGCCAATTCAAATAAAAATAAACAGAGCTGAACGACAGTTATATCATCAAGCAGGTAAAAGGAGAGACCGGTATAATAGAATTCACCGATTGACAAGATTCCAGATTGGTGATAAGGTATTGATAAAGACAAATCCTGTGGGAAGTAGTATATTAAACACTTCCAAGAAATTCTTCAGATTATTCTGTGGCCCATATGAACTAAGGAGTCGTCTAGGACCACACACCTACATGGTATATGACCCAGTGAAGCAAAAGGACATCGGAAAGTACCATGCGTCATCTCTGCGTCATTATATCCAATAATACCCATATGTGATTGTTACTTTAAGATAAGATTTTATATTCTTTCTAATAAACATGTAATATAACTGACTGTGTATGTACTAAACATAGATTAAAAAAAAAAAAAAAAAAAAAAAAAAAAAAAAAAAAAAAAAAAAAAAAGTTCTGTAAAGCACAAACAATTTTTTTTTAAAGCAAGTGGGGGAGTGTTATAACGAAACATTGTTATCAATGTTTATCGTTCTAACTGGAGTACGCATAATAAGCGTTATCTGCTACAATTGTACATTTAGAAGGGTACAGATAAGATTTTATATAGCAAACAAAACGAGCATCTGTCGCATTCATAAAGTATTCGTTAAGTCGTACACACGGAACGATACGCTGCAGAAGACGCTTCAATGAGACCGGCAGACACCTGAGTTACTACAACTACGTACTACGGACATCAGACTATACCCGAGGCCAGAGACGCTGTGTCCATGACGATAAAGGAACGACGCCTAGCCTAGCTGTTCATACACCGCTAAGCGACGCTGACGGAGGTTTCGAGAGGAATAGCTGTACTCAACGCCGACGCCTGAGACCCGTGTACATCTGTGTAACATGAAATCATCAAAACAGGTGACCTGATATGGTTCAGGGTTCATAATAATGTTGTAAAACACAACAAGTAAATGAAAAGCCGCTATAAACGAAATTGAACAGTTTTAAATAATTGATAAACATTTTTTTATATAGGCGGTATGACTAAAGCCTAAAGACACTTTTAAATGTTGTACTGTATATCATATAGAGACATTTATTCAAAAAGACAGAACATTTAGATAATGTGTGATTATTATAATAATATGTTAATAAGAGTGCAGAAAGACTCTAAGCAAATGTTTTCATGAGATTGTGCACTGTATAAAAAATTATATTTGATAAATTAAGGGAGAGTGCAGAGAAGCTCTAAGAGTGTTATCAAGATAGTAGATGTCACAAATTTTATTGTTTCATATTAATTATTGTTGATAGCCAAGCAGGCTGAAGAGTAGAATAATTAAAAGGGAGTTACCCTTAATAAAAGTGTTTATATTAATAATAATTACCATAGAGATAACTATAACTATAACCCTTGTTATATTCATTTAAAAAGTTCGTATTTTATTTTCTCATGTATAAAGAACAGGGTTACGGATTTCATAGAATGAAATCAATTCAGTATTTCCATTTTATTAAATAATTAAATTCAATATAACAAAAAATGATTTTTATAAATGAATTATAATTACAGGCAGACAGTGTGAAACTGCCCATATATGTGTGTATATTTCCATGTTATATGTTTGGTGTATATACTGTGTATTGTATGTCTTATTTTCAGGAACTTATAAATTATGTACATAAGATATATGATTTTAATATGTGATTGTTAGACGTAAGCATTATAACAATATATCACTAGAGAAAATATGTGTAAAGTAATATTCAAGAAAGAATATAAATGGTGGAACCCGCCGTAAATTGTGTTAAATATTTGAAATTCGTTTTATTATTATGATTTGTTTAAAGATAAGCACCTTGAGGGTGACAATTATAATCATTGGAATGTTAGACTAAAAAGGTAGTTTTCATTTATTCACAATTTATACAACTCAGCTTCCTAAAATAATTCTTTTGGAAACACATCGTTCCAACTCGTTACCTGATACCTAATAAGCCCAAATCCCACACCTAATAGCCGGCAAAGCAGAAAAGTACCATATACTGCAGGTAAGTGTTGGCATGGTATACCCTAACCAGGTCCATGTAAAACTCATAATCCATAATGAAAGAAATCATAAGAAGATGTGTTGCAATATATATATATAAAAGAGAATAGAAATATGAAGAGTATATCCATAAGAGGAATGTCTGGTAAAACATTTGGTGTAATTGTTTTTTAGTAATAAATTGTATGAGTATGAGTGTTTCAATACAATGTTTTTTTTCGAAAAAAGAAAAATCACTGTTCACAGGGATGGTCTAATGTATAAATGCCATAGTACTCAAAGTGTTAATAGTTTGAAGGTGTTTCTAAATTATTGTACTGAAGTTTCATCATCAAGTCAAATGATATGACTCGCTTAAGACTTAAATACAGTTAAATATACTATTGTAAAGTGAGGTGTTACTGGTTACAGTAGATACATTAACACACACACACACACACTTTTTGCTACAGTCTATTTCTTGATGTATATATTTAATATTTACAATGACTTTACCTCAAGATGTTTTTTTCTTACTTGGAACATGTTTTGGAATGCTTTGTGTTCCCTTCCTAATTTTGACAGTGGTGTATATCTTTGGATATTGAATGTTGAATACAAAATATGACACAATTTTCAAAGCACTCAACATCGAAAATACACAAAATACTAATATATACATCACTATAACACACAATAATACCAATTTAAAGTGCCAAAGGCCAACAGGAAACCACAACAACAACCAATCAACACACAAGTACTTCATAAGATTAAAAATTAGGAAGGCTGAGGATGGGAACACAAAGCGTCCCAAAACATGTTCCAAATAAGGAAAAAACATCTTGATGTAAAGTCATTATAAATATTATATATATATATATATAAAACTACGCGCAGCATAGTTAAATCAACATCAGTATGCCTTGAAAATGAAAATGGATTACGGAATGAAACGGTGGCAATATAAGCATCACATACTCGGATGTACCCAAAAACCCAAACCTGCTACAACACATATATTGCTAAGTAAATAATCTTGATGATGCGTGCAGCTTCACTTTGGAAGCACCAATTTGTCATATAATAATGATGATGAACCTCTATATTGTAGTACTCTTGTGTTAGTAATATGCCGTTGACGTACCTGGTTTACCTCTTCTGTTAATGTGATGAGGAGTATAAAAGGTAATTAACCATATGGTATAACTCTAACTTCGTTTAGGTATCTATGTTGACGTATAAAAATATTAATGTGTTCTATATTGGTAAATAACAGTTCTATAAAATCGATTAAATTTAAAGTTCTTGAAGTGTGAAGAGTTGTGAAATTGATTGATTCATTATTTAACTAAGGTAGTGCAATTCAAACGGTACATTGCTGGTTAATGTAAATAAATATGACCTTTAGTTAAATTAATTACCATTCACATGACATTAAGTAACATACTGGAATGTGGTGGTTGCTTCACAAGGTTAACTCTACTTACTCATTTACTTTTGAATTGGTGCGAACAATTTACTAAAGAACTGCTGCCAACATAACCTGTGAAGATCGAATAACACAAATTTCCAAGTAAGGCAAAACGGTCGCTAATAATAATAATGAGGGTTCATACACCAGTATTTTCCTTTAACATGTTTTTATTTTTTTCTTTGGTGTTCATTTCTCTTTCTTTTGATTTAGGTTAACAGAATAATTCTCATAACAGAAACTGATTGACCCGGCTAAAGACAATCACTGGTTTCACAGTTGGTAACATTAGATTTGCTAGCTAACGTAAACAGTAGAATTAATTACGATACAATTATTAAATTCTTGGGTTCTTTTGACCATGATATAGAAAAAAAATGTCTTATATGAAGAACAAAACATCACAAAAGAGTAATAATAATGGAATTATACAAAATAAATACTTAAATCTACAGTTGTGAACAAAACAAGTGTCGGACTATGTCCGTGTGATAAAGTAAACAAGTTTGGTTATAGTTTTCATTGAAAGGCGAATAATATGAAACAATAATTAATTTAAATTAAACAAACATGAAAATTAATAGTGAAAGTGGTTAAATATATTTACAGTGATCTGATAAGTTATAAGTGTCTCTAATAATTGAAAGTGTATACAAAATTCTTAAGTCCTAGATAGTGTATTATTGGTTAATAAACACCATTCTTGGTTGATTGTACACTCTTTTATTTATTTCACTTTTATTCACTGTATTGTTAATTGACATATATTATCCACTACACAACACTGATATGATATTCAGTTAAGGTGACTCGGTCGTAGGTTAGGAATTCAATTGTTGACATCATACATAACCTAACTCGCCCTATAAGGTTAAAACATATGACTGGCTTTACTAGGTTAAACACGAAATTTTCGTCACAGGAGGAGCGTGGTGTCCCCTTCGCGTTCTCATTGTAGACTTGTGATTATCCAAACACTCTACCACATTTTAATTAATAAAAACTTCTCATCTTACCTTTTGTCTGCCAGGGTCCTGCACACGAACTCGTGATCTATAAGCGTGATTTGAGGGTTTTTGTTATCAAGAAACTCGACTCTCATTTAATTGTTAATTTACTCAACTTTTATTCAACAAATACCACATTTATTTTATATTCTTTTTTAGCTTTACTTGTTATTCATTTTCCTTCTCAAACAAAAAAACTATTACTGTTTCTTTAAACAAACACAACATTGTTTATGAGGAACATTTCTAGGAGAAAACACATCTTGAAAAGACAACTTAAACTATTTTATAGCTATTCTAAGACAACCCAGTATTTGCGCACACGCTTCATTCACACTTTTACCCCATTTATTCTATTTAGAGCTCTTCTTATAAAATATTTTTTTTTAGTTATTTAAAATGAGTTTAAAACAGTTACTTTCCTTTTGCTGCCCTGAATACCAGATGTTGTAATTCGTCCGTTTTGTTTGTGCACTGTTTTAGTCCGAAAAAGTTTCTGCTGGTTAAATTTGATTCACTGAATTAAAATGTTAAAGTTTCACTGTTTACTCTAGTTGACTCACATTTTTACAAGTTTTATTAAATTTTCGGCTCGAGAGCCTTTATGCTGAACGGCTGAAGCCGCAGCTATAAGATGACAGACGCCAAAACGACGCTTCCAAGATGGCCAAAAAACGTTCGCCTGCTCGCCAACTTGCTTCGGGATAGGCTCAAAAGAAATCACGTGACAGTGATTAGCGACCATGAGGTACTGTATACTTCCTCTGGTTGACTAGCGATCCTCATACGTGACAATTCATCTGTGCGGGCAAGCATATGCACACTCGTTCACATACCTTAGCACCTGGAACTGTAGCATATTGCGGGGCGGACAGACCAAACGTGCAACTGGGTGCCCCGACAGTGAATGTCTATTGTTAAAATTGAGGCCCTGTGTGGGTAACTCCTTTTCGTCGCATTTACAATTGAAATAAAACCAACCACCTAATTCTGTCCCGTTCCCGTTACAATACCCCCCCAATGAGAGGTTTTGTGCCGAAACAGAAAAACTCTCATTGCTAAACCCTAAGAGGATCAGCGAGGATACGGCGCCAACAACCCCCTGTTATTCCTTAATACATCATGGGTAAATTACCCCCCTAGCTCGGCGACTATGGCTGCACCTGACCAACATTACTGGACTTATCTCTCTGTTCGAATTCCGAACACCGTAAAGTTGGACAGGCACTCACCACAGTCTCACCTAACCATGTAACATTTCAACAAAATCAATAACTAGCCTTATACCATACCAGATCCTCAACCGATATATCTCCCCTTATATATATATATATATATATATATATATATATTACACTTAATATTTATAATTAAATTTACCTCAAGATGTTATTTTTATCCTTTATTGGAACATGTTTCGGGTACTATCTTGTACCCATCCTCAGCCTTCCGGTTTTTTTGTCTGGTGAAGTACATATGTGTTGTTGGTTGACTATTATTATTGTGGCTTCCTGTTGGCTTCTGGTATTTCAAATTGGTTTTATTGTGTGTGATTGTGGTGTATGTGTTAGTTTTTTGTGTATTTTCAATGTTGAGTGCTTTGAATATTGTGTCATGTTTTGTATTGATTTGTATTTGTTCAGGTATTAATTTGTATCAAATAACATATTGAGGTAAATTTAATTATAAATATTAAGTGTATTATATACATCAAGAAACCGACTGTAGCAAAAAGTGACTAAATAAATATATATATATATATATATATATATATATATATATATATATATACTTGATTGCCTTTAGCAAAGTACTGGGTGCGTACACATGTTCATTACTAGCTTAAATACAAGATCTCTAAATATTCATCATTAATATAACATTCACATAAACATTTCATATTTACCTTTAAATAAAACTCACTCCCATTTCTCAACCTTTAATTTGTTGCTTGACATTACTGTTTCAAATCAAATTAAATTATTTAAATTTCGTTCAAGTAGTGAAATAAATCTAAGTCCATTATCAAAGATTCACATTTAAGTTAATTTACATCATCTCTTTCAGTTAATCATTTTAATTGCAACTTTCAAAATTCCAAAAATCTTTTAAATGAATTTACTTTTCTTTATAACTCCTCTTAATTTACATGTTAACAATCATTATAAAATAAACAACTTATTTCTATCATCAATTCAAATATAACTACACTTGATTACAAAACATAACATAATATAAACATTATGAATCAGCTGACACATTCTCAACCTATAGTGAACATCAAAATAAAATACCTCAAAGAAAAAAACCACAAACTTTTTTTTTTTTTAATTTCCAGAAATATATATTCTGACAATTAATAAAAAGAAACAAATTATTAAATTAAATTAATTAACAAAAAAACCTATGAATTGATTACATTAAACATTATACAGTCCACACCAGTCATCAGATGATGTCTTATTATCAGGTGAATGACCTTTCTCTCAGTACCCTGAATACAAATAAACATAATACAATATCAACATTCATAATGAACACAAAACTCATTTCATTAAAATAAACCTTTCATTTGCATCTTGTTATGCTCTTCTCCAATTTAAATATGTTAATTACAAAATTACATAATTTCCACCTACCTGCAAAGCTTCTATTAAGGTCCAGGATCCAATCACATGAACATCAGATGCAAACCTGTGTTAAGGTTATCGAAATAACTGATTCTACACATCGTTATGAAGAGAAATAATTAGTTTTAATTATCAATTATTGCCATTTTAAAATTTTGTTTATCAAATACAGTTACTTACATGCTTTTCGAATATGGTGTAATTCTTGTTTATACCTCTTATTTTCTAAACTTACATACTATTACTTACAACTTAAGATAGCCCAGCCTGCTCACGCACTACTCACATTCTAAAAAAACATAAAAAACCCCCTTTTTTACTTTGATTGATTAAGATAATTCATGATATACTCTCCCCGCCGGCAACGCGTGTATCCGCGACCTCGTGGTGAGTTGGTAGTTGTCCCGAAAATAAAGAAAAATATATCAAATTGGCATGTCACTGTTCAGTAATTATTCACTCCTCACTTCCACTGATTGAAATAACAATTAAATCACTTTTACTGTCCCATGTTAAAAATTTGAGAAGGGATAACTCTTCTCCGTAAACCGGCCGGTTACGCTGGGGACTAACAACTACGCAACTTACTTGGCGAGCGGGAGGAAACAGTGTTCCACGGCCATCAGATCTCGTTGTCGTGAACAGCTGAATTGCTGAGTTCTATCGACTTTATGCATGAAACATAGTGGTTATATCAGCAAAGTGTGTCGACGATCTCTAGACACTGCTAGTCTGATGTCACTAGCAGTGGGCGGTCCTTAACTATGTTTCCTGTAAGTCGTCTTGCTGCTTTCACAAACTGTTCGTTCATGCGCCATTTTTTACAGCGCCGTTTGAGTTTCTTGGCGTCCCTGCAGCGCGCATACTCAAGTCGTGGCGTGCGTGCACCGTCACACTCACGCACAGTTCTGAGAATTCGAGGGAGGTACAAATTCTTTGCTTGGTTTCGCAACTGATTACTGCGTCTTGCTGCTTTGTTTCAACACTGTCTTCTACACTTGGTCTGTTACAATGGAATTAATGTTTGTCGGAAAATAAAACTTTCACAATATTTTTTCCAAAACCCCAAAAAATGAAATAAATGAAATACAAATACCCTATAACGGTAATAAATGAAATTACCCCATTTTGACGCATTACAATCTGAATACAATTTACAAACATTTCCACTTTAATTTTAGTTTCAAATTCTATTAACTCTTTAACTTGTTACACTTATTATTATATTTCAATTATGAAATTCTGTTAAGTATCTTCATCATCAATTTGTTCGGGTGATTCTCAGTCAGTCACAATGATTTGATTTATTGAATGGGGATTTAGATATAACCTTACGCCCCTTCTTCCTTCTAACAACCACTAACGGATTTACATAGGGTGACACCGATCTCTCAATAATATTTACGTCCACTCACATCATTCTCCTCTTATTACAAAATACCTGATACCCTCTTTGTACCTAGGATGTGTGTTCCCTCACCTGTAATTCACATTCATAATTTCTTGCCCCTCCCAGGTATATCGGCAAACACTCCTCTACAACACTCTACTACCCACCACAACGCTTTGCGTTGAGGACTCCTTACACCTCCACCCTCACTACAAAATATATGTACCCTGCTAGCCTATTTACTATCAACTTTCATCACTCTCGCTTTCTCTACATACATACACTTTCGCTACTGTGTCCCTACTAATACCCCATTTCTGTATTACTTTTATTCCAAAATTCTTATTTTGTCTAACACCCTTTTAATGTTAACTATGACTGACTCAATGCCTTATTGAAATAATCATCACCCAAACTCCATCTTTTTCCACATTTTACATTAAGTTAACCATTGAAAATTACACTAGAAAATTCATAACTACCTCAAATTAATTTAATCACCTAATTTAAAACCTTTGAAACTCATTTAAAATTTATTATTCAAACATTTTACTTTACTTCAAAATCATTATCAAATTTTTACTTACCTATGGTCAATCATATACTCAAATACAACACGATTACTGTCATAAATTCAAAAATATAAACATTCATTACAACAAATATAGTGTACATAACCATATGTACTTTCTGATACATCATAATAACCATATGACTCAACAACTATACATATTTTTACTTTTACTCATTTACTATTTATTATCAAGTTCAAATCTCAGAAAAATCATTTAAATTCATTATCAAAATCCAATTATACAACATTAATTAATCAATTAATTCATCTCAAATTATTTAGCTCAATTAGTTTTTTTTAAAACACCAAGTTACTTTAATTACAATAGTCAAAACAATTACAATTCATTTATTATCACCTTCATAATTATTCTCATTATTTGTTTAGTCTAATAAAATATTATTATTATCATAATTATCTAACCAATTCACCTTGCATACATACATTGTTTATATGAACTACAAAGTACCACATAACCTATTATACAAACACAATTAATCTCACTATAAATTTATTTACAATTTTTCCGTCATATCATTTGTTTACCACACCTCATTACCTAAATTAGCCAAGTCATCACCATAAACTAAAACAATTAAATGTTCATTCACTGTTTATCTCTAACCACCATCATCGTATATCAGTCTGACTTTCACATAACAATTTTATTCTCGTCTTTATTTATACACCATTACATTATTATTATTTATATAATAACAAGTTAATCTTTCAAATTGTTCCGTAAAACCCACATAATAATCTACTGACTTATCCCACATTATTATTAAATCATATAACCTGTCTACATCATTAGTTTTGTTCTTGTCACCGTCTGTATCATTATCTATCACCCTTAAGCATTTTAACCTCTCATTTTCCGAATCATCTACTATTAATATTCCACGTCTATGCACAGGTAAGCTTCCCATATAATTATCAACGTTATCATCATTTATTTCTGCACTATCTTCACAACAAGGTAAGTCTTTCATATCATCTATTTTTTTAAATTTTAACCTCTCTCTTTACTCTTTATAGCTTCTACTTAACTTAAACATTTCTATCATTCTCTCACAATACCTCTCATCATAACACCATCTCACTTTGTCTCTCTCCATCCACACAAAAGGCAACATAACGTTATCATGACACATCCTGATTCTTCCAGGGAACTCATGAGAACTAGGGGAACTACTTAGAGACACCTTGTCTCTATAATCACAGGAGGAAACTCTGTCCTCATAAAACACTTGTGAAAACTCTGTTTCACAATATACTCGGGGAAAATCTGCCTTTCGCCCACCTAACCTCTCATCACACTTTCTCTCAATCTTTTCAACACTCGCTAACACTTCGTTACTAAACTCTACTTCAACAAAATCTTCATTATCACTCTCAATATTAACCACCTTACTCTATACCACCACATTTTTAATTATATCATTGTTATTCTCACTTACCTTTTCAACTACTACTATATTCCCATCACTACTACCTGTCAACCTATTTTTATAACTATCACCTACCTCGTTAATTATTTCTTCATTATTTTTGTTTACACTTCACTCACTGTATTTATTCTCCACACTCCCATCCTCTCAATGCTTTGTCCTAAATCATTAAATTTAGTTCCAATATTTCATCGGCTTTATCAAAACGTTTATTGATTTGCTTTATTTCATTTCTAATCTCATCGAAATTGCTTTCATTTGTATCAAAACAATTATTTAACTTATCAAACTTTTCATCAAAATTATTCTTAATTTCATTGAAACTACTTTCGCATTTTATTTTTTGTTCATGTATCTCGCTTTCTAATTCATCAAATTTGTTATTCTGTACATTGAAACTACTCTTTATTTCCTTAATTTCATTATTTACTTCATCAAATTTAGCATTAAAATTACTCTTTTGTTCATCAAACTTTACATTCTGCTCATTGAATTTCATATCTAACATTGTTTGTATCATTTTGAACATTTCATAACTATTGTCAGATTTTTTACTTTGGACCGGCGTCGACTGATTCGTTACGCCTTCCATTATTTTTGATTTGGTCTCACTCACATCACTATTTATTTGACTTTCCATCTGGCTGTCAGTGAAGCTGACTTCATTGTTAATATTTTCATTTGTACTCACTTTTTATATTATTTACTAGATTCTAATCTCACAAAATTTTAATCTTATATGTACTCCGCATTAATTTATTATTATACGTATTACTTAACTATAGTATACACATCACATAACCTTCACGTAATTTATACGTACTCCCAAATCACGCTTATATCCACTTGTAGGTGTGGTTTATATAAAATTGCTTTTATAAAACAGTCCAAGTTCGGGGACCAAATGTGATTATCCAAACACTCTACCACATTTTAATTAATAAAAACTTCTCATCTTACCTTTTGTCTGACAGGGTCCTGCACACGAACTCGTGATCTATAAACATGATTTGGGGTTTTTTTGTTATCAAGAAACTCGACTCTCATTTAATTGTTAATTTACTCAACTTTTATTCAACAAATACCACATTTATTTTATATTCTTTTTCAGCTTTACTTGTTATTCATTTTCCTTCTCAAAAAAAAAAACTATTACTGTTTCTTTAAACATACAAAACATTGTTTATGAGGAACATTTCTAGAAAAAAACACATCTTGAAAAGACAACTTAAACTATTTTATAGCTATTCTAAGACAACCCAGTATTTGCGCACATTCATACTTTTACCCCATTTATTCTATTTAGAGCTCTTCTTATACAATTTTTTTTATAGTTATTTAAAATGAGTTTAAAACAGTTACTTTCCTTTTGCCGCCCTGAACACCAGATGTTGTAATTCGTCCGTTTTGTTTGTGCACTGTTTTAGTCCGAAAAAGTTTCTGCTGGTTAAATTTGATTCACTGAATTAAAATGTTAAAGTTTCACTGTTTACTCTAGTTGACTCACATTTTTACAAGTTTTATTAAATTTTTGGCTTGCAAGCCTGTATGCTGAACCAGCCGAAGCCGCAGCTATAAGAAGACAGACGCCAAAATGACGCTTCCAAGATGGCCAAAAAACGTTCGCCTGCTCGCCAACTTGCTTTGGGATAGGCTCAAAAGGAATCACGTGACAGTAATTAGCGACCACGAGGTACTGTATACTCCCTCTGGTTGACTAGCGATCCTCATACGTGACAATTCATCTGTGCGGGCAAGCATATGCGCATTTAAAATGGTATTTAAATTCCAAAACACTAAAATACAATTGCTAAAAGCGAATTTGCATATTAAATTTAACAAAATCTGTTTACTAAAGAACATAACACCAAAATATGCTATTGTAAAGATCAACAGCTCTTCCAAGGCCGCAAACATTACCAAACATTCTGCTGAACGGATGTATATTAGAGAAGAAATTAAGGCATTATATATTAAAAAATCTATTCTTAACACTCGTTTATTCAAATTACATTTACATATCCTCAACAGCATTCATCCAAGCGTTATCAACAATGTTTTTGACTATATATTTAAATACACAGCTAGTGTTTCACGCTGTATACGTTTCAATCAATTACGTAAACTTCGTAGTTTAGAAAATAAACACCGTCTAGAGACTGACATTAATTGCAAACATACATTTCATCCTAGAACAATGAATTTAACTAATATAAACTTCAGTGATAATGAAATGGAGCTCCTTAATAAAGGACTTAATTATAATCTCCCACCAACCGGAAATAACAAACATATTTATGAGCTCGTTGAGGCGGAGGCGGATATTAAGACTATTCCGAATCCGATTGTACAGAACGAAGCACGCATATTGATAAACAATAAATTCACTAAAACTATCAGATCTAACGATAACCTACCACATAATCTATTTATGCATCCACGATTCTCCCGTGAATACAAAACTTTGAGGCAAATCAAAACAAAAATAACTATTAATAATGCTAGTATTATTAAAGCAGATAAAGGGAATACATTAGTAATCATGGATACTGATTCTTATAACGCCAAAGTTCACGAATTTATCTCTAACCATAATATTAGACAATTAAAATCTGATCCTACTGATAAATACACCAAAAACCTCAACCAATGTATTAACAAATGTACGAGTTTGCTCAGTGATAATACACGTCGTTATTTGAAGCCTATTAATGCGAAGGCTCCGATATTTACGGGACTCCCCAAAATCCACAAACCACACATACCCATAAGACCGCTGGTTAACTTCACTACAGCCCCCGGTTTCAAAACATCAAAAATTCTTGTAAAACTAATTAAAGACAATTTACAGTTAAAGACTAATCACAGCTTAACAAATACTACTGACTTCATTAATAAGATAAATACCGTTAAATTAAAACCCAATTACAAATTAGTTTCATTTGACATAGTGGATTTATATACAAATATTCCAACTGATGTAACTTTAAAATTATTGAAGGACAATTTACGGATTAACGCTTCCATGAGTGCACAGGCGATAGATGAGTTGATTGACTTGCTTAAAGTTATTTTAAATCAAAATTATTTCACATTCAATGGTTTATTCTATTGCCAAGATGATGGTCTAGCTATGGGCTCACCCCTCTCAGGCCTGTTGGCTGACATATACTTAAATTTCTACGAAAATACTTATTTATTAAATAATAACATATACGCTAATAAGATTAAATTTTATTCACGTTACGTAGATGACACGTTCATTATTTTTGACGGAACTTTGAGACAAGTTGACTCCTTCAAAAATCTATTAAATGAAATTAACAATAATATTCAATTTACTTTAGAGACCGAGCATGATAACTCAATTAACTTTCTAGACCTGACCCTCACTAGACGAATGGACACATTGAAATTCAATATTTATAGGAAGCCTACTGCCACTAACCATACAATACATGCAGATTCCCACCATCCATACTCTCAAAAAATGGCAGCATATAATAGTTTAATCCATAGATTGTTGACAGTCCCCCTTGACAATAATGATTTCCACACTGAGCTAAATACAATAAGATTTATTGCAGTTTCCAATGGTTACAGTAGTCACATCATTGACAAATTGCTAAAGAAGCATAATAACATTCAACTTAAGCCCCGTCCACTTAATAAAACACCGAAAAAATTTATATCTGCGAAATACACATACATCATGCCAAAAATTGTATCCTCAGTGATGAACAATATTGGTTATACTATGTCTTTTAGAACCAATAATAAACTAATTAATATACTTAGACCTAAACTGCCCTTACCTATTGAAGAAAAAACAGGCATTTATAAACTGGTTTGCAATGATTGCAACAGCTTCTATATAGGTCAGGCCGGAAGAGGTTTTTACAAACGGTTCCGTGAACACTTACAAAAAAGACACACAATTACAATGATATAAAATCTAATTACACTCGTCATCTGACCCAACACAATCACAATTATACAGATTTTAAGTCCAATCTAATGCCTTTGCATATATGCAACAAGGGCCGTTTTATGAATGCCTTGGAGGAGCTGGAAATTTATAATGCATATAATAATGATAGCAGTCGTGATTGTGTTCTGAATGAACAATTGAACTTTGTATCTAACCGCCTGTATGATACTGCTTTGAGACTGCTCAACGGATTCCAATCAGTAGCAGACAACACTTGAACGGGTGCGCACCCTACATCACGTGCACATAATATGCTTGCTTCTGTAATTTTATTTTTTGACAAACGCAGTTTTGTGTGATATATGTGTTTTTTGGTTTTTAACGTCTGATGATGAGGCATACGCCTTGAAACGCGTAACGTAATAAGTTTGAGAAGTCACACGGCGGACCACATACAGGTAATCACTTATTATAAGCATATGCGCACTCGCTCACATACCTTAGCACCTGGAAATGTAGCATATTGCAGGGCGGACAGACCAAACGTGCAACTGGGTACCCCGACAGTGAATGTCTATTGTTAAAATTGAGGCCCTGTGTGGGTAACTCCTTTTCATCGCATTTACAATTGAAATAAAACCAACCATCCAATTCTGTCCCGTTACAGACTGCCTTCTCACCTTGACCCAATTCTTGCTCCGACTGACAGGTGATGAGTTCTGATTGGTCAATCTCTTCCAATTTCCATAATTAATCAACAATTATCGTGAAAATAGACGCTTTGAAGTGTTGTTCGTGGGGTTCATGGGTTTCACAAAAGTATTTACACGTGCTCAGAATTGATCAAAATTTTTATAATTGATATAATTCCCTTACATGATGTCCAATTAAAAATGCATTAATGCCATTCATCTGCACTCTTTGAGATGAACATTTTGATACCCCTTACAATAGGTTTTTGTTCAGTAATTACAAACTACTAATCTTAACATTGGTATTAATTAAGAATTTTATTCTTGGATTTTGTTGTCCATGACGTGTCCGTTACTTAACTAAATACAACTATTTCATTAACGACTCGGAACACAAAGTTTTTTATAAGTTGTAAGGTAGTTTGTTCAGGTTGTAAGGTAAAACTTTGTTTTTACTTATAAAAAACTTTGTGTTGAGAGTCGTTAATGAAATAGTTGTATTTAGTTAAGAATTTTACATAAAAATGTTAATTTTCTTGAATTATCTACTTAATTACGATAACAAAATGGTATCTACATACAAAACATAGAGTATAACATTATTTACAATAATTAAGAATGTCACAATATTATAAAATCATGTTTGGCTAGCTAGGCCTAACCCAACCTTGGTTCCTGACATCTTAATTCTCTTTCTTATATTAATATTACCTAACTTTATTATGATATAATTGATCACAATTGTTCCTTATAACTCCCTACAACTTTTACAACAATACTAATGACAAAAATAAATAATTATTTCTTACAATTAACATAAATAAGTTGTCCAGGTATACTGGCCTATAGTAGTTGGAACATTAATTCTTTTCATACTTTAACCATTCTTATTTTTAATACAAGACAACTATTCTGAATTGTTCTTGATCCTTGACTTTCACTTTTATAATACTAATAAGGACAGTTATTAGTAATAATTGATTACAAATAATATAAAAAAGTTATTCAGGTATACTGGCCCATGGTACTGTATACATTATTTTCTTTCTTATGTTGAAAATAATTACTTCTGCTATCAGACAATTACTTTAAATTGTTCTTGATAACATTATTCAACTTTCACCACATTAATAATGACATAACTTAACAATTATTTACTATAAATAACATAAACAAGTGTTCTAGGCTCACTGGCCTATGATAGTGACCCTTAATTTCATTCTTATCTTGAAAATACATATTTATTTCTATTATATAATTATTCTAAAATATTCTTCACAATTTACAGAAACTTTGACAAAATAGTTTGTCACTCAATATTGTTTTTCCTACTTATTCTAATTGTTATTAGCTTCAGAATCAGTATTCTGAAAGTTTAGTCCATGTGTACCTTGTTTCATTATTTACAATGTTTATTCTTTAATGGTTAAACCTTTTTTCACTACTAGAATATTATACTAATACTAAAGATTCTAGTATTGTTTATACAAGATAGTTTGTTTAAATGGATTACGTTAAAACTGTTCTTTTTACAGACATTATTGACAAGTTTCAGTGTCTCATATTTCTCCTTCTTCATGTTATAATTCAAATTATACCCATTATTATCTAGTTATTATTGTCTTATTTACTACCTCATATGTAGTTTTCACTTTCTATTCACAATTCGTGTATTTTACAATGCTTTTTAGTTCTTTATTTTGTTCAAAACATTATAATGGTACATAACCTCACATGTAGGCTTACATTTAGTTTCATTGTTCAATTATCATTACAATCTTATCTCACTAGTTTTAATACTCTTATTTATTTGCATTATTTTATTCATAATCATAAATAAAAATTATTATTTGATTTCATTCTTGGTGTACTTAGAAACTAATTATTGTATTAATAATTTTCTTTATTGAGGATCCAGTTTGTTACTGCAGTATGGAGTATAATTTTTATATTTTTACCATGTTTTCTTTTAATGCAGTTTACTGGAGTCAAAATCTTATTATGGTTAATATAAACAGGTACATTATTCCAGTTCTTATCCATTTCCTTACATTATTCTTATCTTTTTATAATCTAAGACAATATTCATGGTACACAAGTTAGTTAATTGCTTATTATTTTGTTCTTCAAGTATTATGGTCATAGAATGGTTTAAGTTGGGGCCTATTTTATGTAAGGGAAAAACATAACATTACAATATATAATATTAATGTGTGTCTGTCGAATGGTGTTTATTTTAATTGACATACAACAAATGTTACCAGGTCAATCAAACCTCTTTCCCCACATCAAAATTTCCTTACTTTTGACATAAAAATCCCCACTACCACAAATAAGTGTGAAACATGTAATATTTTAAAAATTCTAATTATTTAAATACTATTACATAAATGACTAATTTGAATAATTAAAACAGTGTAATGGATACTGTTCACACAATGACCCAACAAAATGTAAATTGCTAGACATTTTGTGGACTAGTTTGTGTTACAATAAATTACTTAAACAAGACAATTACAAATATCACATATAGTCATCTATTTAACATGAGCATGGATTAATTTGTGTTGAGAGAGATGGCTTGATTAAGAAAAGCTTTTCTAACAAAAATCACACTTATGCCTCTTAATACCAGCATGGCGTAATTTGTGAACTGCAAGAGAACCTGACTGAACAAACTTTCTCTTACAAAGATCACATTGATAATTCTTGATACTGGTATGGGTTAGTTTGTGTCTTGAGAGGTGGCTTGCAGAAGTACATCTTTTCTCACAAATGTCACATTGGTGTCTCCGAATTTCACTATGAATTAATTTGTGTTTCAAGAGAGCACTAGACTCAATAAAAGTTTTTTTGCAAACATCACATTCAAATTTCCAAAACCCAGCATGTATTAATTTATGTCTTGAGAGACCACTGTAATTAGTAAACCTTTTATTACACATATTGCATTTATACTTCTTAACATCAGAATGGATTGATTTGTGATTCACCAAACTGCTAGAGGAACTAAAGACTTTATCACAAACATCACATTCATATATTCTGATTGCATCATGGATTAACATATGTCTTGACAAACTGTCTGCCTGAGTAAATGTTTCTGTACAGACTCTGCAGGGATATGTTTTCTTCCTTTCATCTTGTCTTGGTTGCTGTAATGATACAGATGAAGGGCATGACTGAAATTCACTCTGCTTTGAACCATTTTTATATTCTTCACATTTGTGAGACGAATCTACTTTATTGTACATGGCTACCACTGAACCCAACTGGAAATTAAGAAGCAAAGACTTATAGTGAAAGTGTCATTATTTACCATGGTTTTCATTTTCAATGTAAAATAATTTTGCATATGTATGTCTGCAATTTGACCTACTGTCTTGGGTACAATATAATCTCTAAATGTCAAGACAGTAAAGTTTGTAAATACAAGATATTTTATAATTTATGTAATTGTTCAATCTCAATGAATCACACCTTTACCAAATTTTTTGTGAAAAAGACTCTAAACACATGCCTGTGGTGTTGTAGTCAAAAGAATAGTTTTTGGAAATAATACAGAAGTAAATTTTGTTGCTCCAAAATGAATCACTAAACCAAATGGGATATACTCCAACAATCTTGGTTACATTTGTTGATTAATTTGTATTGCAATAAATTACTTAAACAAGACAATTACAAATATCTCAGATCGTTTTCTACTTACCACGAGCATGAATTACTTTGTGTGATACGAGATTACTGGACTGCACAAAAGCTTTGTCACAAATATCACATTGATATTTCTTAATACTAGTATGAATTAACTTGTGTTTCAAGAGAGCACCAGACTCAATAAAAGTTTTTTTACAAATATCACATTTATGTTTCCGAATGCCAGCATGCATTAATTTATGTCTTGAGAGAGAACCTGATTGTGCAAACGTTTTGTTACAAATATCACACTGATATTTTTTGACACCTGTATGGGTTAGTTTGTGTTTTGAGAGACCTCTTGGACAAATAAAGCTTTTCTCACAAATATTACATTGGTATTTCCTAACACCAGTATGAATTAACTTGTGTTTCAAGAGAGCACCAGACTCAATAAAAGTTTTTTTACAAATATCACATTTATGTTTCCGAATGCCAGCATGCATTAATTTATGTCTTGAGAGACTGTATGACTGAGTGAAGCTTTTATAACATATATTACACTGATACTTCTTAATACCAGAGTGGATTAATTTATGCCTCAACAAACTGCTTGAATCACTAAGGGCTTTGTTACAAACATCACATTCATATATTCTGATTGCATCATGGATTAACATATGTCTTGACAAACTATCTGCCTGACTAAATGTTTCTGTACACACTCTGCAGTGATACTGTTTCTTCTTTTCATCTTGTCTTACTTGCTGTAACGATACAGAAGAAGGGCATGACTGAAATTCATTCTGATTTGAACCACTTTTATATTCTTCATATTTGTGAGATGAATCAACTTCAGTGTTTACAGCTGCCAGTGAACCCAACTGGAAATGAAGAAGCAACGAATTTTAGTAAAAATGTGGTTTTCATTTAAAATGTAAAACAATTTTGCACATGTATGCCTGTGATTTGATCTACTGTCTTGGGCTGCCATTATAATCTGTAAACACCATGACCGCAGTTTTTTTTTTAATAACAAGTAGTATTCATATTAGAGATGGGCAAAACCGTTCCTTTCAGGGATCGGATCAGAACCGCTCGCTCCCTAGACTGAACTAGCTCTTTTTCGTGACTCACGGCTCACCAATCATCATTGGTCAGATTAGGAATGAATCTTACTTTATTTTCAGTTTTTTCCAGTGAACTTCATTTTACAATTTTTAAACCAAAAATTACACATTTTTTGCGAGCTTTTTTAGAAAGTTGCTCTAAAATTTTGACAAATTAGAAATATTAGGTAATCTTTTTTATTAAAATTGATATTTAAAAAATTTTTAAATTACTATAGGGTACTTTGACCTCACCTTTCTTATTCTATTCATTCTGCGTGTATTTTACCTGCTACTGTCCGCTTTTGAGAACAAAGTGAAAGCTGAAAGGGGATAAAATAATTTTCCGTTATGTTCTTTCAAAGTAGTTTTGAGAATCCCCAAGGATTTTACCTTTCTAAGCCCTTTCATTTGGCCTGTATCTTATCTGCTAAAAATTTTCTATTACATTCTTTCAACTGTAGTTTTAAATTGCCTAAAATTTCTTTATCCTACATTTCTAAATTTCTACATAAAACTAACAATGAAATTCTAGAATAAAAAAATGTTCATATATTTGGGAAATGATAAAAAATAAACTCACTTTTGTTAAGTTTACATTATTTTATTATATAAAATACAATGCAAAATAATATTACAAATCGAATTACCTATAGCCTACTACAAAAACTAATCAAGGTTTTGATTTATAAATAAAATTTTTGTTAACTTTTCCGACGAGGGCCTGTTTCTTTTTTCGGAACATACTTGGCCCGCTTTGGAGAAGATCCGTTCATATGGCACTGAAGTAGCAAGAATGCACTATCTTTTTAAAATAAGTTGATACAATGTGGGGTATATAAGTTTTCGGGATTCCCACCATAATAAAGGGTCATTATTCCTAGGCAAATATTCCTCAGCTAAATATTTATCAAGTTCCACTATTGCTGCAGATCCCGGGTCATATGCTCCTTGAAGCTTGTTGATTGTCTCGTCGAACTCCTCCCAAATGGAAGAACTCCCACTTGACGTAGTTGGACCTGCTTGCTGTGCCTGTGTTTGGGACGTTTGAAGTTGTACACCCAAGGCTTTGATTTTTGACACAACGTTATTGTAACATTCCCTGAACTTTGTGTCATCTGCAAAACCTTGTTTCTTGAAACGAGGATCGAGCAGAGTTGACTGCGTAACTAGTTCGTTTTGAGAGATAATCCCAATCCGCTCCGACAATCCTTTCAGTATGTCATCGACTAATAAATTTATTTCAAGACAATAACCTTTATTTTTATCTTTGTAAGTTTTCATTTGACGCACCATTAACCTTATCAAAATTCCCATTTTAGAAAGAGAAACAATTCGTTCTGATGACACTTCTTTTGTTACCTCATCGAAAACTTTTAAAACCTCTATTGCCTGTTTTATAATATCCAAGTCTTTATCAGTCAGATTAAATGATTTTACACCTAATATAGCAAGGGAAGAAATAATTGCTTCTTTATTAAAAAAAAATCTTTGTAACATGTCAAAGGTGGAATTCCACCTGGTCGGACAAAACGTCTTGTTTCAATTTGAGTTTATCTTTTTTTAAATTTGTCTGCATTTCGGCAAGTTTACTTTGAGCAAATGAACTTTTTTTGAAATACATAACTGTCTGTTTGACTTCGCCAACAGTTTTCTGTATCGACTACCCAACAGCGTGTTGCACAATAAGATTCAATGAATGTGCAAAGGATGGTAGGTGTCGCAGTTTTAATATGGCGGCAGCTGATTTCATGTTTACCGCATTGTCAGTAACTATTGCAACAATTTTAAAATGAATGTCAAATTTTCTTGCTACAGCGTTGACCCGATTGGAAATGTTCTGCGCAGTATGCCTATCTTCAAATTCTGAGCATTCTAATAAATACGACTTTAATTTTGTATTTCATCTATAAAGTAAGCACATAAAAACTAACATTGTTAATATTAGTCCACCCGTCCGAAGTCAGGCTAACTGCTTTCACAATGGTCAATTCATTTTTTATTTTCAGTATTAATGTGACGATTTAAAACAAATTTTAAATAGCACAAAACAAAAACAAAAAAAAAGTTTTGTGTTCGTAATAACACATAATAAAATAATCCCCCCCCGCTGTAGCAAATACCTGTACAGACAAGTGAAAAGCCAGTACGGACACGCAAATTATACATTTGTTACACTAATTAAAATAATCATTGTAATGATCTCTAAAAAACGTGATAGTTACAAATAAAATACTGACGAAAATAAAAAGTTGTGGTATAATTGATGGTAGCTAGTGAAAGGTAAATAATAATAAAAGCACGAACTACTTTTCTCTTGATGTGTAAACTACGCCAAATCCCTACTCACGGCCACAAAACCTACCCCAGTCGTTTCTGAATTGCGCCCAAGGCAACTGCTTTGCCATGCGTTGTCACAAGAAATACGTGTTACATTACATAACTATGTATAAATAAACAGATTCTTCTTGGTAACAAGAACAATAAGTAGAGGAGTGCAAATATGTAGTTAAAATGTAAAGGAAGTTATGTAGTTAAAAAGTAAATATATAAACAGTGTAGCCATCACATTCCTTTAAGTAAGTGTTTAACAATTGAAGTATGTACAATACCGAATCAGAATGTAACATTAGTGCAGTTTAAACAAAATGTGAAAAGCGAAGGAAAACGACCGTCTGAAGGAAATCAACAACCACACTATGAGAATCATGTACCCAGAGACAGACCATCATGACTAAACTACCTACTTAGAGTCAACAGTTTAAATGGAGGACCACCAACTGCAGCTAAGAACATCCAGAAAACACCACCGTAGAGGATCATGAAGAGGACCAGTCGTGGACATACCCAATACCCAGGTGACACGGAAGCATAACTTCTGTGGTTATATTTCTTCTAACAACCCAGAGTAAAGACCGTATATTTCTCGTAAAGACTCATATAAATACTGTAAATTGTAACGTAGTAATATGGATAGTTACTGTAACTAAATAACAGTAACCTGAAGATGCTTACAGGTATAACTAAGTCAATAGTAAATTAAACTATTCTTCAAATAGTTTACATAATGTCAAAATAATCTGGAATATCATAAAAATTAGAACCCGGATCCGTGGTATTTAATGTAATATACAGCTGTATGGTTTTGAGCTCATCATATTAATGTTTTAAAAAAGAATGAAGGCATTTAGTAATGAATTTATTCATTAAGTAAGAATCATGAATGTTGGTATACAACCTGATATATCACAAACCTTATTTTGAAAGTTGTAATAAAGAGATGTCTTTGCTAAACCCAAGAGAGTGAGTAAATTTACGAAACCTCAGTCAAACTCATAAACTTTACAGGTTCCCAATTTGTTGGTAAGTAATCAGTAAATATAATGGCAGCTGGTTTAATTGACAAAGGCCAATTAAACTGGTTCCCCGTGTTATAATGTCAAGAAGAGACGTTATAAAATGCGCCACTCTGCTATCTTATAAGATAATTGTGTACGTCGTGGCACATATAAAATGCGCCACTCTAATAATAATCATTCACTCTGTTTCATATAAAAATAATTGACTCTGTTTAAATAACAAACAGTAACTTAACAAGAGGCATAAATTTATTCACTCTTAATTTGTGAACTAAAATAAAAAAAAAATAATAATTTTCAATAATAATATAATCTAGTAGGAAAGGTAAATAAACGTAATACGCAAGTCCCCGCTTGTATAAATATTCAATTTTCAACCTGTCTGTATACTGACAGGCTGTTTCCTGTAGAATTCGTGTCGAGGAATGTATGATCTCGATCCATTGTTATTCCCCCTTTAGCAAGGCCCCGTTATGCGAACACTATATCACCCTCTTGCATTGAATCAAAACAGCTGGGTAAAAGTGTAAACAATAGGGCACAGTGAACTCTCTGTGTGAAATTTCTTTCGCCTATCAAAAATTATATTCTCTCATTATGTGTTGAGATAATTTAGATTTGATTTGTTAGTATAAGATTGTTATCATACACACACACACATATATATATATATATGTACTTAAATGGCTTCTAATTTCAAGATAGTGTTTAGAATAGATTATATATTTTAACATACGTAGTATATAAGATTTGAAGGTGCTTTTGTAACTTCGTTCCAGTCGTAAGAATGGCTCAATTTAACCCCGACTTATTGTTAAAGGACGAACTGAGCTATGAAGCTTTGTTACGCGGTCTCCCATACTCTAACGTAACGGTAGCGGAACTGCGCAAAACATTACACGAGAATAGACCAGACGTACCCTCGCTGTTAAATCGTTTAAGCGTAGTAGACTCTGAGAGTGAAAGGGAAACTTGCTATCATAAATATAAGGAGCTTACCTCCATCGCACAAACCCTGCGAGATGAGAAATGCCCCGCTGTAATTTTAAGAACCACACAAAGAATAGAACATCTAACCCGCCGCATCAGCAATTTGTTGAATTGGCCCGGTGATAAAGTTACTCCTCCTGACGTGCAAAAATTCGCGGAAGAAGCTTTACAACAATTTCCTGAGATAATGGGCGCATTATGTAGAAGGTCCGAATCTTTTAGAAGAGAACAGATCGAAGAAGCGATGACGAAACTAAATATCATCGAAACTAAATATCTCCCCCACTCAATCTCCTACTCAAGAACAGCAATCCAGTACTGTAAATTTTCAATTTCTCCAGGAATCTACTATAGAACCCAGTAAGGATCGGTTAACGGTTAGTCAAGTGAATACCCTCCCCGTAACCGCAGCTCCACTTCCAAACGAACTAGAGAATATTACCAGTAATTACGATTTACCACCTCTTTTACAGACAAACCAATCAGCTGAAAAACATGTAATGACGCCACAATTAAATTTCAGCACTGAGTTCTATGGAAAAATAACTCACCCCGTAGAACGGATTTTATCTGAAATACCCACCACAGATGGGATGAATATTACTAAACTCCTAGGCTTTATTAAGTATCTGTTACAAATAAAGGATCTACGACAACTAAAAGATGACCAAATTTTACAAGTACTTCTACCCAAATGTAGATCTCCTTTAAAAGATCGTGTGTTAGAGTCACTAAGGTACCATCATCCAGTAGAAGAACTACATACCTCCCTAATAAGACATTTCATCCCCACCGGTATCTACGAAGAATTAAAGCGGAATTCAGTACTTCGTGTGCAAGGAGCATATGAGAGACTAGCTCATTATATATCTGAAATAAGGGAATTGGCCTTATTACTACAAGACAACTGGAGTGAACAACAGCTAGTAGACACTATCTTAGTAGGACTATCTCCCGAGGAGCAATCTCGATTAGCACTTATGAAGAGACCCACCACATTCACAGAACTAGAACTGTGTTGCATCCATTCATCCAACGTCTGGTATTCAGATCAGAACAGACGCGTGTTAATGTCCCAGACTCAACGCAGGAATGAATCACTACCCCTAGGGTCCGATACTCGAACATGCAGCGATAAGCGATTCGTAAGAAATTCTAAAACTCAGCACTATCCCAATACATCAAAAAACCTACAAAAACCCCAACAGCATGTGAGCGATGCCAATAACGAGAGAAGATGTTATAACTGTGGAAAGTCCGGACACATTAGTAAGCAATGTAAACTAAAACAGTATCAACAAAGAACCTATCAGTCAAAAAACATGTGAAGCAGGAAGAACCAAAATCCTACGTCTTCCGCAGCACAAAAGGAAAGGTATAAACACTGATCACCGAAAGAAACAAAAAAATAAATAAATAAACGTATAGACCTGTACGTAGCAAGATTTATTGACAAGTGCAACTCTATTGGTACATGCAAAACAAGTATATGCCAATTACCCTACATACAGATAGACCTTGGAGCAACTAATACCCTCGGTTTAATCGATTCGGGATCTACACGTAGTCTTATCAGTCAACAGCTAGCCACCGTATTAGCTAACCATTATCTAATTAGACGTAGCCAAAACGTGAACATAAAGTGTGCTACCGTGAATAAGCAAAACCTAATTATATCAGTCAGTATTACAGTCAAATTAAAAATAAAGAATTTAACTTGGTATTTTCCTCTACTAGTAGCTGAAGTATTAGGACAAAACTTAATATTAGGTGCCGATTTTATAAGCAAAACCGGCCTAATTCTCAACATATACGCTAAACAATATTGCTTTAGATTCGACCGTACTCGAAAATATCAGTTCGATTCCGAGCTAAATAACAGCGGAAATTGCGAAACATCTGCCATGCATCTGGAGCATCGTGAATCTGGTTTAAGTCACTTAAAAGGTAATGAGCGTCTGGTTTAAGTCACTTAAAAGGTAATGAGCGACAAAGAATTCAAAAGTTAATAAGAGAATTTTCTACTGTACTCACACCCAAGTTAGGATTGACCAATCTCATCGAATACAAAATAAATCTCAGCGACAACAAAGTAATTCGTCTGCATCCATACAAATTATCGCCGCCCAAGATAGATGGAAGTCATGAGAAACCAAATCAACAAGCTTCTAGAACAACAAGTCATTGAACCGTCCACTTCTCCATACTCCTCGCCTGCATTCCTAGTACCGAAAGGAACTGACAAACATAGACTAGTCGTGGATTATAGACAGCTGAATAAGAGTATAGAATTTGAATTGATTCCACTGCCTGACATTCACAGCGCATTCCATTATTTTACAAAAGCGAAAATCTTCACCATAATGGACCTCAACCAGGCTTTTCACCAAATTCCCCTAGCCGAAGAATCAAAACACCTAACTGCATTCGCTGTCCCGTTTAATCTATATCAATTTACTAGGGTACCCTTCGGAATATCACAAGAAAGTTCAGTATGTAGCAGACTGTTAGAGAAAATATTCCATGACGTTAAATTTAAATTCGTGTATCACTATCTTGACGACATAGTAGTATATAGTGAATCGATGGATCAGCACATTCATCATTTGCGTGAGGTATTATCAAGGCTAAAGAAAGCTGGACTAACTGTCAACCCCAGTAAAGTCAATTTCGCTGTAAACCAATTCTCTTTCTTAGGTCATATAGTATCGGCCGAAGGTAAGGTTAATATAGACCCCGAACGCACGCGCGCAATCCGAGAATTTTTACCACCTAGGGACACCAAAGGTATAGCTCGATTTTTAGGTATGATCAATTATTTTCACAAGTACATACCCCACCTAGCGGATATAGCAGCCCCATTAAACACATTAAGGAAGAAAGGAACGAAATTCGAGTGGACTACTCGACACCAAGCCGCATTTGAAACACTCAAAGAAAGCATAATATCTTCCCCTGTATTGCAGTTAGCAGATTTCAGTAAACCATTTGTAGTACAGACAGACAGTTCGAGTGTAGCATTAGGAGCAGTGATATACCAAGAGATAGATAATACAAGACTACCAATCAGCTATGCTTCACGTACTTTGACAGACCAAGAAAGGAAATTCTCTGCCTATGAACTCGAATGTTTAGCTGTAGTGTTCGCCTTTGAAAAATTCAAACTTTTTTGTAACACAAGGAATTTCTACTAGAGACTGACAACCAAGCTTTATCGTGGTTGTTGAACCATCCAAAACAATTAGGTCATATCGGTAGATGGGTGTTAAGATTAAATTGGTACAAGTTTAAAGTACAACATATTCGTGGTACCCAAAATGTAGTTGCCGATACACTATCCCGCATGTTCCAACTACCCAATAAAATACCAGGAGAAGAAAAGATTGAAACCGCTACTACCAATACGCTAATAACAGAATTCCCACTTGCATTTAAGGATATAGCACACCACCAACAACAAGATCCTTATTTAAGTAAAATAATAGAACAAATAGATAAAGGAAATTATTCTGAAAAGTATACCTTGAGTAAATGAGTACTTTGTTATAAAAAGGCTAACGGAAAGTCATTGAGAATAATAGCCCCTGACATTAATTAAACGCATGCTCATGGAATACTACCACTCATCCACCATTGGAGCTCATATGGGAATAAGGAAAACAATACACCGCATTCGCAAGGACTATCATTGGGAAAACATGAACAGTCAAATAACTAGGTTCGTGAAACAATGCGAAATCTGCGCCCTTAGCAAGCCAGCGAGAAACAGTCAAATTGGGAAATTAATCTCGGAAATCCCCACAACACCTTTTTCAAAGATATACATAGATTTTTCTGGACCATATCCCCGTTCTAAGTCAGGAAATACAATGCTATTAATTTGCGTGGACTCTTTCACTAAATTCGTATGGATGTATCCTATGAGATGTGCCTTAGCATCTACGACAGTAAAATTTCTGCAAGAGAGACTATTTAAAGACTTCGGTACAACAGTACACCTAGTATCTGACAACGGACCTCGGTTTAAATCCAAAGAATTTAATGACATGTGATTCAAACTAGGAATAAATCACATTACAGTCACAGAGTACCGACCGCAAGGGAACCTAGCTGAAAGATACTTGCGAAACCTAAAATCAGCCTTAATAGCTTACCACGCTAAAGATCAAACAGCTTGGGATCAAAATCTATCCTGGATACAATTTGCCTTCAATTCGGCGTATCATGAAGGACATAAATCGACACCCTTTGATTCACTATACAAGTATAAACCGAACCACCCGTTAGCCACCAAGTGGAAAACTCATGAATTATTACCCCTCGAAATAAATGGGAGTAATATAAGAAAAATATGGAATGAAGCTCGCACAAATTTGAGAGCGAATTTACTAAAATCGCGAAAATATCACGAGCAGAATAATAGGGAAATAAAGTACAAGGTAGGTGACTTGGTTATGTATAAAACTCACCCGATGAGTAGAGCCGTTGATAGGACCACTTCCAAACTATCTTACCGATGGTGTGACCCCTACACGATTCACAAGTACATCACTCCCGTAACAGTAGCACTGTACGAACCAAATACGGATAATTACGTTCGCAGAAGTCATGTGTCACAAATAAAAAATTATTCACCAAGGAAAAATACGATTGTGAACAAGTAGGTAAACAAAGACAACGTCCTAAGTATTATGAAATAAATATAGGCAACATCCTATATTGTAATTGAGTCTAAACTCAAACACCTCGTGAGAATAAGAGCGAGGCCTGATCAACCTTAGCTCCTGTTCTACGAAAATAAAATAAATAATGAAAAGTCAGCTGACGAACCACAAACCCCTACCTAAGTAAACTAAAGGTAACATTATTGTTATTACAACATGTTGTAGGTTACTGATTATGATGAACATGATGATAGTAATAAACTGAATAATAGTTCACGTGTGCGATTCTTACAGTATAGCTGTATACACGTATACAAGTGTGTACCTGAAATATACTGAAACATACTCATGAGTGTAACTCCGTAAAACGAGTGAACAAAAAAAAAACGGGTAGTAGCATTAAGAAATATAAATAAAGTAGATTTAAGTATTTGTGTATTTTATGTGTTTTATGAGTGTTAAATTTTAAGTGATTCAAATAGTATGTGAGATAATCGTATATTTCTTACGAATAAATTAGGGTAAATCAAAGTAACCTTGTAGAAAGAAATTTCATCATGAGGTTCTGAGCCAAATATAATTCTACCTCTTAGATATCTCCTTTGGAATCCACAAATGTCGCCCCATGTGTCTTCTTTAAGTAGAGGAGGATGTGATGATTTAAAACAAATTTTAAATAGCACAAAACAAAAACAAACAAAAAATTTTTGTGTTCGTAAAAACACAATAAAATAATCCACCCCCACCCCCCGCTGTAGCAAATACCTGTACAGACAAGTGAAAAGCCAGTACGGACACGCAAATTATACAGTTGTTACGCTAATTAAAATAATCATTGTAATGATCTCTAAAAAACGTGATAGTTACAAATAAAATACTGATGAAAATAAAAAGCTGTGGTATAACTGATGGTAGCTAGTGAAAGGTAAAATAATAATAATAAAAGAACGAACTACTTTTCTCTTGATGTGTAAACTACGCCAAATCCCTACTCACGGCCACAAAACCTACCCCAGTCGTCTCTGAATTGCGCCCAAGGCAACTGCTTTGCCATGCGTTGTCACAAGAAATACGTGTTACATTACATAACTATGTATAAATAAATAGATTCTTCTTGGTAACAAGAACAATAAGTAAAGGAGAGTGCAAATATGTAGTTAAAATGTAAAGGAAGTTATGTAGTTAAAAAGTAAATATATAAACAGTGTAGCCATCACACCTCTTTAAGTAAGTGTTTAACAATTGAAGTATGTACAATACCGAATCAGAATGTAACATTAGTGCAGTTTAAACAAAATGTGAAAAGTGAAGGAAAACGACCGTCTGAAGGAAATCAACAACCACACTACGAGAATCACGTACCCAGAGACAGAGTATCATGACTAAACTACCTACTTAGAGTCAACAGTTTAAATGGAGGACCACCAACTGCAGCTAAGAACATCCAGAAAACACCACCGTAGAGGATCATGAAGAGGACCAGTCGTGGATATACCCAATACCCAGGTGACACGGAAGCATAACTTCTGTGGTTATATTTCTTCTAACAACCCAGAGTAAAGACCGTATATTTCTTGTAAAGACTCATATAAATACTGTAAATTGTAACGTAGTAATATGGATAGTTACTATAACTAAATAATAGTAACCTGAAGATGCTTACAGGTATAACTAAGTCAATAGTAAATTAAACTATTCTTCAAATAGTTTACATAATGTCAAAATAATCTGGAATATCATAAAAATTAGAACCTGGATCCGTGGTATTTAATGTAATATACAGCTGTATGGTTTTGAGCTCATCATATTAATGTTTTAAAAAAGAATGAAGGCATTTAGTAATGAATTTATTCATTAAGTAAGAATCATGAATGTTGGTATACAACCTGATATATCACAAACCTTATTTTGAAAGTTGTAATAAAGAGATGTCTTTGCTAAACCCAAGAGAGTGAGTAAATTTACGAAACCTCAGTCAAACTCATAAACTTTACAGGTTCCCAATTTGTTGGTAAGTAATCAGTAAATATAATGGCAGCCAGTTTAATTGACAAAGGCCAATTAAACTGATTCCCCATGTTATAATGTCAAGAAGAAGAGACGTTATATTAAGTCATTAAAAAGACTAGGCAATAAGGAATTAGTCAAAGTTTTGCAACTGGGCATATTATAATTCGGGCAAAGCATATGTACAAACTTTCTAAATTCCTCATCTTCGACTGTCGAAAAGGGAAGTAATCAGTAAATATAATGGCAGCCAGTTTAATTGACAAAGGCCAATTAAACTGGTTCCCCATGTTATAATGTCAAGAAGAAGAGACGTTATATTAAGTCATTAAAAAGACTAGGCAATAAGGCAACTGGGCATATTATAATTCGGGCAAAGCATATGTACAAACTTTCTAAATTCCTCGTCTTCGACTGTCGAAAAGGGATAAAACTCTTTGCAAATTATCTTTAAAAGTTTAGTATCTAACAATCTGCTTTTATTTAATGTTATCGGCTTTATGATATTTATTGTTGCAAAGTGGTTGGTGGCAAAGGCGTCGCAAAAGATAAACTGGGCCCAGATTCAGGGCGAAAGTCAGTTCCTGGGCGGAGGTCTTCAACCGAGGTGGATGTACAAGAAGCCGATGCAGGAGATTCGAGTGAAAGGATTTCCTGCACTTCTGCTGGGGGCTCATCGCTAGTTGACGGTGATCTTGAGCGGCTTCCCGAGCGTCCAAATGCACTGTCGGGTGTTTTGCTTTCAAATGTCTTTTAAGGTTTGAGGAAAATCCCGACTAACAGGAAATTACCTGCTGGCAATATCGGCATTTCGCTTTTTTGTCCAATTTGGTAAAATGATAACAAATATCGCTTGAAGTCATTCTAAGTGATGGGCTCGACATTTTGTTCTGCATCATTGAAAAATATATTAGATGGAAACATTTATAAATTTATAATCAATAAATGTAAATATTATTCTTATCCTCCAAAATAATTATTCAAAATGTTAGGTTACATTCAAAATACAGTTCCAATCACTAATTTCATTAACATTTTGTCATAAAATTAATTTATATACATATATATATAATTAAATAAAAAGGATAATACGTAATGTATATACCTATAATAAGTATAACAACAGCAATCGAAGAGTCGAAACTTGAAGGGAGAGCGCAAAGTCAAAATCAAAAACGTAAACGTTAAATGGTGAATTAAACTGAGCTGAGCGCAAAGAGCAGAGGGAATGATTCAATTATCCAGGGACCACTAGAGTCAGAGAGCGGTGAGTGGTGTGAGTACCGACTGCCGAGTGGAGTGGGAAGGGAACAAACAAGGTCGAGAACGGCGATCGCCGAGCGAGGGTGCTCCGAGTGAATCACTAAATCAGTGGAGCAAAGAGAAAGAGCTGCCGCTCTTTTTTTCGAGTCACCGATCGCTCACTCAGTGAAGCGAACCAGTTCTTTGAATCAGTTCACGAGCAGATCGCCCATCTCTAATTCATATGATAGTTTGATGTCAATGAACCACACTTTTTACTAATTTTTCCTTTAAAACAACCCTAAATCATGTTTGTAGTATTGTAGTCGAAACAAAAATTTCAGACCATTAGTTGTGTATGTAAACCCATTATATTTTTCTTTGCAACAATATTCATTTTTTTTCATGTACACTCTACATCCTGAACCCCTACTGTATGTGACAGACCTCTGTGCTTGCTTCACTTGTTATATACGAGGGGGGACCCAAAAGTAACGAGAATTTTTCTCTGGCAGTTGGTAGAACGCTAGTTCCGACTTCTCCCGCTAGGTGCCTTCACTAGACACCATTTTGTATCAGTTGCCCTAGCGGCATTGTTGTGGAAACATTAGCGCGGTCAGTGTGACTATTTTTTGTAAGCGCTGTTTCACGTTTTCGGCGATTTGTCAATGGCAGACATTAAATACCAATGTGCTAACATCAGGTTCTGTTTCCTGTTAGGGAAATCAGCAGCAGAAACTGTCGCAATGCTTTGGACGGCTTATGGGGAGGAAATTTTGAGCCAGGCAAGGATTTACGAGTGGTTTTCTCGTTTTAAAAGTGGTCAAATGTCAATTGAAGACGAACCACGACCAGGATGTCCCTCGACTTCCAAAACAGACGAAAACATTGAAAAAATCCGTGTTGCGATCATGTTTGATCATCGTAGAACAATCGATGAATTGGAGGAAATGACTGGAATATCCTGGAGTTCATGCCAACGAATTTTGACTGAAGATCTGAAGATGAAACGTGTTGCAGAAAAATTCGTTCCGTGTGTGCTTTCTTGTCGGCTCAAAATCCTTGCCTGGCTCAAAGCTTCCTCCCCATAAGCCATCCGAAGCATTGCGACAGTTTCTGCTGCTGATTTCCCTAACAGGAAACAGAACCTGATGTTTGTACGTTGGTATTTAATGTCTGCCATTGACAAATCGCCGAAAACGTGAAACAGCGCTTACAAAAAATAGTCACACTGACCGCGCTAATGTTTCCACAACAATGCCGCTACGGCAACTGATACAAAATGGTGTCTAGTGAAGGCACCTAGCGGGAGAAGTCGGAACTAGCGTTCTACCAACTGCCAGAGAAAAATTCTTGTTACTTTTGGGTCCCCCCTCGTATATTGCAATGATACAATTTAAAACTGCATCGATAGGTAATATAGAAATTATTACAACAAAGTCTATATCTGGAGGTAGGAAAATTTATTAAATTAAAACATTAAATTTACTACTGTCTTATTACTTTATAATATTAAATTGTTTATACAAAATTTGTCTTTCAATACTTGAGTCTATGGCTTGTTTTACAACTATGTTACTTGTTGTGATGAATTCCGCTGTTTGCGTAGCTTCTCGACGCAGTTCGACTGGACTGCTGCAACACTGCCCATCGACCGTTCGAAGATGACTAACGCTGACAATTCACGTCATTGCACCCATGCACACTGCAATACGAACTGTTACTGTTTACAATTTAAATTTACTTAATCTCAGGGATTTTATCTGGGTAAAATAGATCGTGTATTGATCTTACACAAACTCGGTTTCTTGAAGTGTTCTCGCGTAACTGTCAAAATATCTCGGCACATATTTTGTCCCTAGCGGATATCTTCCACTACTCGCGAAAAGCACTCGAATGATTTTTTTTTTTAATTTATTTATTTGAGTTCTCTAAGTGGTATTGGTTTCGAAGACCTCAAACCGTGAACCAACTGCTAAGTCTACAGGAAAACGACCTGTCTTATCACGAAAAACTCGTGGCAGCGAGTACGTCTTTCTATAACGAGTCCTTAGAAGAAACTGAGCAAAGTGCTCTCGACAGAGACCAACTCACATAAATTTTAGACCTCTTGATTAGTTGAAACTTTAACAACGTCACAGATGAGAATACAGATAGACTGAAATCAGACTTAAACTCTGTCCGATTCTGCAAAGGCCTGTCTAGATTTAATCTACAAATTTTATTACTTTCTAGGAGTTAACGAGAATAAAAGACGACTGATTTCATTAAAAAAAAAAAAATTATAGGTGTGGAGAATTGAGTATATGAAAAATGTAGCTTATAGCCATGAGAATACTCTATCCAAGTTTCAGAACGAAATGTTAATTTTCCTCGATAGAAATTATTAAACAAAATGTAAATCACACACGCACCCGCGTATTACACACAAATATTTCACATGACATAAAAGATAATAAAATTGTTAACATATTGACATAATATACTTTTTTAAACATAGCTTGGTTCAAAGCTTATGACTACTTTACAAAAAAAGAACAAAATCAATTTAAAACATGTCTATGGCCATCAGAAAATGTTATATAGCATTAGTATTCCACTTAAATGAATTGCATATCCTGTGTTCTGTTGCAGGATTATTCTCTCCACATATAAAAAAAAAAATTGTTTACATGTTATAATTTTTGTTTTAAACATAAAACAAATAATATATCACTTCCAAAAAATATAAACAAGAAATAAAATCAAATAAATAAATACTCTTCCCAAAACTAAATTATATCAATTCTGTTTGACAGTTCCATTTTGACAGAAGAAACATAAACAATTACACAGATTCTGAATACTATGCCCTCACAAGATAAGCCATAATAACATTTGATGACGTCATGTCTCCTTATGTTAGACAGGTTCCAAACATTTCTCCACATACTCCAACATCGCACCTGACATTCTTAATACATTTATTTTTTTATACAATTTGTTTCAATACAGTCATAAGATGATGCATGGAATTTACCAATAGTACGGTTAGTTGTAGGATTACTAACAATGTAAGTATTTTTACCAACTTGCTCAGATAATAAGAAAGGTCCATTATACAACCTAAAGAATTTAGCAGCTATGTTATCTTCAATACGACCAACGTTTAACGATTTTAGAAGAACCATCTCGCCTTCTTTGAAAGTTAGAACTTTATGTTCCACATCAAACTTTTCTATGCATTCGTCTGCACTCTTTTTAATACGTCTTCTACCTTCTAAACGCTTAACTTCGTTTGGAACAGGTAAGTTTTGTGTGACAACTCGCTTTACATATTCATCCCATACACGTGTAGGCATTTCTCCAGAGTGTAGCTCCTTAGGAGTGAACCCAGTTGTATCGCTGTAATTACCTTTGATAGCTTGCTCGAAAAACTCGAGACATTCAGGCCATTTACTCTGATTGGTATTACAGTACATCCTGAATTGTCTTCCTAATTCCCTATTTACCCTCTATGCAAGATTACCTTGAGGTCTCCGGATCGCCGTCAATACTGCCTGTATGTGATGCTTCTCAAGCTCAGATTGCCATTTCTTATTCTGAAATTGCTTACCTTTATCCGATAATATCTTTTTAACATGCCCATATTTAGGAACATATTTCCCAAGAATTACCTTAAGAACTGCCTCAGTTGTTGGTTGGCCAATAGCATATAAACTCACATGCTTGGAGAAAGCGTCTGTACAAACTACAAGATTCCTCATTCCCCTAGCTGCACGCGGTCCTAGAAAATCAATACATAACAATTCATTTTTATCACGTGTCACAATATTACCCATTTCAACGTAGGTATGGTGGTTGGGATATTTTGATGTTTGACAAGTATGGCAGGTTCGTAGTATAGATTTTATTTTTCTAAACATGTTCATCCAGATGAAGTCTTCTCTAAGTGTTAAGTAGCACTCATACGCACCCGCATGTGCTAGACTCTCATGACATGCCCAAGTTAGGTCCTCAACGATGTTATCTGGAACCATGATTTTCCATTGCCCATCAATAAGCTTATATAATGTATTATTAAGAATTTGGTATTTATTTAGGGTTTTCCCTATCTTTAATTTCTTGACTAATTTTCTTTAACTTTTCATCATGTTGTTGTTCGATACTAATGTTTTTAAGTTGAGTTTTTAAATTATTGGGTAAAACATACTTAATTGCTAAATTTTGTATTTCATTTTTAGTCGCAGAATAGTTTTCTTGTGTCAGCCATTTTATTTTCACTTGCCTTACAGTATTTTATGCTAAAGTCGTACTCCTGTATAGCCATAATCCAACGTGACATATGTGCATTTGACAGTTTACACTTAAGAAGAAATGATAGCGCTTGATTATCTGACAAAATCTCAAAATGTTGCCCTACAAGATAGTACCTAAATTTACTTATACTATAGACTATGGCTTAAATTTCCTTTTCGGACGTGAAATAGTTCCTTTCAGCACCTTTCAGGGATCTGTTGACATGCGTGATGACTTTATGTTCGCCTTTGTCACTCCGCCGGTACAATATTCCACCTATAGCATAATCTGAAGCGTCGCAATTTAACACGTACATCCCCTCCTTCTCTGGATGGAATACATGCAGATTTTTTGTAAATAAATCCTTTGTTGTGTTCATTGCCACTTCATGTCTCTCTTTCCAGCGCCATTTAGTGTTTTTTCTTAAAAGTTCTAATAGTGGTTCTATGGTTTTGGAGTAATCTGGCGTAAAACGACGGTAATACCCTGTTAACCCCAGGAATGCCCTGATGTCCTTGGCTTTCTTAGGTGTCGGAAATCCCATAATAGCTTGAACCTTCTCAGGATCTGTACTCACACCATCAGCTGAAATGATGTGTCCCAAGAATTTTATTTGCGATTTCCCAAATTCACGAGTCATAATTCAGTACTAGGTTAGCATTCCGCAGCTTGCTAAACACAATATCTAGATGTTTAAAGTGTTCTTCAAATGATTTTGATATGACAAGTATATTATCAACAAATACACTAACATATTCCTCAACTTGAGGTCCCAGCACCAACTCTAAACATCTTACCATGGTAGCAAGACTGGTGACTAGTCCAAACGGAACCAATTTAAATTGATAACACTTATTTTTATAAAGGAACACAGTAAACTTTCTACTATCCTCTGCTAAAGGAATTAGCCAAAACCCGCTTTTTAAATCAAGGCATGTCATATATTTCACCCCTTGACACTTAATAAATAAATTCTTTGCATTTGGTGCGCAGTCATACCACTTTTGGGTGATACTGTTTAAATTCCTCATGTCTAAACATATCCGGATGTCACTATTTTTCTTTTTCACAACTACCATCGGGTTGAGGAAATTGCTATTCGATCTTTCAATATTATTTTCTAGCATCTTCGAAATCTCCTCATCAACTTGCTTTTGATAATGTAAGGGGATAGGGTAAGTTTTTCTCACAAATTTACTTTCATCTGTAACCCGAACTTCATGGACATATACTGTAACATACTAAAAAATTCTTCTTGTATACTGTTAATAAAAATAATTCTTGTTGTTTGGTTAAAAAAATTTTTTTCTTGTTTTATTTTTAATTAATTTAGTATTAAATATTTTAAACTGTTTCGTTGTGTTTCGAACTTCTTATTGATTGTGTTTGTCGAATTATATCCTTTTGTGTAATGAGAATTCTTGTATTATGTTAATAGGATTGTCTCCAGGAACAATCGATTGGTGATCTCTCCTTATTTGAAGTTTATCTTCCTTTAAAGTTGTTAAATTCTGGTAGTTATGTCTCAACTAATGTGTTATATTATTCTATTTATAATTTAGGAATAAATAGGATTCAAAATAATAATATTAAATGATTTTTATTAACAATTAGTAAAGCAATCGATTTTATATATTTTATATATGACTCTCTCAGGGCAAATCAATATATTATACAAATTATTTATTCTCGGGTTCTTTGAACAGTTATTTTATATATAGTCAGAGAAAAGGGCAAAGTATAGAAAGTATAACATTACAAATTACAAGCTTATTAATTAAAATACAAACATTTCATTCAATATATAATGGTTAATAAAGAAATTGTTCGAACCATTCGAAGGTATACTGGCCGTGGCGGTTGGAATTGTGGGAACTCAAAGATGGCCGCTCCGCAGTCAGATGTGTTTAGACGAATGCACCTCGAAGAATCTACTTCGAATAAATGTTGCTTTTCCCATGGTTTCTCGTTCCTGCAGTTGTAATTATTCCTTCTGGTGTTAGTAGAGTGGTCCTGGTTCAGTGTTTGTGATTCACTTCGATGAAATGTGTTGTATAATGTTATAATTCACTTTTGTCAATAAGGTCGACAATTGCACCGTTCGTTTCTTTATTCTGTATTATTGGTTTTAAAAGGTTTAAATTATGAATTCACTTAGTTTCTGTTCTGTGTTAATCTAGTTTAATGTTTGTATGTGTTAATTCCACTGAATTTAAAGTTTAAATGAAATTTTTCGAAACTCGCGATTTTCACAGAAGACTAGGCTTGTCGAGTGAACGCCATACTTGTCTTCGCTATTAGGTTATTATTTAGCCAAAATCATGTTCAAGTGTGCTCCACAAAGTCTAATAATCAACTGTTCTAACTTCCTTCGTCATCTAAAAACGTCTTAGCCAATTTAATATTAGCAATACATTGTTTCAAGTCTTTTTTGCTTCCGTTACATGTATGAAATTTACATTATATTACTGAATATATTTTTGCTATTATTTAAATGTATTAAATACTAGATACATAATCTCCTTCTTTAGTTCATTCTGCTTGATTTGATACCAAATAAGATAGTTTTACTAAGTTTTTTATCTAAAATGCTATATTTACTTCATTTTGAAAATGTAGGCCTTAAAATTTACTTCCTGTCCTTCTCAAAATGTTTGCCATTTTATATGTTATATTTATGATTGTACTAAATCTCAGATTGACATACAAGGTTTATCTTCCCTTAATTTCTTGTAATTTACTTAATTAGTTATCTTTTTAAATATTATTCATTAATTTGTGACTCCCCACTTTAAATTCTCAGTTATTACATTTGCATTTTTTCCAATAATTCTTACTAACTTTTTACAATATCTTTCTTAATTATAGTTTCAGTTGTATGACTCTGTGACTGATTTACCTTATATAAATTTCATCAGTTTAACTATTTTACTGTACTTAATTCCTCAATTATAATGTTGTTTAGATTTACCATTTGGCCTAGATTTTATCTGTTTTTACATACAAAGTTTTTTGAATAATACATCTTGTTTATACCCCTTCTGACTTTCTATCCTAATATAATATTAATTAACATTTCCTTACTTGAACAATAGAACATTTAGTATATAATTCATACTATTTATCCATAACAAATATTTGAAATTAACAATGGTATTTAAACTCAGACATCTTAATCTTGATTACTACTATTAACACATAATAAATATTTTATAATAAAAATTTTATATTAAAAGAATTGTACTCTCAGACATTTCAGTCTTGAGCTATTTGAATTTATTATAAATAACACATATCTGTCCTTCCATCATTTAACTATTTCTTATAACTAATTTTATTTTCAGTCTTAGCTGTTTTTGTTTGGTTTTTGTTGGTCACTTCACTTTTTTATTGGCCTGCTCTAGTTTTATTACTGTCATTCTAATGAATGTTGTATATAAAGAGTGGCAGTTATTTAGAAACACTTGTATCTTATTTGTCATTATAATACTCTATTCAATATTATTTCTTGATACAACATAAAAACTTTAAAGTTGTATAAATGCACAATTTACTTAGTTTATGAACTCCAACATTGACACATTAAATTTATTTAATATAATATAAAAACTTGCACTGGTCACCCTTTTATTCTTTGATTTTATTTCTAATCAGTTTTATAGTCTTATTAAAATCAAGAAATTTATTTATAGAGGACAATGAAGGTTTGTTTTTTCCATTATATAATTAATTCACATTGGTTCACTTTTAATTCTACTTTATACACGTTGTTTATATCTATTTTACATGGTTTTCTAAATTTGGGTTTTTGTTATACTCTCACTGGTTATTTTTACTTTCTTTTGGGGGTTCGTTTTTGTTTCTTATAAGAGCATTCCTTCTTATTGTGGATGTTGTCTTGTTCTGGTTTCTTCCTTACTTACTCCTATCCTACTTGTTTCTTATAAAAGCATTCCCTTATATTGTGGATGTTGTCTTGTTCTGGTTTCTTCCTTACTTACTCCTATCCTACCTGGGTATCTCCTTACTTTATTTTTAGCCTTTTGGTTTATTTTGATTACTCATCATCCATTGTATATCTGTTTTAATGAAATTCTTACTTCAAACTATGATTGTGCTTTACGGTGGTTCTTAATTAATTTTTAATGTTGCTTTCTTGGATTTAAATTTGTTTTTATTTTATTTTATGATGTTTCTTTCCATTCAGAATTATGGGCATTATCTGTCATGCTACAATACATCCGTAGTAGTATGATGATTTTCAAACACCGGTTTATGTTTATTTAATAACGCGTCTAATCTGCTTTGTTGTACTGCAGTCAGCTGATCACTGTTATTATTGTTATTGTTTACATTGAGGTTATGTTGACATGCAGTTTGTTTATTTTTAAGTCATTCGCAACAGATTCATTTTCGATGTCCATATGTTCTAACTTTAAGCTATACTGTTTGTTATTTATCATGCACATCAAAGTATTATTATTAAAATCAATTACTGCATTTATTTTGGTTAACGTGTCAGTACCCAGTATAACATCATATACAAGGTCTTTAATTAATAGTACTGGCACGTCAATCTCGACCCCCTGTGTTGTGATAGACACCAATGCTTGTCGGTTAATAATTTGATTATCATTTGTAGCTGTTTAAAAATTGTGTAGTTTACAGGTAATATTGGTACCTTCTTAAACTGAGTCTTATGTTTATTTATAAATTTTTCGCTTATTAAAGATACCTGAGCCCCGCTATTTAACAGAACATTTCCTATACAATTATTAATTTTGGCTCTAACTATAGTACTCTTATTAACTATCTCAACACTATTGTCATCTTCCATACACCTATTACTATTTACTAGATCGTCTCGTGTATCATTCAGGTATATGCCTGACACACACAATATTCGCTTATCACTACTATTGTCAGCACCAGACTGGTGACACTGACTTTAATGCTATGTTTTTCTGTGCACAGACTCACGCCGTGCAACCTTACAAGTTATTTTGCTGTTCTAAAACTGGTTTATTTTCAGTTACCAATGCAACTTTATGCTGATTATATTTTGGAATATTTTGTTTATGTTTATATTGTTGTTGTTTATAAATTGATTGAATCGATGTGCGTGTTTGGTTGCTATCACTATTGGGACTATCAACATTCGATGGTCAATAGTAATAACAACTCTTCTATCGATTTTATGCCTTGTGTGATCACGGCTATTTGAATCCCATGGCTAAAGTGATGTGCAAGCTTATTTACCATTTCTGCCTCTGACATCGGTGGTTCAAGATACTTGACTCGAGACATCAGTTGTATCAAGTATTTCTCCTTGAACCCTTTGGCTGGCGTACATTTATTGAATCTAATTATACAGAATTTTTTGCTGTACCTTTTCATTTCAACACCGTGCTCAGAAATGGTCTACAAGGTCTTTGTATACGGTAATCTTATCCTACACAATCGTGAACCATTCTGCCACCGTACCTTTAAGCTGCCGCACAACCAAATTAATTTTGTCCACTTCACTCAAACTGTCGTTAATGGTTTCCATACTACGTTCGCACGAGCGCAGGAACTGGATTTGATTGCAACTCTCTTGACCATAGAATTTTGGTTGTGAGTTAGGTTCATCAATGGTTTTATATACATATGTCGTTTGGCTCGCAGGCATAGAGGTACGTTGTAACCTATTAACCTGTTGTCTAAGTTCCTCGAACCGATGTTCTTGTTCAGAGGCAAATTCACTGATGGTGTCGCCTGCCCTTGAACTCATTCCTCAATCGAACCAACTCTAGCCTCGCATTTGCTTATACGCAAACTATTAACTTCTAATGCCAGCTCAACATTAGCGCATATAGATTCTACTTTATCGGAAATCTTCTTCTCCGTAGCTTTTAACAATGCTTTGTTTTGCTTGCTTTGATTGTGGACCGCGGCAAATATTTTTTTGTTTTCTTCATGTAGTGCTTTGTTTTGTTTAATCGCGTCCTCTTTAGCCGATTTATTTGCCTCGCATATTGTTTGCATATTAGCTAAAATAGCAGCCAATGTTGTTTGCATATCAGCTGATGGAGTCTGAGACTCAGCCAATTGTTTACAATTTTAAACTTATCACCAAAACAAAGATTTATCATTTTGATTTAAACAGATACAGTTCAACTATTGTTAGCTAAGATTATTAAAATGTAACTGTATACTTGTTTGACGTGGTCAGTGTTCGTCAGTAATCTCGAATCAAATGTCCACATTCTTACCTTAACCTATTTATAACTAACACACAAATATACTTCAAACCTCCAAATAATACTCAAAACTAATTTAATATTGTCCAAAATAATTTGTTTCACAGAGAATATGCAAAAGTTTATATACACTCCCTGCGACACAATATTAAAATATAAAACACAGTTCAAATAAATTTAGTCTATACACAATAATTAAAATTCTTAACCTAAAATCGTATTAACTAATCAACTCATGCCCCAAGGTGACGGCGACAAATGCTATCTATGCAATGATACAATTTAAAACTGCATAGATAGGTAATATAGAAATTATTACAACAAAGTCTATATCTGGAGGTAGGAAAATTTATTAAATTAAAACATTAAATTTACTACTGTCTTATTACTTTACAATATTAAATTGTTTACAAAAAATTTGTCTTTCAATACTTGAGTCTATGGCTTGTTTTACAACTAAGTTACTTGTTGTGATAAATTCTGCTGTTTGCGTAGCTTCTCAATGCAGTTCGACTGGATCGCTGCAACACTGCCTGTCGACCATTCGAACATCACTAATGCTGACAATTCACGTCGTTGCACCCATGCACACTGCGATACGAACTGTTACTGTTTACAATTTAAATTTACTTAATCTCTGAGATTTTAACTGGGTAAAATAGATCGTGTATTGATCTTACACAAACTCCGGTTTCTTGAAGTGTTCCCGCGTAACTGTCAAAATATCTCGGCACATATTTTGTCCCTAGCGGATATCTTCCACTATACGCGAAAAGCACTAGAATTTTTTTTTTTTTTTTTTTTTGGAGATCTGTAAGCTGTTCGACTGAGCAAACATTTAACAATTTGGCTGAAAACACACACAGGATTATGAAGAGCTGACCATTGACAGCTCTTCTTGTTTTTGATAATAGATTAAAGAGGTAACAAAATACAAAACTAAATGATAAAAACATGTAAACAAATGAACAAAAGTCACTATCACTTCCTGCTGGCATGATATAATAAGTTCAAACATTAAACACTGGGCCCATAAGGCACATATACAGGTTGACATTAACACGTATGAATGACACGAATACAAAAACATATAGAACAGATATCACAGACAGTACAATACAGAAAATACATTATGAGTTAAACCTGAATGGTAAGTCTAATAGTTTGTGTCTTTTTAGTCTATAAATATCTTCACTGTTGTCTAACAAGTTAATTGCCAGGTGGTTGAGATGCTGTTCTAGTTTGGAGATGTGAGTCCTGCAGAGGCGCATGATTTCTTCTCTCACGGTTGAAACTTTGAGGTCGCGTAGCACTAGAATGACTTTTTTTTTTATTTATTTGAGTTCTCTAAGTGGTATTGGTTTCGAAGACCTCGAAGTGTGAACCAACTGCTAAGTCTACAGGAAAATGACCTGTCTTATCACGAAAAACTTGTGGCAGTGAGTATGTCTTTTTATAACAAGTCCTTAGAAGAAACTCAGTGCGAAGTGCTCTGAACAAAACTCAAATAAATTTTAGACCTTCTGATTGGTTGAAACTTTAACAAAGTCACAGATGAGAACACAGATAGACTGAAATCAGGCTTAAATTCTGTCCGATTCTGCAAAGGCCTGTCTAGATTTAATCTACAAATTTTATTACTTTCTAGGAGTTAACAAGAATAAAAGACGACTGATTTCATTTAAAAAACCATATAAAAATTATATGTGTGGAGAATTGAGTATATGAAAAATGTAGCTTATAACCATGAGAATACTCTGTCCAAGTTTCAGAACGAAATGTTAATTTTCCTCAAAGTTATTAAATAAAAGCTTTAACCAACAACAATATACACTCCACATTTGCCACACACATACACACAGAAAACCACAGTTACACCAACATAGACACTAATCTTGAAATTTTACATTACATACCCAAAGGTCGAAAACTCAACACAACTGAACAATACGAAATATATAAACACCACACAACACAACCAAACAACATACTTAACGATCAATTACAATATAAATCACATACACTTTTTGACACAATTATAGAAAAAACAAACATTAAGTTGAATCCCCGCGCCAATCCCCTTCCTCCACACACCACCCCCACTACACCTTCCACACAACAACCGTTACAAAATGATGGCAGTCTGTATCAAAGCTGAAGAAGGCGGATACGTACGCCAAAACGCGTCCAACGAAAAATGGTAAGTTTCACAAGAAAAAGTTCATTTTTAGATAAGTGTTATTAAATAAAATGTAAATCACACACACACCCACGCGCTTACACACAAATATTTTAAATGACATAAAAGAGAATAAAATTGTGAACATTTTGACATAATATACTTTTTTAAACATAGCTTGGTTAAAAACGTATGACTACTTTACAAAGAAAGAACAAAATCAATTTAAAACATGTCTATGGCCATCAGAAAATATTATATAGCATTAGTATTCCACTTAAATGAATTTCATATCCTGCGTACTGTTGCAATATATATATATATATATATATATATATATATATATATATTACTATAATACTTATAACTATTTTACCTCAAGATGTATTTTTTCTTTAGGGACATGTTTCGGGAGATCCTGTTCTCCCATCTTCAACCTTCGCCATCTTGCTTCTGGTGCAGTATTTGTGTGTTGGCTTCTGGATGTTATTATGGTGGTTTGTTGGTCTTTGGTCCTTCAATGTTGCATTATTGTGTGTGGTTGTGGTATCTGTTTTTGTATTTTGTGTATTTTCGATGTTGAGTGCTTTGAATATTGTGTCATGTTTTGTATTGATTTGTATTTGTTCTGGTATTAATTTGTTTTGTGTTTTATGTTTGTAAATCTGTAAATTTTCCCAAATGTTCATTATGGTGCCTTTGTGTGGTATATGTTTTATTAGTGTTACATTGGTTATGTCTGGGAATTCATGTCCTGTGTTTATTGCATGTGTGGCTAAATTGGATTTATATATGTTTGGTTTTTTGTATGCATTTAGGTGTTCAAAATAACGTTTTTTCAGCTGTTTTTTTGTTTGTCCTATATAACATTTATTGCAATCTTGGCATTCAATTTTGTATATACCGTTGGTTGTTGTATTATCTTTGTTGTGTGAGTTATTTAGATTTTGTAATTTATTTTTATTAGTTTTGTATGCTATTTTTATATCTGTGTTTTTAAATAGTTTTGTTAGTTTTGACATTTTATTATTTATATATGTGAATGTGGCCCATTTTTTGTTGTCGTTATTATTTATGTGTTGTTCAGTTTGATTAATTCTTAATTGTTCAGTTTTTATTTTGTATTTGATATTATTTTCTATTTTGATCATAGTATTTTTATTGTATCCATTTGCATAACCAATTTGGTGTATTATATTTCTTTCTTTGTCAGTTTCTTGACAAATATATAAACATATACATATCAGTACATAAACATATACTTCAATAGACAATGCCAAAAACATAAATTAACACCTAAATACATCAACATAAACACAAACAACAAAAATATGACTGCACAAAAAACTATAAAACAAGCACAAAGGCTATGGATACAAAACGAAATTAATCAATTATACAGTAAGAAAAATAGCATAACACTAGACATATACAAACTACACTTAGAGCTAACAAATTTATTACATCCAATCACTTGGAACAATAAATACAATAACATAGAAAATAAAATAAGATTTGAGAAAAACAAAAAGACTTATACAATCAACAAAAAACTTAACACATTAAAACAACAAAACAAAAATCAAGAACAAAAAAACAAAAATAAACACACATTTTACCCTCGAACCATTAACCTCAGCAATACAGAATTTAACAAAAAAGAAACAGAATATTTAAACAATATGTCAAAAACTAACATAACCCAAAATGCAAACAAAAATCTAGAAAATTTAATAGTAGAAACAGAATTTGCCATTAACCTAATAAAAGACAATATACAAGAAGAAAAAAGAACAGAAGGAGCACATATAATTAAAAAAATAATCACTAGCGAAATGAAAAACAAAGATAAACAAAAGAAAAACAATAAAACAATAAAAGAAATTAAAAATAAAGTAAAGTACAATAATTTAATAATAACTAAAGCAGACAAAAGTCAAGCAACAGTAATCATTGATAAAACAGACTACATCAAAAAAACCGAAGACTTCATCAACAATAATAAATGCGTACAACTAGATAAAAACCCAACAGAAAACTATCTTAAACAAACAATAAAACTAATAAAAACAAATAAAAACACTTTCAACAATAAAAACATAGACATATATATAAACAATAATCCAGAACCACCTAAAATGAACAGCCTAATAAAAATACACAAATTAAACAACCCAATACGTCCATTAATCAATTTCAAAAAAGCTCCTACATACAAAATAGCAAGAATAATAGCACAAAAACTAAAAAATAACCAACTAACAAATAACCATCATAACATAAAAAATACATACGAATTAATAGACAAACTAAAAGTAATAAATATAAATGAAAATACATTTTTCACATCATATGACATAACAAACATGTACACTAATATCCCAGTAGAAGAAACAATTGACATAATAATAAACAAACTTATAGAACAAAATGAAAACAAACAATATATAACCGAAATAAAAAATAGTCTCCAACTAATACTAAAACAAAATTACTTTGAATTTAATAGCAAAATTTATCAACAGAAAGAAGGTTTAGCAATGGGATCACCATTATCAAGCATAATAGCAGAAATATTCCTACAACATATAGACACCAAAATACAAAATATCATAAAAACACATGACCCAGATGGCATATGGATAAGATATATAGATGATGGACTATATGTATCAAATAACAAAAACACAAATGCAGAGAACATACTGAAACAAATCAATAACATACATCCCAAAATACAATTCACAGAAGAAAAAGAAAAACATAACAAAATCAACTATTTAGACATAATCATCACAAGATACAACAAACACATACAATATGCAATATATAGAAAACCAACTTCCACTAACATCATTATACCTAACCATTCTGACCACCCACCACAACATAAAATGGCAGCATTTTATTCGTTATTTAACAGAATGTACAAAATACCCCTAAACAAACAAGAAACTGACAAAGAAAGAAATATAATACACCAAATTGGTTATGCAAATGGATACAATAAAAATACTATGATCAAAATAGAAAATAATATCAAATACAAAATAAAAACTGAACAATTAAGAATTAATCAAACTGAACAACACATAAATAATAACAACAACAAAAAATGGGCCACATTCACATATATAAATAATAAAATGTCAAAACTAACAAAACTATTTAAAAACACAGATATAAAAATAGCATACAAAACTAATAAAAATAAATTACAAAATCTAAATAACTCACACAACAAAGATAATACAACAACCAACGGTATATACAAAATTGAATGCCAAGATTGCAATAAATGTTATATAGGACAAACAAAAAAACAGCTGAAAAAACGTTATTTTGAACACCTAAATGCATACAAAAAACCAAACATATATAAATCCAATTTAGCCACACATGCAATAAACACAGGACATGAATTCCCAGACATAACCAATGTAACACTAATAAAACATATACCACACAAAGGCACCATAATGAACATTTGGGAAAATTTACAGATTTACAAACATAAAACACAAAACAAATTAATACCAGAACAAATACAAATCAATACAAAACATGACACAATATTCAAAGCACTCAACATCGAAAATACACAAAATACAAAAACAGATACCACAACCACACACAATAATGCAACATTGAAGGACCAAAGACCAACAAACCACCATAATAACATCCAGAAGCCAACACACAAATACTGCACCAGAAGCAAGATGGCGAAGGTTGAAGATGGGAGAACAGGATCTCCCGAAACATGTCCCTAAAGAAAAAATACATCTTGAGGTAAAATAGTTATAAGTATTATAGTATTATATACATCAAGAAACGGACTGTAGCAGAAAGTGATTGAAATATATATATATATATATATATATATTATAACGAAACATTGTTATCAATGTTTATCGTTCTAACTGGAGTACGCATAATGAGCGTTATCTGCTACAATTGTACATTTAGAAGGGTACAGATAAGATTTTATATAGCAAACAAAACAGATAACAGTCCACCTGCATAAATATGTATAATTTTGTCGGCACATGTCAGAAGTGTTTTAAAACTTAAATAATAAAAAAATGACAAAAGATTAAGAAGAACTAGGTTGACCAGTGAATAGTGCGGAAATGTAGCTTTATTTAGACACCAAACACATAACGATATAGTGAGAGTGTCGTGAACTATAAGCGTTTTACTATTTCACACCTTTCGCGGTGCTAATTAAAGATCGCGTGTATACATAGCTAATAACTGTGTTCAAGACACGTCTAACAAACAACTTTGTTACCTAAATAAATAAAGGATTGTTGAGATATTCGCCGATAGAAACTCATTTGCACACGTGGCTTTGCCCTATAAACAGTGAGCCAAAACGAGCATCTGGCTCATTCATAAAGTATTCGTTGAGTCGTACACACGGAACGATACGCTGCAGAAGACGCTTCAATGAGACCGGCAGACACCTGAGTTACTACAACTACGTACTACGGACATCAGACTATACCCGAGGCCAGAGACGCTGTGTCCATGACGATAAAGGAACGACGCCTAGCCTAGCTGTTCATACACCGCTAAGCGACGCTGACGGAGGTTTCGAGAGGAATAGCTGTACTCAACGCCGACGCCTGAGACCCGTGTACATCTGTGTAACATGAAATCATCAAAACAGGTGACCTGATATGGTTCAGGGTTCATAATAATGTTGTAAAACACAACAAGTAAATGAAAAGCCGCTATAAGCGAAATTGAACAGTTTTAAATAATTGATAAACATTTAATTATATAGGCGGTATGACTAAAGCCTAAAGACACTTTTAAATGTTGTACTGTATATCATATAGAGACATTTATTCTAAAAGACAGAACATTTAGATAATGTGTGATTATTATAATAATATGTTAATAAGAGTGCAGAAAGACTCTAAGCAAATGTTTTCATGAGATTGTGCACTGTATAAAGAATAATTAACATAGAGATAACGATAACTATAACCCTTGTTATATTCATTTAAAAAGTTAGTATTTTATTTTCTCATGTATAAAGAACAGGGTTACGGATTTCATAGAATGAAATCAATTCAGTATTTCCATTTTATTAAATAATTAAATTCAATATAAAAAAATGATTTTTATAAATGAATTATAATTACAGGCAGACAGTGTGAAACTGCCCATATATGTGTGTATATTTCCAGGTTATATGTTTTGTGTATATACTGTGTATTGTATGTCTTATTTTCAGGAACTTATAAATTATGTACTAAGATATATGATTTTAATATGTGATTGTTAGACGTAAGCTTTATAACAATACATCACTAGAGAAAATATGGTAAAGTAATATTCAAGAAAGAATATAAATTAGTGGAACCCGCCGTAAATTGTGTTAAATATTTGAAATTCTTTTTATTATTATGATTTGTTTAAAGATAAGCACCTTGAGGGTGACAATTATAATCATTGGAATGATAGACTAAAAAGGTAGTTTTCATTTATTCACAATTTATACAACTCAGCTTCCTAAAATAATTCTTTTGGAAACACATCGACCCAACTCGTTACCTGATACCTAATAAGCCCAAATCCCACACCTAATAGCCGGCAAAGCAGAAAAGTACCATATACTGCAGGTAAGTGTTGGCATGATATACCCTAACCAGGTCCCTGTAAAACTCATAATCCATAATGAAAGAAATCATAAAAAGATGTGTTGCAAAAGAAAATGTCGCTTCCAACGTGGGGCACGATTAAATAAATAAAAAAAAAACATAATACGAAAAAAAAATTAAAAATTAGTTAGAAGTTAAATAAATATAAATTCACGTAGAACAAATATTTAGAGTTGATGTGTAATTATTATAAAACGTGCATTTATATGTTGAATGTAGCTGATAAGAACGTACAGTTAGCGTTATCAGTAGAGTAAACAAAGGGGAGCTTAGATAAATATTGTGGTTATCAGAAACTGATACTACAGGCGCCCAAGATAATGGTTGTATGTTGATGAATAAATGACTACCAATACAGTATTTAATAATAATCCAAATAATTAATAATATACAAATTAATAATAAATATTTTAAAATCGGTTCACCAAATTAAAATTAAACATGGCACATAAACAAGAGGTCAGTTTAGCCGACATAATGAAGAAGTTAGAAGCCAGCAACGCTGAAAACGTAAAAAGGTTTGAAGAAATAAAAACTAGTGGTGCTGAAACTATGAGAAGATTGGAAGCCAGCAACGTTGAAAACGTAAAAAGGTTTGAAGAAATAAAAACTAGTGGTGCTGAAACTATGAGAAGATTGGAAGCAAGCACGTCAGAAATTCAGAAACTATACGCGTATAATGCTGAAAGTAAGGTAGAAATTATGGAACGAATGGAGACCTTAGAAGGTAAAGTTAAAGAGTCTCTAAAACAACAAGCGGTGGTGATGAATGAAAATTTCGAAGAGCAGCGAAAAAGACTACAACAAAATTTTAAATCTATGGCCGACACACTGGACCAGAAACTCGAAAAAATTAGGCATCGACAAGATACCAAGATACAAGTCATCAGCGAGTTGGTGCAGAGGAATGTCAGGAAGACCATGAAAATTGAAGAAGAAACAAAAAGTCTAGCCGCAGCAGACGACACCATCAAGAAATCTATCCAACACCATGACAACAGGGTAGATCAGCTGGAAGTCAAGTTAAAAGGTGAAGTAGACCGACTTACACGAGAAGTGAGAAGACTACCAACACAAGCGTTAGTATACTCGACCGTACCTAGAGAAGAGAGACCCATTAACTATTTTAGAGGATCCAGAAGGGAAAATCCCATTGAATTTCGTATCAAATGTGAGAAAGAAATGGATAGTATTGGATCTATTCTCAGTGACAAAGATAAAATAGACTTTGTAAGTCGTTACTTAAAAGATGCAGCAGCCAGTTGGTTCACGATGGTGAATGACGATTTAAAAACGTATGAAGAATTTAAACTAGCATTCGAACGGAGGTATTGGAATGAATACATACAAATGAGAATACGAAATACACTGGAATTTGGTAAATATAATCCAGGTAAGCTGTCTGAAGATGAATACGTCATTATGTTAGTAGAGAGGAGTAAACATTTACGTCCCGCGTTAACACAAAAAGAATTAGTCATTAAGCTTGCTAATCATTTCAGCAGGAACATCCAACTAGCTATACATGTTCAGGGTATAGCTACCATTGAAGATCTATTAATACTTTTAACACAGATGGAGGGTGTAATCCGTGAACGAGACCCACCAAGAGGAGTTCAGCGAGATAACCGGAACCAAAATCAAGATAGAGGTACGTGGTATTCGCAAAGATATCGCCAAGAAGATAAAGGCAGAGAAGATAGACGTACAGACGATGAAAAATATCCGAAAAACAAAAATGTATCATATGATAGACGCCATGAAGATGGACGAACATATGAGAAGCAGGAACAAAATAATGAAAGAGGTAATTACAAAGGAGGTTACCGATGGCCGAATTCGTCGAAACGATTTTCGAAACCATGGACATCCGATAGGAATGCAAATACGCAGGCGATTACCGTTGAGAAAAAACAGAAAGAGACACCGAGAAACACTGATGAACGTAATAAACCGTCCACATCGAAGACTGAAAATCAATGACTACATTCTGGAGTCTGTATAGAAACACATGAAGCTAAACCACAAGATGTCAGGGTACTTAGCAACATAACATACAAACCCGAGAGAGAAGTACAAGAATTACTACGTAATCTCGCTAGAGAGCAAGATAAAGATCAGCGATTACAGAATATAAAAAATAATCCGTTACCTATAAATTATTGTGTGAAAGATGGAATTTTATTTAAGCTTATTAATTATGATTGGAAAGTTGTGCTATCTCATGATATGTTACAGCAATTAATTATGCCATGTCATCGTAGTCTAGCTCATGCATCTCCATTGAAGTGCTATTTAACTATGAAAGAAGCCTTCACCTGTAATAATATGTTCAGAAAAATTAAAATAATTGTTAGGAAATGCCATGATTGTCAAACAGCCAAACATCCGAATTTAAACACTTGCGTTGAAATGGGGAGTATCAGAACTAAGAAGAAGGGGGATATAGTTGCACTTGATTTCCTTGGACCACTCCCGCGATCAAGTCGTGGGTACTGCCATATAATTGTGACGGTAGATGTGTTTACCAAGCTAGTAAAGTTATATGCTGTACGAAGACCCACCATGAAATCTGTTCTGAATGTCATCACCCAGAAGTATATACCAAAGTATGGAAAAATGGATAAAGTGTTGACAGATCAAGGTAAGCAGTTTGGTAATAAATTATGGAAGGACGCATTGACAAGACAAGGTATAAAACCTATACTTACATCCATAAGGCATCCACAAACTAATCTAGCTGAAAGAATAAATAGAGAGTTAGGCAAGTACATGAGGTTATATTGCTACAATCAACAGAGTAAATGGCCTGACTATCTACAATTTTTCGAAGATGCAATGAATCACAATTATAGTGAAGCTACAGGATACACACCGTTAGAATTAAGTGAGAATAAAATACCTAAAAGATTCTGGCACAACATGATTAATAAACCGGAAAATTATAATGTAGATTTGCCAATTCAAATTAAAATAAACAGAGCTGAACGACAGTTATATCATCAAGCAGGTAAAAGGAGAGACCGGTATAATAGAACTCACCGATTGACAAGATTCCAGATTGGTGATAAGGTATTGATAAAGACAAATCCTGTGGGAAGTAGTATATTAAACACTTCCAAGAAATTCTTCAGATTATTCTGTGGCCCATATGAACTAAGGAGTCGTCTAGGACCACACACCTACATGGTATATGACCCAGTGAAGAAAAAGGACGTCGGAAAGTACCATGCGTCATCTCTGCGTCATTATATCCAATAATACCCATATGTGATTGTTACTGTAAGATAAGATTTTATATTCTTTCTAATAAACATGTAATATAACTGACTGTGTATGTACTAAACATAGATAAAAAAAAAAAAAAAAAAAAAAATGTTCTGTAAAGCACAAAACAATTTTTTTAAAGCAAGTGGGGGAGTGTTATAACGAAACATTGTTATCAATGTTTATCGTTCTAACTGGAGTACGCATAATGAGCGTTATCTGCTACAATTGTACATTTAGAAGGGTACAGATAAGATTTTATATAGCAAACAAAACAGATAACAGTCCACCTGCATAAATATGTATAATTTTGTCGGCACATGTCAGAAGTGTTTTAAAACTTAAATAATAAAAAAATGACAAAAGATTAAGAAGAACTAGGTTGACCAGTGAATAGTGCGGAAATGTAGCTTTATTTAGACACCAAACACATAACGATATAGTGAGAGTGTCGTGAACTATAAGCGTTTTACTATTTCACACCTTTCGCGGTGCTAATTAAAGATCGCGTGTATACATAGCTAATAACTGTGTTCAAGACACGTCTAACAAACAACTTTGTTACCTAAATAAATAAAGGATTGTTGAGATATTCGCCGATAGAAACTCATTTGCACACGTGGCTTTGCCCTATAAACAGTGAGCCAAAACGAGCATCTGGCTCATTCATAAAGTATTCGTTGAGTCGTACACACGGAACGATACGCTGCAGAAGACGCTTCAATGAGACCGGCAGACACCTGAGTTACTACAACTACGTACTACGGACATCAGACTATACCCGAGGCCAGAGACGCTGTGTCCATGACGATAAAGGAACGACGCCTAGCCTAGCTGTTCATACACCGCTAAGCGACGCTGACGGAGGTTTCGAGAGGAATAGCTGTACTCAACGCCGACGCCTGAGACCCGTGTACATCTGTGTAACATGAAATCATCAAAACAGGTGACCTGATATGGTTCAGGGTTCATAATAATGTTGTAAAACACAACAAGTAAATGAAAAGCCGCTATAAGCGAAATTGAACAGTTTTAAATAATTGATAAACATTTAATTATATAGGCGGTATGACTAAAGCCTAAAGACACTTTTAAATGTTGTACTGTATATCATATAGAGACATTTATTCTAAAAGACAGAACATTTAGATAATGTGTGATTATTATAATAATATGTTAATAAGAGTGCAGAAAGACTCTAAGCAAATGTTTTCATGAGATTGTGCACTGTATAAAGAATAATTAACATAGAGATAACGATAACTATAACCCTTGTTATATTCATTTAAAAAGTTAGTATTTTATTTTCTCATGTATAAAGAACAGGGTTACGGATTTCATAGAATGAAATCAATTCAGTATTTCCATTTTATTAAATAATTAAATTCAATATAAAAAAATGATTTTTATAAATGAATTATAATTACAGGCAGACAGTGTGAAACTGCCCATATATGTGTGTATATTTCCAGGTTATATGTTTTGTGTATATACTGTGTATTGTATGTCTTATTTTCAGGAACTTATAAATTATGTACTAAGATATATGATTTTAATATGTGATTGTTAGACGTAAGCTTTATAACAATACATCACTAGAGAAAATATGGTAAAGTAATATTCAAGAAAGAATATAAATTAGTGGAACCCGCCGTAAATTGTGTTAAATATTTGAAATTCTTTTTATTATTATGATTTGTTTAAAGATAAGCACCTTGAGGGTGACAATTATAATCATTGGAATGATAGACTAAAAAGGTAGTTTTCATTTATTCACAATTTATACAACTCAGCTTCCTAAAATAATTCTTTTGGAAACACATCGACCCAACTCGTTACCTGATACCTAATAAGCCCAAATCCCACACCTAATAGCCGGCAAAGCAGAAAAGTACCATATACTGCAGGTAAGTGTTGGCATGATATACCCTAACCAGGTCCCTGTAAAACTCATAATCCATAATGAAAGAAATCATAAAAAGATGTGTTGCAATATATATATATATATATATATATAGGCATGAAACTGCAGCATTCGGCAACTTATGTATCTGTGGATTACTCAAGTGTCAACAGACATTGACACATTAGATTGCTTTGCTTTGGCCTTTTAACAACCTGTTTCTGCTTGCACCTAAGAGAATATCACATGTGCTAATCCAAGAAAACTTTGAGCATAACTTGTGGTTTAATACACCTCCTCCCTGCAAATGGGATTCAATACCTTGACTCACAGTGCTTTTCAAAATATTCTGCTTCAACTACAATGCTATAAGACCTGTACTCAGGGTCATTTTGACAAAAGGTGTTGGTTTGTTGAGATTGAACAATTACTATTATTAATTATGTAACATGTATAAATATCAAGAACACAAGAGGTCATATTATTTACATACATAAACATAGTTATGTAACTTACTGTTATCATTTATACAAATATTCTATCCAACAAATCAGCAAGTTATGGTTCCCTTGAGTATAATCTGGTAATAATTTCACTTGCACACATTATTCACGTTTCCTGATTGATCCATGTTTGTTACTATTTATATATATGAAACTCTTATTGTCGTGTTTTGAGGTTACAATACAAAATACCAGGTTATCCCATTTGTAATCCTTTGAATTTTTTCTTTGTAATTTAAATGATATTGTCTTCTGGTGAGTGTTGAGAAAGTAGAATTAATTTATATATTATATTTAAAGGTGCAACTCACCCTTGTTCCATACAGCTCTATGCTTAAAGAGAAGCTATACAGCAAGGAGGTCTTAAGAAAAAAAGGGTTGACAGAAATTGGGTTTGGCTGTATAGTATAATAAATAATTATTGTAAATAACTGTCAGTTATTTACAATTATAACTGAGGGGGGGGCATGAGTCAAGCTCCTGGCTATTCAAGTACCAAAAATGCTGTTTGTGTGAATAATAGTTACTGCAGTGCTGTGTTTGCTACTCTCTAACATGGTTTCAAGTGACTGACTAGGCATGCACAGACCACTGCCAGAGCTATTGACAGAGCGTGGGAATCAATATTTATACTCAATAATTGAGATCTATCTTACATAAAAATTCATGTGATCCAAAATCCTGGACATTTATTGAGTTTAGTGGATACTAATTTCAAGAAACAAACTGATGATTTTCACAGCGAACACCATTGTTCAGTTAGGTGGATTACTACCGTTCACATAAAATGTCAATATAACTATTGGCAAATGTTATGACAGTCTGTAGATACAGGAAGTAAAATGACGTTGTTTACATACTATAGAACCAACTAGAATTAAAAAAGCCAGGACAAAGCATAAGTATATTTAAGATAAAATTCTAGAATAACTGCTTAAAGTAAAGGTTTACAAGAGTCATTAGGTTTCAAAAATTTTCATTTGAATACAATGCTATAGTGAATTGCTAAGTACGGTAATTTATATATTTTTTATACGGCTAGAGCAGTCACAGCTCATCCCAAAATAATTAAAGGACATTAACCTTAATTTTTCATGCTCATCTAAATAAGCATCACACAGAATGTTTTGAGCCATTAAAAATGTTTAAACTTTTTTACCTCCATGTTCCAAATGAAATGGTAGTATTGGTGATCGCGAAAAAATCGTGTTTGAGATAAGGGCAGATTCTGATTGTACTACCCTCAAAACATGAAGAAAAGTCATTTTCTGAAAAGTGTCTGTGTATAGAATGTATTCTATGGCAAACGATTTCGCAAAATCAAACAGAATCAAATAATTTTTTGGATATGTGTCCAAGTTGTAGAGGACTCAAGACCTATTGACTTTGGTGAAGATCGGTTAAGGGGAAAGGGTAATTTACCTGCAACATTTTTATGTTTTAACAAGAGTAAAGTACTTCAGTTTGATAAATAAAGTATCCTGAAAAGGTCACAATAATCCACTATGGGTTGTTCCATCGGAAATCATCCAATGCTGGTTGCTCGACCATTTTAGACAAATTTTATTTTTTAATATATTGTTGCTACATATAAACCATTAACAAAATCGAGAATAAAAATTGTTTTTTACCTTCCGTTTATCTATGGCGGCCATTTTTCTGTCATGGCCAACACTGAAATCCTGAAAAATAAGCATGTACGGAAAAACTTAAAACTTAAGAACTAAAAAAGTTAGAGATGTAAATCAAAAACCACATCGTAGATATTGAATGGGGCTTTTTTCATATGTAACTCGCATTAAGCTATTTTCAATAAAAGATGCTTAGATTAAATCATAACGTTTAGACGCAAATTATTCAAAAACGCCATTTTGACAATTTTATTTTGCAATGGAGTGATTTCTAAGAGCTCAAATTTATACCAGATGTTACCCTACCCCAAGGGAGTTTACACAGTAAAATTCATCCCCCAGAGCTTTACCCTTCTCTTCTGACCTAAGCATGAATATCATAAATTTGTGAAAATAACCGAAGTTCGAAGCTCTGTATCTCTGGTGGGGGACCTCCAAAAAATATGAAACTTTCAGAAAACAAAGTTCATATGGTAAGGTATTGACTGTATTAATTTGAATTTCTAGAATTTTATTGTGTATGTGCTACGAATTTTTTTAAATGCTCAAAAAATGTGCTAGCACAATGCATTTGTATTTAAATAGGCAAAAATTATATATTTTTATTGTAACTTGGTAATGCATTATGATAGAAGTTATAATTATATTTGTATAAGGTAATTTATTCATGTTTAAAAATATAGTCTCAATTATTATGTTTTTAAATTTAGTATATCCTCAGTAATGATTCCTAAAACGAAAAAAATTAAGGCCTGTATCTATAAAGAGATAGTGTCATTGTCTATTAATACAGGAGATAAGGAAGGCAAATCTTGGAATAAAATTAAGATAAGGACTGGAATGTTGAAAGACAAAGACAGAAAGTGCCAAGTCTCAGGCCTTGACAGCAACTTGTCATTTTCATGTTCCATTTTGTCAGCATTTCCTTTCCCCCTCCTCCAACTCCATGTTACTCCATGTTAGTTTCTTTCCAACTCTGATTGAGTGAGGATCTACTGTGGATGTGATTAAGCAGTTTTATTATTTAAAAGTTGTTGTTTATTGTAGTGTTTTATTTTAGTTAATAATTGAACTATCCCTAATTAAATATAGTGGAACGATACAGCCATACGCTGTATTAGGCATTAATTTGAATAAATATAAAATTTGTAAAATTATTATAAGTTAAGGGTAAATGGACAGGTCTGAGATTGTAAAAATATTTCATTGTCAGATTAGGGGAGAAATTAACCTATTCCAACAAGCAGAGAACACCTGCTCAATTGTATGTGTGTTACACGTGTATCTTGTGTGTGTTAGTGATGCATGTACAGACAGGAATCTCAGCAACCCGCCCCAAATAATTAATAAAATAATTATTTTAATTCACTGTGCGAAAACTAATTAGTGTATAAACAAACCAAAGGCACCAAAGTGTGTGTAAATTTTATAGTTATCCCCAGTGAAAAGATGACGTTAATAGGACACGCTACGCGAAGTCAGTGCAAAATAAACGTGCCAAAAAATATGCAAATTACCCTATGACGCTCAAATTAATACAGTGAGTGCTTAATCGAATTAGCTATGATTTGTTCTATCTCGATTCCGTGCAAAACATTGCTATTTGCTAATAAATGCAAATATATGAAAAAGGTTCGGGAGTGGGGGCTATCAGGTGATCTGCAGGTCTCGACAAGATGATTTTGGAGCCAACTGGCATGGAATCTCGAGAGGGTATAAATTAAGGGTTCGACCGAAAACCCTTCTCTTCATTTCAAGACACAGTTGCAGTCGGACATGCTGTCGTTGGCAGAACAGTTTTATTTTGATTTTTATTACAAGTCTCATTAACGAAAGAATAAAACGTTCGTTAATTACGTGACAATATTCTGGAAAACGTAAAGTACCGGGATCGTTTAAGTCTACCAAGAGTATCTACGGAGAAGCTACCAGAGTGACGAGGGATGCTGGAATTAGACGATGTTTAAGATCTACCTTGCAGCAGATAACAACTCTCTGAAGCGGACCACACACTGCTGGAGAACGACGCTGGACTCTAGATGCATCCAGGACCATGCCAGACCAGGAGAAATGGAAAACTAACTCTGGACAACGCTGGACCCCGCCAATAAGTCGTAAGATCATCAGAACTCGAGGTGACATGCATAACGCATTTTTAAAAGAGCTCATAAAGACTATATTAAAAGACAATAAATTAAAACAAAGAAAAAATTATAATTAGAAATAATATTTGTAACGAATTATTTTCCTTGGTGTTTAAAAATTTAGTGTTATTCTGTATCTGTAAGTCGTTCTATTTTCGTATAGTACATGTGTGGGTGTCGAGCGTTTTTTAACTCGCTCGTTGGGTTCGTGGTATCGTATGTGTGTATGATTGACGTTATTAATAAGTTCAATAAATTCTGTCACTGTTATTTGCGTGTAGCAAGTCGAATTGTACCTTCTCTTACCATTTACGGGTAAACAGTATCTCTCGGCGTTTAGTTTGAATATTGCCGCCTCGCCACCTGATTGGCGCACGCCTTTCTTCAGTGTCGACTTCGCTAACGTCTTGTTTTGATGTTTTCACTTCAATAAATTTTTATTTATTACCTTAATTTACTCGAATCAAACATACAGTGTTGCAGAATAATAATATTTATTAACACTTTGATAGTTTTCAGTTAGTTAGTATTACATTAATTTTATTTTTAGCACCGGCTATTACAGTTGCTCAGTTGGCATGCTCAGTTCCAATGTTTTTGTACACACCGTCTTGGCGGTTATCGTTGGTTTACAATTAAAATGTTTACTCAGGGGTGTTAATAAGTCCTTTTGGCTACAGAAGTATTGGACTATGGCTAAAATACACAAATTTATAATAATTTTAATACTAGGTACACAAAAAATTAATATTTTAATACATTCGAGTAAGTAATCATCAATGAGATTTAGTAAAATTTTTGGTTAGGATTTGTCAATTAGAAATGTTTGTTAACTATTTATTATACCTCAAATTTAATAATTATCAACTGATTAAAGTTCAAATAGTGATATTACCAATACCTTCAGTTCTAAATCAGAATAGTGATCAGTGAAGTGAAAATGGTGGTTTATTATTTTTGATAGAAAAATTTGGAATTCGTTTAATGGGATTATTGTTTATACTCATCAATTTTCGATGGAGCTTCTGCGATGCCGTCTTCTTCTTCCGGATGGATTCAGTCGTCTTCTATTCTTCGGAATCTCATTAATCTCGTCCAGACGGTTTCTTCCGTACAGTTCGGCTTCGTACTCGTTCTGAGATCGTCCGTCTTCTTGGGTTGAAGTAGGTCCCTATGATCTTCCTTCGGGATGAGTCGTCATCTATTCTTCCATACGTCTTCTTGATTTCCTCAGATAATTATGGTTTGTGAAACAATTTAATAATTAATATATTATCCGGTATTCCCTGGGCTGCTATTACAATCTTCCTTTCCTTTGATTTTAGTAAAAATTCACTTATTTGTAATTAAATTTGGGGTGAGAGCTACATCAATCCGCTCACGGCGTCGGTCAATAATGGACTGTTTTTTTTTTTCATATAAGTCCTATTTGTGATACACAAGTAGTCGTCCAAGTTAGGGTAGGACGTCGTGGCACTGAGGCCCACAGACTACATTCGCCAGCGGGTTATTGGGTTATTAATCTCTGAGTTTATAAGTTTTTGCCTTTTATTCTTGTCTTCAGCTTCTTTAATTTATAGTTAATTATCATGGATCTTCGCTACCTTATGTCATGTTACATAATGCATCGCCACCAAAATTGATTATTTCGAAACAAAGATTATTATATTTTTTCTGAAATCATCAATATAGTTCATTTATCAAGTTGTTATTATTCAGGAATTCATCAATTGCTACTTTCTTCTTTATTCATTTTTATTAAGTCATGGTTCATAATATGGTATTTGGTATTATTTTATTACGAGTGTTATCCCTTGTATGTTCTATTCCCTAAAATTTGTCTTCTCTCCCCTTCGTATAAATTGGTACTAGCCAGAGGGCACGTGTGGCTCTATTACTCTGCTATCCATTTATACACATTTTGAGTTCAGAGGCCTTGCCTATCTGCTCAATAACATACATAATTGTTGGACGTATCTCAACATAAAATCATCACATAATAATTATAATAATAGTCGTTCATTTCCGACTCACATAATATCAATACAATAAAACACTTTTGGGATTAATTATTCTCTTTTTTATACATCTCATGACCTTTTCATCTCAGTGACTTATTTGGATTCCTTTTTCTAAGCTTATGGCGATATTTAATAGGCATTTTGTATTGTTTCATTAGCTTATTTTATATGGTAGTGATTTTATTTGTCATCACTTTATTTCTCATTTATATTTAAACTTAACATTGTAGCTGGTTTCTGGCTCACTTATATATATATATTTTTTTTTTCTCATTGATTGTTCAGTTAATATGTCAGTGTTATTTTTTATTTGATTGTCTTGTCTTTTCTTTTGTGAAACATTAATTTTTTATTATTCCCTTTTGTGATAGGGTTAGTTAATGATGTTATGTAGCGTCATCATTATTTGTGTAACATTTTATTGTTTTATATCAATTTCTTACGATATTTCATTATACATATTTTTCAAAATTACATGGGTTTACACATTTTGTTTCACACTTGGAGGTAAGTTTGTACTTACTTTGTTTTGAATTTAGCTTATCTTTCTTCTAAATTCCCTTTCATTCATATAATAGGTTCAATCAAATACTTATTGTAAGTTGTGCTTACTTTAATTTTTTGAATTTTGATAATGGTTACTCTCCAAATTCTCTTTAACCTTCTGACACTGTTTCAAAATATTTTTTCATTTATACATTAATTGGTTTGCATGGTCGGTCCTTCAATGCATTGATCTCTTCCTGGAGGCGTAGTTCTCTTGCCCTAAATTCAGCTATTTTCCCTTCTTGGGCGGTTGTGGTGTCCTTCACTTCACTTACTGATGCATCCAATCTGCTATAGTTCTCTTCGACTCTGGTCTGTATTTGTTCTAATTTGTTGTTGGTTTCTTTTTGGAGTCCTTCAACCCTCCTCTTACCTTCGCCTTCAACTTCATTCACCTTGATCAAAATTTCTTCTCGGACTTGCATCACTACTTCGCTGGTTTTCTCTATCTTCTCTTCTGTTTCCATTACAGTTTGTTTCAGTTCTTCTCTGTATTCCGTCAACTGTTGCTGTAATGTATCCTGGTTATATTCAATTTTATCATTCAGCGTCTCGATATCTTCCTTCATTAGTCTCAAGGCTTCGCTGGGTTTCTCATTACTTCTCTCTATCTTCTCACTAATCAATTTATTCTCCTCCTTCATTTCCTGTCTTAATTTCTCGTTATTTCCATTAATGGTCCGCCTTAAATCTTCCTTAGTGCTGTCCAGTTTTTCATCCTGTTTCTTGAAATTTTCATTTACTGACTCAAACTTCTTGTCCAATTTTTCATCTATTTTCTCCTCCTGCTTCTTAAAATTGTCATTATTTTCTTCCTTCATTTTCCTCAGATCTTCCTTCATTTCCTCCTTCTGCTTCTTGGAGTTTTCTTTGATTAATTCCCATAGTTTGAGTAAGTCCAGGTCTCCTCTGGTTTCCTCCTGCTGTGTAGGTTTATCTATTTCCATAGGAGTTAATAATTCTTCTACATCTTCTACCGAAGTTATCTCCTTTTCCTCCATTCTGACGTCTTTCTCGACCTCCTTTTCTGATCTCTTGGCTCCCTTTTCCGCCTCCTTCTCGCGTATCTTCGTCTGGTATCTCGTATCGTGCTTTGCCGGTTCCATTTCTGTAGTCGCCGCTAGGATCTGTAAAGTTTACTGGTATGATTTTTTAGTTATCCTAGCCCTACTAGTTGGCGCGCCACTTTGTAACGAATTATTTTCCTGGGTGTTTAAAAATTTAGTGTTATTCTGTATCTGTAAGTCGTTCTATTTTCGTATAGTACATGTGTGGGTGTCGAGCGTTTTTTAACTCGCTCGTTGGGTTCGTGGTATCGTATGTGTGTATGATTGACGTTATTAATAAGTTCAATAAATTCTGTCACTGTTATTTGCATGTAGCAAGTCGAATTGTACCTTCTCTTACCATTTACGGGTAAACCGTATCTCTCAGCGTTTGGTTTGAATATTGCCGCCTCGCCACCTGATTGGCGCACGCCTTTCTTCAGTGTCGACTTCGCTAACGTCTTGTTTTGATGTTTTCACTTCAATAAATTTTTATTTATTACCTTAATTTACTCGAATCAAACATACAGTGTTGCAGAATAATAATATTTATTAACACTTTGATAGTTTTCAGTTAGTTAGTATTACATTAATTTTATTTTTAGCACCGGCTATTACAGTTGCTCAGTTGGCATGCTCAGTTCCAATGTTTTTGTACACACCGTCTTGGCGGTTATCGTTGGTTTACAATTAAAATGTTTACTCAGGGGTTAATAAGTCCTTTTGGCTACAGAAGTATTGGACTATGGCTAAAATACACAAACTTATAATAATTCTTAATACTAGGTACACAAAAAATTAATATTTTAATACATTCGAGTAAGTAATCATCAATGAGATTTAGTAAAATTTTTGGTTAGGATTTGTCAATTAGAAATGTTTGTTAACTATTTATTATACCTCAATTTTAATAATTATCAACTGATTAAAGTTCAAATAGTGATATTACCAATACCTTCAGTTCTAAATCAGAATAGTGATCAGTGAAGTGAAAATGGTGGTTTATTATTTTTGATAGAAAAATTTGGAATTCGTTTAATGGGATTATTGTTTATACTCATCAATTTTCGATGGAGCTTCTGCGATGCCGTCTTCTTCTTCCGGATGGATTCAGTCGTCTTCTATTCTTCGGAATCTCATTAATCTCGTCCAGACGGTTTTTTCCGTACAGTTCGGCTTCGTACTCGTTCTGAGATCATCCGTTTTCTTGGGTTGAAGTAGGTCCCTATGATCTTCCTTCGGGATGAGTCGTCATCTATTCTTCCATACGTCTTCTTGATTTCCTCGGATAATTATGGTTTGTGAAACAATTTAATAATTAATATATTATTAATTAATATATTAATAAAAAAAAAATTAATATATTATCCGGTATTCCCTGGGGTGCTATTACAATCTTCCTTTCCTTTGATTTTAGTCAAAATTCACTTATTTGGAATTAAATTTGGGGTGAGAGCTACATCAATCCGCCCTCGGCGTCGGTCAATAATGGACTGTTTTTTTTTTCATATAAGTCCTATTTGTGATACACAAGTAGTCGTCCAAGTTAGGGTAGGACGTCGTGGCACTGAGGCCCGCAGACTACATTCGTCAGCGGGTTATTGGGTTATTAATCTCTGAGTTTATAAGTTTTTGCCTTTTATTCTTGTCTTCAGCTTCTTTAATTTATAGTTAATTATCATGGATCTTCGCTACTTTATGTCATGTTACATATTTTAGAAATATAGATAAATGTTTAGTCATAAGAATGAGCGATCGCATATAAAGAAATGAATTTTAAATAAAACAAAAGAATTTAAAGTTGAGAGAGTAGATTTTGTTTATCAAAATAAATAGTTAAATTGATTTGATATTTGCATTATAGAAAAGAATAATTTAAATGTGAATATACAACAAATGCCAGTCTAAAAGTAATTAATAAATTTAAATTTAATTTTAAACATTGGTATAGACTGAGAGAGTTGAGGTCAGATCTGAATTTAAAAGAATTCAATTCAAATTACTTTTTAATATTATATTTTATTAGTAAATCAAATTATTAACATGTCTAGATTAAGATTATTAACATGTCTAGATGTAAGAGGTTTGTTAAATATGTGTAAGACTGCATAGTATAAGATAGAAACATTTAATAATGAGCAATATCGTGACCGAAGATTATTAATGATGTTTATTATTTATAAGATTGAGTAAACAATAAATATGAATTTTAAATACTCATAAATACAATACTCTTATTATAATTACACCTGAACCCCAATTACACATACACGTTATTTTTATTGTTATAATTTTGTCGCCCGTCAACGAGTGGCTCAACACGCTTACATTTAATAACGTTGTATCATTGTAGTAAATGGCGGTCCAAGATCGTGGGGCTCTACAAATTTAAATTATATTAAATTTGCAAAATATTATACCGTTGTAATAGATAGAAAGGTAGATGAAATAGCTAGAAATGAAAAGGGTAGCTGTAGGGGGAAGGAGTAATTTTTGTATTGATGTTACAAATTTATTCGACTGAAAACTTGAAAATTTAAATAAAATATTAACAATTGATATTGTTCCATGCTATGTCAGCACGTATACATAAACAAAATCATTTTTCACTTTCAGAAATTCACAGATAACAAATGCTGGGCGATATTTGCTTTCTTTTGCGTTGTTTAAATAAAAGATAATTTAATCAAATGAATTCTTTATTTTTAAAATATTAACAACTAATATTAATACAATTAATATTAACAATTCGTATTTTTATTATCTTTCTCAGCGTTTTTACAAACATCATGCTGATATGTTTAGTTTTGTTCTGAGTGTACATATTGAAAATAATTTTATAACTAATCAGAACATGGAAGTCATGTATGGTTCTCCATACTGATTTTTGTATTAATGTTATAATTTATTCGACCAAAAAAAATATCGGTATGGAGAACCACACATGACTTCCATGTTCTTATTTAAAATCATTTTCGAAATGAAACATTTCCATATAAACTACTTCTTTTCTTCAGCCTTAACCACAGCCTATGAATTAAATGAATTTTCAAGTACTTTACTGTTGTTAAAACGTAAAAGATTGCAGGTAAACTACCCCTTCCCCTTAACCGATCTTCACCAAAATCAAAATCAAAAGGTCTTGAGAACTCTATAATTCATGGCTGTATGCGAAAAATTATTTGATTCTGTTTGAATTTGCGGCTGTTATCGTTTGCCATAGAAAAAAAATCTACAGTCACACAGACACTTTTCGAAAAACGACTTTTTTTCATGTTTTGAGTGTAGTACAATCAGAATCTGCAATAATCTCGAACACGATTTTTTTTGCCATCACCATACTTCCATTTCCTTAAGGAACATGGAACTAAAATATCGGTATGGAGAACCATACATGACTTCCATATGCTAAGATTTATTTTTAAAATCATTTTCAAAATGTAATATTACCATAGAAACTACTTCTTTCTACTTACTGCTTCAGCCTTAACCACAGTACTGAGGTCACTAACATATACCACCTCACGTTATCGCACTCGATTTTCACTGATGATGGAAGTCAATGGCATTGCCAAAACGTCTGGTTTTGTAGAAAACATTGGACTACGGCCAAATATCCTGGGAAGGAATTTTAACAAAAACTACTTCTTTGTTGCCGATAACGTTGTACACATATATATATAAAATATGCACAAAATTAATGGCTTGTATAAGTTAATGATTGATCTCCATTAAGTAGTGCTCAAGTTTCCAAAGTTTTAATATTATGATGTCCGTAATTAAAACATCAGAGCAGGTTTAGTGCGTATGAGGGTTCACCGTGGACAAAAATTTTCAACATTTCCTATTGAGCGTTGCTTAGAATAAATCTGCGAATCTACAGTGTACGTTTCACAGAACAAACACGTGGAAAAGAAGGAGCGCTCCGAAGTCACTCATGGACCCTCAGCATCTTGCAGAGGGTTCATTCCCTAAAGACGAAAAGTCTGTCTATAAATCGTTCCTCTGTAAACACGTGCAGTTACACTGCCCAGCGATCCACAGGAAGCAAATCGCTATCCACGCTGGACACTTTTCGGCTTCCATGCGTTATGTTGGTATGGGTTCGGCACTTTCCATTTAAAAACCGTGCAAATGTAAGAAAATAAACATGAATGAGGCCAGAAATAACGCGAATTGTGTGTGTGTGTCTTCCCTGGCTTTTTATTGCAGTAGTGATAATATTAAAATGGAAACGTAAACAGTACATAACTGAGATATGCTTGCCTGCCACGCACAATATATTTTCTCTTATACATGACTAGCAGAATACCCGTGCTTCGCTATGGAGTTTCACGTTGTACGTAATGAAAATGTTAGTTTAATTAAAGTAGGCTTCTTAAAAATAAATAGCTGTTGCCCACAACTTCGTTCGCGTGGTCTTCAATTTAATGCGATAATATATTTAGAACAGAATCTATTCTATTGGGTTGCCATAGTAACCAGATCTAATAGTTTTTTAAGACCGCAAAGGACCCCCCAAAGGATCGTATCGAAAAAAACACTTGTCCTATGTTGGTTCTCCCTTTGCATAAAATATTTGTGCCAAGTTTGGTTGAAATCGGTCCAGTGGTTTAGGAGGCGATGTGGAAGACCCCAAAGAACCCCCAAAAGGACCCCATCTAAAAAACACCTATCCTATGTTGGTTCTCCCATTGCGTAAAATATTTGTGCCAAGTTTGGTTGAAATCGGTACAGTGGTTTAGGAGGAGATGTGGAAGAAACCTTCGCGGACGTGCGCACAACAACTCACCGAAGTTTCATCGCAATCGGATGAATGGTATAGGAACGCATACGGGACAAACAAAGAAACATTCATTTTTATATATAAGATGTAAACTATACCACTTACTTGACATAAACCGTGATAGCTAAGCTAATGTACAACATATATGTATTAATTATACACATACATGTTCCTCGATAGACACTCTATCTATTGGCGAAAACTTGAATAAAATCCGTTCAGTACTTCCTGAGATTAGCGATTTCAAACACAGAGAGAAAACGGACCGACTTTACTTTATACTATGTACAGATTTACATTAAAATGAAAAAATTATAATTTTATTGCCTGGCAACAAAATTATTTTATTTTAACAATTACCATTGTTTGAAAAAGTTTAAATGAATTTTCAAGTACTTTACTCTTGTTAAAACGTAAAAGGTTGCAGGTAAACTACCCCTTCCCCTTAACCGATCTTCACCAAAATCAAAAGGCCTTGAGTCCTCTACAATTCAGTGACGTATGCAAAAAATTATTTGATTCTGTTTGAATTTGCGGCAGTTATCGTTTGCCATAGAAAATACGCTTGATAAAAAACGTTGCAGGTAAACTACCCCTTCCCCTCAACCGATCTTCACCAAAAACAATAGGTCTTGAGTACTCTACAAATCACGGCTGTATGCAAAAAATTATTTGATTCTGTTTGAATTTGCGGCTGTTATCGTTTGCCTTAGAAAATACCCTTGATAAAAAAACGCTGCAGGTAAACTACCCCTTTCCCTTAACCGATCTTCACCAAAAACAATAGGTCTTGAGAACTCTGCAATTTAGGGCTGTATGCAAATAATCTTTTGATTCTGTTTGAATTTGCGGCTGTTATCGTTTGCCATAGGAAATACCCTTGTTAAAACATAAAACGTTAGAGGTAAACTACCCCTTTCCCTTAACCGATCTTCACCAAAAACAATAGGTCTTGAAAACTCTACAATTCAGGCCTGTATGCGAAACATTATTTGATTCTGTTTGAATTTGCGGCTGTTATCGTTTGCCAAAAAAAAATGCCTTTGATAAAAAAAAAACCGTTGCAGGTAAACTACCCCTTTCCCTCAACCGATCTTCACCAAAAACAATAGGTCGTGAGTACTCTACAAATCAGGGCTGTATGCAAAAAATTATTTGATTCTGTTTGAATTTGCGGCAGTTATCATTTGCCATAGAAAAAAAATCTACACACAGACAGACAGACAGACACACACACAGACACTTTTTGGAAAACGACTTTTTTTTTCATGTTTTGAGTGTAGTACAATCAGAATCTGCAATAATCTCGAACACGATTTTTTTTGCCATCACCATACTTCCACTTCGTTAAGGAATATGGAAGTAAAATCAATACAATATTAACAACTGATATCATTCCATATAAAAAAAATATCGTAACCACAGATACGTAAGCAAATTAATCTTTCGTTTTCAGATATTCACGGATTACAAATGCTGGGCAGTATTCACTTTGTTCCGTGTTGTTTAAATGAAAGATAATTTAATCAAATTAATTCTTTATTTTTAAAATATTAAAAATATATACAATACAGTACAATTCATATGTTATGAGAATGGAGGATGGCAGGAACCCCAAAAGGGCTCTGCTGGGTGCATGGGAAGGAACGAGACCTAGTGGCAGACCGAGGAAGAGGTGGGAAGATGGCGTTGCAGAGGATGCGAGCGGCATGTGGATAAGAAACTGGAGGAGGGCTGGAATGGATAGAGTAGATTGGAGGCGGAGATTGGTGGAGGCCAGGTCCCGACTTGGGCTGTAGCGCCATAGGAGGAGGATGTACAATTCATATTTTGATTATCTTTCTCAGCATTTTTACCAAAAGCATGCTGATATACTTAGTTTCGTCTGAGTATACGTATTAAAAATAATTTTATAATTAATTAGAACATGGAAGTCATATATGGTTCTCCATACAGATTTTTTTTATTACATTTTGTTAAAATTTTCCACTGCTGGAATGGTACTGTATATACTAGAGTTGTCAATAAACAAGGTGATTTGACTGTTTTCATTGTGAACTTTTTTGTAGATTTTCAAAACTCATATTTCAAAAATTTCACATCATTCAAGCTATATTGTTTCATGCATAATCAATTGGTTTTGTTTTTACATTTCTGAAACAACATGACTTCTATAATATTAGCAGAGGTAGTTTTTCTGAACCATTGATGTTTGCTCTAAGAGTTTTGTGTTCCTTGAAGATTGCCACAACTTTATCATTTAACAAGCTTTCATCAGAAGTCCATTTAAATAATAAGCCTACTTTATAAGCATTACAAACGTCTTTACTGTTTTTATCAGAAATAATTTGCAACTCGTTGTGTTTTCATGAATTTACAGCTTAAACATCAACAGAGCCACTGTTTCACTACAAACAGATTTAAAGGAAATTGGATGCTTTCTTTAAAACCACTGAATCAGCCAGTGCTGTCCTTCAACTAATTTTTCTGAAGATAAATGCAAAACCTCGGTTTTCTGATCCTATCAGTTTAGCCATGCAAAGTTTCTCTTGGCCAACTCTCAGGACATTCTCTGTAAGTCCACAATGAATTCTTAGGCATTCTTAATGTCCGTGCCAAGAATCACTTCATCAGCAATGTCTACAACGTGCATTTGGTGGCTAAACTCGAGAAGACCCAGGTGTACACATACATCTACCTTTCATAGCACCTTGGCACGGCTTCCTGTCACAGTTTGTATTGTACAAGAGCTAATTTGAGACTGGCAGTTGCAAGTCGGGGTGCACAATGGACACTGTTGCACCTGTGTCAACTGTAAATGATGTTGGTTTACCTTCCGCAAATCCATTAACGATTCCACTGATCTTATGTAACATGGAAACTGTGTGGTGTTCTGGGGCTTTACTCCTCCAATTGGTGTGATTACTCTCTTCTCTCGGTATTTTCTTCTTGCAACAGTCTACCTGTAGATGACCACATTTTCCACAGTTGTAACACTTCGGTCTTCTGTATTTTCCCCATTGTTCAAATCGTTGTGGCACTCTTGAACTTCTGAATTGTTTGCCCGACAACATTGTTTTTCTGCACCCATCGTAACGGCAATGTAACACTGGGATCTTCTGACTACAATGTGATGGCATAAACCCATTAACGTAGCGGGGCGCTGACTTGGCAGCTTCAAACTCTAGGGCGTGAACAAGAGCTTCTGAGCTATTTCTGTGTCTTGCCATTCGTAACATTTGCTGAAGTTCACAATCTCCGATGCCATCAATAAATGTCTGCACCGCAAACCTCATTCAAAAATTTTCTGGTGCTTCAGGATAGGCCAATCTAATCAGTCTGTCGATACTTGCCTCAAACTCTTGAAGACTCTCCCCAGAATGTTGTCGTCTTGTTCTTAACTGAGCGTAGTACACACCTCGCAAATGTTTATCACCGTATCATAATTCTAGAGCTTTAATCAATTCGTCATAGATGTTCTGGCTGTCAGCTTTCTGTAGTAGTTCTGCTACAGGTCTTCTTAAAGCGAGAACGACTGAAACTCCCTCGTCTTTCTCTGTCCAATTATTTGCGCATGCGGCGGCTTCGAATTGGTGTAGATACGTCGCCCAGTGCGTGCTTCCATCAAAGGTTGGGGCCTTGTCATGAACTGTCCCAACCGCAGGCATGGTGAATTTCTCTATTGACTTATTTTCTGTGTCTTTTTCTGTATTTATCATTGGTAGGGTCTGTTCAGAATTTTATTTTGGTTGTATCTTCATGAACTGCTTAACTTCACTTTTAATTTCCTCTTTTATATTTGCCTTTGATGATTTATTATTTATATTTGAGTCTTCTACTGCAGATATTTTATTTCACATGGATTCTTCTATGACAGATATTTTAGTAGATATTGTTTGTTTTATATTTGATACAGATTTTTCGACTGTAGACAATCTTATGTCTTGACCATTCAGATCACAGCGCAATTCTCCTAAGTCACCATGTACGAGACCCAACTCTGTGGTAGTATGTTCTTGCAATTGCTTTTGCATAGCTTCAAAAAGAGCTTCCGTTTTACCTGCTTCCTGCTTACAATTTTCATCCTGCCGTTTTTCTGCTTCTTCCGCCTCCTGTCTACGTTTCTCATCCTGACATTTCTCTGCTTGTTCTGGCTCTTTTTGTCATTCTAATTTTTGCTGTTCCTGTGTCTGCCGCAGCAGCACTTGGAAAGCTTCCATCATCTGACTGGCATCCATGGTTACCAATTAATTACAAATTAATTGCAATTAATTACACTGGTCTTGCACAAGTGTCCACTGTTTTCACTGTTAACGGTTCTGTCCCACTTCTGACACCACTATTACGACAGTCTACTGATCGTCATATGGTACAGTGGAAAAAAATACAAGACACCAATTAAGTCACTAATTACCAGCTTTAATTATCACAATTAAACAGTTTGTAATCAACAAGATAGTCTCTTACAACAAATCAAATAAAAATCGTTCACACTCAATAAAAAATGACACCTAATATAAAACACAATTGTATTATAATTGTCCCACACAATTATAAAAACACATAATTCTTCGCCACAATACTACAAACTGCACTCAAATCAATTGCAACTCAAAATGAAACTGAGCGTAGCTGAGTACTTGTATTTATACTCCGCTGAAACCCAGAATATTCCATACTACATGTCAAGAACACTACCAGAACGTAATTGACTGTGACCTTGCACACAGCATGTGCGGACTGGTGAAATCTGGATCAGTCTCCGCAGACGTGTGACAAGTGTCATGTAATTGTCCTGTATCTCAAAGTAGCAGCAATATGTATGCACACACACACATTACAGCCGCATTCTACTGGAATAGCCGAGAAACTCGTAGAATGTTTTGTAATGGTCCAACACTTTTTCCGCATTACGTAACAATATTCATAGATGTCAAGATTTCTCTTAGCCCCTGTGCTCTTTTTCCATCTTTATCACTGACCACACGCACGCACACACACACACACACACACACACACACACACACTTTCTAAATTATGTCTTTTTTACTTAGACACGTCGAAAGTGTAAGATACATTCCCGAATAGCAGCAACAATGGCAATAATTTGTGTACTAGGTCTTGTTTGTTTTGAAAAAAGCCAAAGATGAACCACAACACAATAAAACTGCACAGTATCTTACTAAAACAAACTAGTTTGTGTATACTGGTACAGTGCTATATGAAAACATCCCCCCTTACTACACAGAACACAGCTCACACAGTGGAAACTCAAAAGTGATTTAACGCGGCCTTGAATGAGTTCAGACTGAAATGAAAGCAGTAAATGGCTGACTTCCATGGCTGGGAACAGGGGACAATGATGGCGATATGATTATGCCTGTGACTGGAGGAAGAAGGATGCAGGGGGAACAAACTACGTTGAACTGTATTACATCAGCAAAATTTGTATTTTCTACTACTACATATTATATGTTCTATAGTGTGGAGAGTTCAAAATTACACATGCATTTATTTAATTTAATATATGTACTTTCACTAGTTTGTCAGATGAGCTTTCACAAATAGTGTTTAAAGTAGTCAAAACTTCGTGAGTTTATCTCAGTGAAAAATGGTTGGTTTTCTCTTCCAAGGTTAAAGTGGAACTGAAATCTTGTAAGAAAAAAGTTCACAGTGAAGTAAAGTTCTTAAAAAAAGTGTGATGATGAAGGGGAAAATTTTTTAACAATGCTCTTTGAAACAGGTGACAAAACAAGATGCATATTATTGTGAGAAGTCAGAAAAATAAATCAGGAGAGGGGATTGCTGCTACAACTGTATTAATACAATCTGTGGAAACATGCATGATTATTTTTAATCTGTTACTCTCAATACTCTGTTATAAATTAGTAACATACATATGTTTGGCACACAAGGAATGAGTCGCTGCCAATATACAAATGACAAAGAACATATGTAAAATATTGCAGTAATGAGTGTAATGTTTCCCCTCATTGTGAAGTGGTTGTAGCAGCAATCTCCTCTCCTCATTTTTGTTTGTTTGTAGTCGATCTAAAGTTTTTAATGCTTCAGTCTTAATGGAAACATCATAAGGGTAACGGTACCATTAATAACAAATTCCACACAGGATTTTATAATTATCTATTGTTAATATGTCAGTGCTTACATAAGTTGAAAATAAAATTTGAAAAAGTGGGAAACATTAAAGACACTCCAAAACGATGTAAGCCAAGAACTAGCCAGCAGCACTTAGGGAAAAAACTGCTTGTTGAGGAGTGATTAGAAAAGAACCCTCTCACATGAACAAGTCTTCCATTAGGCTGCAAATACCAAGAAGGTATTGAAGATTAAGTGTTACTGGCCAAGATCACTTAATGTATTTTGACAGAAGGGTAAAATTTTCTGAGGAAGTGATTATTCACTGTGAAGCATATATTTATTTCTCTAGCTAGTGATGTGATCTGACAATGATGTGATCTCTTCAAATCGAATGGTCTAGTAAACCATGAGTAGGCCACTGAAAATCCTCATATTTTAAAAATACTCATGTCTTTACAGTGTATGAACTTTTAAAGTACTGGAGTTCAGGTTTTGCATGGAATTACAAAAGAAAAGTGTTGTGACCTTTGTAATAAAAAATAAATAAAGTTGTAAAGTAATATGTTTAATTGGTGTGGCTCTCGACGTCTTACTGGCCTGAAACACTTCCTTAAGTTTCCCAGCTGGTCTAGTCCCAATGGTAGCAAGACTGGTCGAGTAGCGTAATGTTGATGAAGAAATGTATGTTCAGCTTCACCGAAAGTTTCAAAACAAAAATTATTGTTTTGAAGAAAATTAAAAAAAAAAATTATGTTTATAAAAAAAAATAATTAAAAAATTTTTTTAATTTTATTAATTAATTAATTACAATCAATTAATTAATATAGGGCTGTGAAGTTTTAAAAGGTGTAATGCTCTTCTGAAAATTTTTATTAGAGTTTTGGTATACTTTAAATAAACTATCACCACTCATAAGACTGTCTTCAAACCAATCGATACATGTTTACCTTTTTATTTTTTAGGTTATCTTCACTTATAGGTGGTAAAGTCCTGATAGATTATTAATTATAATTATATTAATGATAACTAGTAATATTTATGAAATGAAGAACTATTTAGTGTTGAAGAATATTAATGTTTTATTAATTAATAGCAATTTGACTCTTATCGATTATTATCGACTCTCAGGATATCGAAAAAATTACAAAGTATATTATATAAAAATTATACAGGGTTCTTTAAACAGCCAATTATTATCAAAGTCAGAGAAATCGGGCTAATATTTAAAAAGTATAACGTTACAATCAAATTAATAATTATTACTAAACACAAACATTGAATAATATTTTGAAAATAAAATAATTGTTTTCACCAAACAGCTGTGTTGAACTAGGAGAGGCATTGGAATTGTCAAAGAAAGATGGCTGCCGTCAAGTTGATCAAAATGTCGCTCGTTCCTGCTGCATTCCAAATAATGTATTTTCTGGCAATATTCCTGTTCTGGTGTCTGCAAATCTCTTGTTAAATGTTGTGTAGTGACTGGTGTAATGTTTCTGGGTTGTATTTAGTATATCTGTGTAATTATAAGTCAAAACACTTTTCCCAATTCCGACACTAATTTGGGTTAAGGTATTATACAGTTTTCTGGTGTTTTTCGGAGTAGATATGTATTGTTTAGTGTTAATTAGTGTTTCTTGATTGTTTTTGCCACAATGTATATGTTCTGGAAGGATTTTATAAGTCACTCTCGATTTCACAGTAACGTACTATTCGCCGCTTAACTTCACCGTTGTAAGATAGGTTAGATCGTCACAAAACTCTCGTTTATGTTAACCGTTCGAATACCAATAATCAACTAACTGTTTCCTTCAGTTTCAATTAAACTCTTAGCCCATATAATATTATTCTTAACATTGTTCAAATATATTTTCATATCCTGTGCACACTTTAATATTTCACTATATAAGTACCTAAACTTGGGTTATTTATCAATTTTATTCACTAGATGTTATTTAAATTAATCTTTCAGTTCATTCAGCTTATTTTCAGATTAAATAATGCCGTTTTATAGTGTTTTCTGTCCAAAAAATAGTAATTTTACTTTCAGTTTGGTATACTCTGAAAAGTCAAAACATCAAAATTTACTTCCTGTCATTATATAAATTCAGCCATTTTATCAGTTATATTTAATATTAATAATCCTATATTGTATTAAAGGGTTCATATTCCCTTATTTTCTGGTAATTAATTGAATTAGTTGTATTCTGAAACATTATTCAGGAATATATGACTCCCATGTCCAAATTTCTGAGTTTAGTCATTTTCATTTTTATTTATAATTCTGAATATATTTATTAAAATTCTCTAAATGGTATGTGCAATTATATGGCATGATCTCAAGTTTATTCTGTCTAAACCCCTTTTGTTTATTTGCTTTTAAATGAGTAATTTCTCTGTTTTGATGAAGTTTGGTTTCCATTCTTTTGGCCTATGATTTTTTAACAATTTTTCTTACAAAATATTTTACAAACAATATATGATGTGTGATACCCTCTCTGACTTTTACATATAGTATTATAAATTAAACATGTTTTCAAATTACACAAAAACAATTAGTATTGGTTACAATACAAATAATAGTTAAACAAAAAGAAAGAATATTTTTTTTAAATAAATGGTTGTCTTCAAGTCAGACATTTTGCAACAAAATCCTTATTTCTAACATGGAAATATGGTTTACAAAAAAGGTTTTTTACTAACTAACATCTTAATTACTCTCGACTATTTACAAGTAGTAACTATTTTTATAGTTCTGATGTTAGTTGTATCAGACCCAAACAAATGGCCTTATATCTAAAACATTTTTAAACATTCTTGTACTAAATACATAAAAACCTTATATTTATATTCTTATTTCTAACTATTATTATAAGTAGGATTCTACAGTTTTTATACCGTCTTTTATACATTGTCTTTGGGGAATTGTACCCTGTCATTAATAAATAAATAGTATTAATTGTTCGAAAAGTACTATGAAACCTGTTTTTCTTTTTTCATATAAAACAAAATGTTATTTTAAACAGATTCATGTCTTATGAACAACATATTGTCACAGTACACATTTCAAGTCATTGAAAATTGCATATTTCATTGTATGCAATGTTTGTGATTGCTAAGAATGAAACACAAGGTTCATTTTTTATAATACCCAAAACTATCACTGGTTCACTTTGCACTTATATATTATGTTAATGCTAAATGGTCGTATAGTCTTATCAACATAATAAATTGGTTAGCGTTTTTTCAATGGAGATTTGTTCCATGGGTACTATATTATTGTTTCATCTTAGTTCACAGGCAACTTTTACTTTATACACTTCCCTCTCTTAAATTTGTATACATGTGGTTTTCAATTCGTTATACTTTTATTTTTAAATATTTATTTTGGGGATATAGGGATTTGGGTGTCTTTTATAAGAGCATGACATCTTCTTCAGGATGCTGCCTTCTTCTTCTTTCATCAGTCTTCTTTTCTCCTGCCTTCTGGGACTGGTATCTTCTCCATCTTCTTCTTGATGCCATCAGGTTTCTTGGGATCTTCTCCATCTTCTTCTTTATTTCAGACATACACAACCTGTATTGGTTGATCTTGGCTTATTTTAGGGTTTCTATTCTATTTATTCTCCCTCGTTGTGGGTTTGGTCATATTCAGTACTGCTTTGTTATTTACTTTTTTACCTTCCTGGGTTATACCTTGAAAACCTTTGGTTATGAGACTGGTCTTGGATGACTCATCACTAGTAACTCCTTTTATTTGAACTTGTATTTTCTTTATAATAATGATTTCTTTCCACAGTTGCTATGAATTAATCTATTTATATTAAACTTAATGCTTTCTTCCAAATTTAAATATTATAACTTTATTATTCTAATGATCAATTGCCATTCAATATTATGCTTATATCTGTCACGCTACACCTTATTTCTCCAACATACACGTAAAAAGTACTTGTATTTTGATATGTTACAAGACATTGTTATTCACGAGCTATTCATAATTCCATGTTTGGCACTGCCTGTGCCTATGTTTGGCAGTAACATGGAGCACCTCCTCACTAAAGCTCTTCAAGTGAAAAGACCAGTTACCTCAACGCAACTTTTCCTGATCAGATCATATGACAGGATGGCCACCATGTTCATGTGCTTTGATATCTTACAACTTTACTTCCTTGGAAACCATCAAAGGCATGGTGTTTTCTTCAAATAGAAATAATCAATTCTGGCTATTGATTGAAAACTCAGTTCATTTTATAAGAAGTGATAAAATATTATTGACAAAACTGTGTAATTTGGTGATCACTGTAAATCCGAAGAACACTAATTTGAATGCTTTCTCTGATGTGTTTTAAATATGTGATTATTAAACAAAATCTGTTCAACTTTTCTTAGGAACTATTTTCTTACAAGTAATTTGGGAAACCAACTTTTAGCACATCTCATACAATATTAGTTATGGTTGAACAATACCTCTTCTTCCAGGCGCTGGTCACTGACAGCTTCGTCTACACATACTTCTTTTGTAACTGATGAAGAATCCTAACAAATAATAAAGATAGTCAATTTACTTCCATGATAATTTCTAACACAGTACAAATCAGTAAAAAATATGGATAAAAAGCAATTACAATTCAACTTAAACACCATAAGAAAACTAAACATGCTTAGCGAAGCAAGGAATCAATTAAACTTTGAATAACAACTTCTTTAAAATATGGCTTTAATGGATTGTAGATTTTAACTTGAATTTTAATTTAACTGATGTACTGTTTCCATCGCAGAAGAAATAAAAATTAATAATTTTGGCCACCCAAACAATTGGTAGCCATCTTCAGGTAATTATAAACTAATACTTGTTAAGAAATGAATAATACTTTATAAACCAGTGACAGATAGTCAACAAACTAATAAAAAAAACTTCATATAATATACAACCAAAAGATTAAATAGTACAAATATATATACCTACTATGAAAAAATAAGCAAACAACACCCACAAAACATACGCTCAATGCACACAAACACTTGCATACCAACAAGGTCAGCGAAACACTGTGACAGAGATGCAATGGGCCCAACCATTTAATACTAAAAGGGAAAGTAGGCAGCAAACACTGCCTAAGTACAAACCGCGAAGGGCACCCAACAACTAAAGTGCTTTATGAATGGAACGAAGCCAGATGTTTGGAATTTTGCTGCTAATCTGCATAATGCAATTATTATTTGTAACAATAAAAGCAGCTTCCTAAAATTGTTGTCCAAAATATTTCTTTTCTTTACCAATAATTTCTGCTTCCTGCAACTTTATGTTGTGCCTGAGGCACAGTGCCTCCCACCCATGATCAGCCAACCTTGAACGAAAAGTGTTACTTCTCTGAACATTCACTCTATGGTCATTCACACAGACCTGCAAAAGTTGACAAGATTCACCCACATATTCACAACCACACTCACATGGGATACTATTTATAATACTGTTGTCATGTAAAAGACAGTCTTCAGGTTTTGTAATGTTAATAATTTTCCTAACATATGGTGGCAGTGAAAAGCAGTGCGCAACCCAAACTCAGTGGCTATCTTCCTAATTTTTTCAGACATACCAAGCATGTAAGGAATGATTTATACTGCCTCTCACCTCGGCCTCCTGCTTGTTTGAGTTCCTAATGTCACTAATTCAACTTCTGTCAGTTAAATTCAAATTCATATGAATAACAAGGAAAGGCAGGAAAACAAATGTGACTGAAGTATACCTGTATTATTTGGAGTCGGGTTTTGACATTTGTGGAGGTTCTGAAAACCAATCTGTGGCAACCGATTATAAAGCTGTTGACACAGCAACATGATGTCAGTTCTATGCAATGCTGCCATGGTTATATGTGACCAAACAGCAATAGTGACGATGATGATAATATGGAGAAATTTCAGCCAATCCCCAGTGACAGCCTGTAGTATGGACAAATGTGTGTGTGTGTGTGTGTGTGCAATTAAGAGAAAATAATGTTTAATTATTGTTTGTCACCAACCATATCTATGTTTCTGAATAATCTGTAATTAACACTCAGTGAGATGGAACAGGAAATTCCTTTTTGGATAAACCTTGCATAACACACTACAGTAAACTCTAAATCTATGTTCAGTACAAAACATTACAAAATGGTCATAAACAATTACAAATCATGTAAAAACAAAATATGTGATATTATTTGCTGATCCAAGAAAATTAAATGAAGATAAACATGAAAGCAAGAAACAGTCAGAGTTTGCTAAATCGTATGTCAAGAGATACAAGAAGGTCTTTTGTAAAGCGGATGCTAGATCTACGTAAGTAGTATGGTACAGTCTCCTAGGCACGACTTGATCTGAAAAGAAATAATAATTGGAGAATCAATGGTAGCGATTTATTTAGCAGAGGCCAAACATGGTGCTAATGGTTATTGTATCTGTGTATGTATGGGGGGAAGGGTGGAGATAGCAGAAACTTCACCTACACACATGAAGTTTTTATTAACTACTTTATAGTAAGCAAAAAATTCCATTTTATGACAAGAGACAAATACGGAAAGAAAATCATGCATCAACTAGTAAATGATATAGATTATAACATCAAGACAACGCACGAAATAGAACAAAAAGCAAATAAGAAAAATAATCTTTGAAACATCCTCCTCCTATGGTGCTACAGCCCAAGTCGGGCCCTGGCCTCCACCAATCTCTGGCTCCCAATCTACTCTATCCATTGCAGCCTCCTCCAGTTTCTTATCCCCATGTCCCTCGCGTCCTCTGCAACGCCATCCTCCCACCTCTTCTTCGGTCTGTCTCTAGTCTCGTTCCCTCCCATGTACCCAGCAGAGCCCTTTGGGGTTCCTGCCATCCTCCATTCTCATAACATGTCCGCAATCTTTACATTCTTAAAAATGTTGAGACTGGTATCTCTTTATATACTTGATACAGTTCATTGTTGTATCTCAGTCTCCATGAGCCATTTTCTTGTATTGGGCCTATAATGCGTCTGAGGATTTTTCCTTTCAAAGGTGTTTCCTATGTCGGCTGTTTTCTGTGTGATTGTCCATGCCTCACACCCGTAGCATAACACCGGTCTGATGACAGTCCTATATATTTTCATTTTTGTTTCCCTGTGCACATCTGCAGACCTAAACGATGGCAGCAATGCGAAGAATGCCTTGTTAGCCATGGTGGTCCATCTTTGGATCTCCGGCTCCTTTGATCCAGTCTTTGCTAGGTTCACTCTGAGATACGTGAAATTGTCCACCACTTCTATTGTGTCCTCCTCTATCTCAATGTTGTTATGAACCTGGTCCCTTCTTGTTTGAATAAGCATTTTTGTTTTATTTATATTTATGACTAGCCCAACTTCTTGGCTTTGTTTTTAAGTTCCAGAAATATTTCTTTAGCTGCTGCAATCCATCTTGACATGATCCATCTTGTCATCTGCATACGCGGCTATCTGTACAGTTTTATTTGTTAACACCTTTTTTCATCTTTGAAACATAACACGATTAAAGTTAAGTTCCTAATTTTAAAAAAAACTATTCACAAATATGTATTATATATAATTGAAATATGAATAATTTATTAATTAAGGAAGTAAATATGAATTACTGAAAGAGGGAAATTATAGTTAGCTTCGTTGTGGTAACAGACTAATTTCATTTACATTACACTACATAAAATTTACAAGTAATATCACAAATTCGACCAGAACATTTAGCTAAAAATGAGTACCAACCACACCCTAATAGCCAAGATTAGAAAACCAAAAGCCAAGATTAAATTCTTGCTGTAAAAAAAACTGATGAATGTCCTACAGCTAAACTTTTTTTGCCATAAAAATTAAATACTGCTCAGATGGGTCACGAGTTTAGGAACCAGTGCAATAAAACTATTGTTTCTGGAGTATTCTTGTTATCTTTTACACAATTAAATCACTCATCTCAAAATAAATATAATTTATTCTATTCATAAGTGGTATGTCAGACTATGCTAGCCATGGAATCATGCTCAACAAGTCTCGGACACACTACCTGCTCTAGGTTCAGCTGAGTCTCTGTTTCTTCTGACATATTTTCTATTTCTTCTACTTCTTCCTTTATGAAAACTGCTAAAAACTCCTACAAAAAATAAACATATTAAATTTAATTTTATAGAAATATGTTAAAAATTTACAGGACAGTGCTTATTTATATTTCATTCAAAATAATAAGATATTTATTGTTATATTAATGTTATGCTTATATATACAACTTGTGAACCGCTTACAAAAGCAAAAGTAACAATGATACTGCTTATTCTTAATGGGTTTATGAGGTCAATGAAGAATTCCATTTAAGGTCCAGCCAGCCTATGTACTATAAAAAACTGCTCCTAGCAGTAATTCATCCTTGCTTGCTTCGTCTAGATGATGGACTGCCTAGAGATATGTTTAGAAAAGTCTTCACATCACTAATACATGTTATAACTGTACATGTTTTTTTCATTTTTATTAATATATATAAACTTTCACATATGAACTTACTATTCGTTGTCACTTCCCCAACGTTTTGAGGTGATGTTCCTCTTCCTCGGTGGGAAAAATACTGGATGTCGATTACAGAATAACCGTTACGGACTATAGGTGTGTGTGGTGGGGGTTGATGGTGGGAAGGGATTGACGCTGAGGTTCAAATTGTGTGTTTGGATCAGTGTATCGAATAGTGTATGTGATTTATAATGTAATTGTTCATTTAATATGTTGTTTGTTGTAGTGTGTGATATTTGTATATTTCAAATTGTTCAGCTGCGTTTAGTTTTCTACTTTTTGGTAAGTAGTGTAATATTTCCATGTTGTGTTCTATGTTTGTGTAACTGTGGTTTTCGTTATGTAAATGTGTGGCAAATGTGGAATGTATGTAGTTTGTGGTGAGGGCTTTTAAATGTTCAGAAAATCTGGAAGAAAAAGATCTTCCTGTCTGGCCGATGTAGAATTGGTTACAATCATTACAATTTAATTTATAAACCCCTGTTTTGCTGTATGTGTCAGTGTCTTTGTTAGTATTATTTATGTGTTTTCTAATGGTGTTGTTGGTTCTGTAGGCTACTTTATAATTGTGTTTCCTAAATGTGTTTGCAATTTTGTGTGTATTGGAATTGTAGTATGTAAGTGTTATGTATTTGTTGGGTTGTGTGCTGTTGGTCTGATGTGTTTTACTTTTTGTGTTTTGGATTCGTTTGTGTAGTTTATTTATTAATTCGGTGTTGTATCCATTTTTGACTGCTATATATTTGATTGTGATTCATCTTGGTAGTCGTGTGTGTTTAGGGGTATTGAAGTGAGCCTATGGAGCATGTAGTTGAAAGCTGCATGTTTGTGTTGAGTTGGGTGGTTGGATGAGTTATGTATGACCATGTCTGATGTGGTGGGTTTCCTGTATATTTTGTATGTGTGTGTGTTGTTTGTTTTGGTGATTGTAAGGTCTAAGAAGTTTATGCTATTATTTAGTTCTATTTCAAGTGTGAATTTTAATTTATGGTGTATAGTGTTAATGTATTTGTGGAAATTTTCTATTTGTCTTTTGTTGCCGTTGTAAAGGAGTAAAATGTCATCAACATACCTGTGCCAATATATTATTTTATCGATGTATTTGTTGTTGTTCAGTATGTGTTTCTGTTCTATGGTGTGTACAAATATTTCGGCTAGTATACCTGATATAGGGGAGCCCATGGGTAGTCCATCTGTTTGTGTGTAAAACATGTTGTGTGCGAAATAATTTTGATCTGTGATAATTTTAGTTAGATGGATGATCTCTTTTATGTGTGTTTCAGGTGTGTTATTTATTTTTAGTAGTTGTTCTAATGTAGTTATGGTTTCTTTTATGGGAACATTGGTGTATAGGTTTGTTATGTCAAATGAAGCTAGTGTGGAATTGTGGGGAATGTGTACATGTTGAGTTTTGTTCACTACATCTATATTATTTTTGACAGTGGTGTTGTTTGTTAAATTTATGCTATTTCTGATTAATTTATCTAAATGTCTAGCTATTTTGTGTGCAGGTGCTTGTGTGTTGTTTATAAGTGGCCTGATGGGAATATTTGGTTTGTGTAATTTCGGTAGTGCATTTAGTGTAGGGGCATTTGGTTTAATTTGTTTTAGATATTTGATGTTGTCTGGTGATACTATGTGTTTTGTGTTATTTAGGATTTGTTTATTTGTTTGTGATATTTTGGGGTGGGGTCTTTATTTAATTTAGTGATGTTGTTTTCATTCAAAAATGTTTCAATTTTGTTATTTAATGCCTGTTTTTCTATTATGACATTTATATTACCTTTGTCTGCTTTGAGTATGGTTAGGTTGCGTTCTTGTAATTTACGTATTAAGTTTTTTAGTGTGTGGAATTCATTATTGTGTTGTTTATGTTCGTACTGTTGTGTGTGCTGTAATTTGCGTTTTATATCATAGCGTATGGTGTCATGATCTTGGTTCAGCGTGTGTTGTATGGCTGTTTCAGCGTCTAGGACTATGTCACGTGTATGTCTTTTATTAATGTTGTTATTAGTTGTATTGATGCCTAAATTGTGTTTTAGACCTTTATCTAATAGGTTTATTTCTGCGTTAGTGAAATTGGCCGTCGTTGTATTTACAGTACGTGTGTGAAACTTATGTGTCGGTGTAGGGACGGTTTCGTTTCTACGTGTTAATAGGTTATTGATTTTTCTGTTATGTCCTTCCTATATTTTTATTTGGATTTTCTCTATGATATTTCGTGTATGTTGTATTATGTGTTAGAATTCAATGTGTTGTAATATTTGTGTGAGTTTTACATGTAGGTTATATGCCGTTTTGTTTAGTGTGTCTTTTTTATGGTATAAATCATTGATGATATTGTCCAGGTGTATTATTTCGGCTTTACGTTTGGTTTGTATTGCTGCGTGTGTGTTATTTTTTATTGTGATTTGTGCATGTGTGGGTATAATATTGTGTTTACGGCATGTTTTGTTGTATGCGATGTTCAAGGAGGTTTTCGTTACCTGTAATCTGACATTTTTGTATTTGTGGATGTAATACGCTCTGTTGGCGGTATTATAATTGTCTTGTTGATTCATCCTCTTCGTTCACTTTATTAAATTTATAAATATATATAAACTTTCACATATGAACTTACTATTCGTTGTCACTTCCCCAAACGTTTCGAGGTGATGTTCCTCTTCCTCAGTGGGAATAATACTGGATGTCGATTACAGAATAACCGTTACGGACTATAGGTGTGTGTGGTGGGGGTTGATGGTGGGAAGGGATTGGCGCTGAGGTTCAAATTGTGTGTTTGGATCAGTATATCGAATAGTGTATGTGATTTATAATGTAATTGTTCATTTAATATGTTGTTTGGTTGTAGTGTGTGATATTTGTATATTTCAAATTGTTCAGCTGTGTTTTGTTTTCTACTTTTTGGTAAGCAGTGTAATATTTCCATGTTGTGTTCTATGTTTGTGTAACTGTGGTTTTCGTTATGTAAATGTGTGGCAAATGTGGAATGTATGTAGTTTGTGGTGAGAGCTTTTAAATGTTCAGAAAATCTGGAAGAAAAAGATCTTCCCGTCTGGCCGATGTAGAATTGGTTACAATCATTACAATTTAATTTATAAATCCCTGATTTGCTGTATGTGTCAGTGTCTTTGTTAGTATTATTTATGTGTTTTCTAATGGTGTTGTCGGTTCTGTAGGCTACTTTATAATTGTTGGATTTCGTTGTCCATGACGTGTCCGTTACTTAACTAAATATCACTATAGTACTGACGACTCGGAACACTAAGTTATTTATAAGTAAAAACGTAAAGTTTTACCTTAAAGCCTAAACCAGCTTTCACCTTTAGAAGGCTTCATCAGAGGCCTCTGATGAAGCCTTCTAAAGGTGAAAGCTGGTTTAGGCTTTAAGGTAAAACTTTACGTTTTTACTTATAAAAAACTTAGTGTTCCGAGTCGTCCATACTATAGTGATATTTATAATTGTGTTTCCTAAATGTGTTTGCAATTTTGTGTGTATTGGAATTGTAGTATGTAAGTGTTATGTATTTGTTGGGTTGTGTGCTGTTGGTCTGATGTGTTTTACTTTTTGTGTTTAGGATTCGTTTGTGTAGTTTATTTATTAATTCGGGGTTGTATCCATTTTTGACTGCTATATATTTGATTGTGTTTAATTCATCTTGGTAGTCGTGTGTGTTTAGGGGTATTGAAGTGAGCCTATGCAGCATGTAGTCGAAATATTTGTACACACCATAGAACAGAAACACATACTGAACAACAACAAATACACCGATAAAATAATATATTGGCACAGGTATGTTGATGACATTTTACTCCTTTACAACGGCAACAAAAGACAAATAGAAAATTTCCACAAATACATTAACACTATACACCATAAATTAAAATTCACACTTGAAATAGAACTAAATAATAGCATAAACTTCTTAGACCTTACAATCACCAAAACAAACAACACACACACATACAAAATATACAGGAAACCCACCACATCAGACATGGTCATACATAACTCATCCAACCACCCAACTCAACACAAACATGCAGCTTTCAACTACATGCTCCATAGGCTCACTTCAATACCCCTAAACACACACGACTACCAAGATGAATCACAATCAAATATATAGCAGTCAAAAATGGATACAACACCGAATTAATAAATAAACTACACAAACGAATCCAAAACACAAAAAGTAAAACACATCAGACCAACAGCACACAACCCAACAAATACATAACACTTACATACTACAATTCCAATACACACAAAATTGCAAACACATTTAGGAAACACAATTATAAAGTAGCCTACAGAACCAACAACACCATTAGAAAACACATAAATAATACTAACAAAGACACTGACACATACAGCAAAACAGGGGTTTATAAATTAAATTGTAATGATTGTAACCAATTCTACATCGGCCAGATGGGAAGATCTTTTTCTTCCAGATTTTCTGAACATTTAAAAGCCCTCACCACAAACTACATACATTCCACATTTGCCACACATTTACATAACGAAAACCACAGTTACACAAACATAGAACACAACATGGAAATATTACACTGCTTACCAAAAAGTAGAAAACTAAACACAGCTGAACAATTTGAAATATACAAATATCACACACTACAACCGGACAACATATTAAATGAACAATTACATTATAAATCACATACACTATTCGATACACTGATCCAAACACACAATTTGAACCTCAGCGCCAATCCCTTCCCACCATCAACCCCCACCACACACACCTATAGTCCGTAATGGTTATTCTGTAATCGACATCCAGTATTATTCCCACTGAGGAAGAGGAACATCACCTCGAAACGTTTGGGGAAGTGACAACGAATAGTAAGTTCATATGTGAAAGTTTATATATATTTATAAATTTAATAAAGTGAACGAAGAGGATGAATCAACAAGACAATTATAATACCGCCAACACAGCGTATTACATCCACAAATACAGAAATGTCAGATTACAGGTAACGAAAACCTCCTTGAACATCGCATACAACAAAACATGCCGTAAACACAACATTATACCCACACATGCACAAATCACAATAAAAAATAACACACACGCAGCAATACAAACCAAACGTAAAGCCGAAATAATACACCTGGACAATATCATCAATGATTTATACCATAAAAAAGACACACTAGACAAAACGGCATATAACCTACACGTAAAACTCACACAAATATTACACCACATTGAATTCTAACACATAATACAACAAACACGAAATATCATAGAGAAAATCCAAATAAAAATATAGGAAGGACATAACAGAAAAATCAATAACCTATTAACACGTAGAAACGAAACCGTCCCTACACCGACATATAAGTTTCACACACGTACTGTAAATACAACGACGACCAATTTCACTAACGCAGAAATAAACCTATTAGATAAAGGTCTAAAACACAATTTAGGCATCAATCCAACTAATAACAACATTAATAAAAGACATACACGTGACATAGTCCTAGACGCTGAAACAGCCATACAACACACGCTGAACCAAGATCATGACACCATACGCTATGATATAAAACGCAAATTACAGCACACACAACAGTACGAACATAAACAACACAATAATGAATTCCACACACTAAAAAACTTAATACGTAAATTACAAGAACGCAACCTAACCATACTCAAAGCAGACAAAGGTAATATAAATGTCATAATAGAAAAACAGGCATTAAATAACAAAATTGAAACATTTTTGAATGAAAACAACATCACTAAATTAAATAAAGACCCCACCCCAAAATATCACAAACAAATAAACAAAACCCTAAATAACACAAAACACATAGTATCACCAGACAACATCCAATATCTAAAACAAATTAAACCAAATGCCCCTACACTAAATGCACTACCGAAATTACACAAACCAAATATTCCCATCAGGCCACTTATAAACAACACACAAGCACCTGCACACAAAATAGCTAGACATTTAGATAAATTAATCAGAAATAGCATAAATTTAACAAACAACACCACTGTCAAAAATAATATAGATCTAGTGAACAAAACTCAACATGTACACATTCCCCACAATTCCACACTAGCTTCATTTGACATAACAAACCTATACACCAATGTTCCCATAAAAGAAACCATAACTACATTAGAACAACTACTAAAAATAAATAACACACCTGAAACACACATAAAAGAGATCATCCATCTAACTAAAATTATCACAGATCAAAATTATTTCGCACACAACAACATGTTTTACACACAAACAGATGGACTACCCATGGGCTCCCCTATATCAGGTATACTACCCGAAATATTTGTACACACCATAGAACAGAAACACATACTGAACAACAACAAATACACCGATAAAATAATATATTGGCACAGGTATGTTGATGACATTTTACTCCTTTACAACGGCAACAAAAGACAAATAGAAAATTTCCACAAATACATTAACACTATACACCATAAATTAAAATTCACACTTGAAATAGAACTAAATAACAGCATAAACTTCTTAGACCTTACAATCACCAAAACAAACAACACACACACATACAAAATATACAGGAAACCCACCACATCAGACATGGTCATACATAACTCATCCAACCACCCAACTCAACACAAACATGCAGCTTTCAACTACATGCTCCATAGGCTCACTTCAATACCCCTAAACACACACGACTACCAAGATGAATTAAACACAATCAAATATATAGCAGTCAAAAATGGTTACAACCCCGAATTAATAAATAAACTACACAAACGAATCCTAAACACAAAAAGTAAAACACATCAGACCAACAGCACACAACCCAACAAATACATAACACTTACATACTACAATTCCAATACACACAAAATTGCAAACACATTTAGGAAACACAATTATAAAGTAGCCTACAGAACCAACAACACCATTAGAAAACACATAAATAATACTAACAAAGACACTGACACATACAGCAAAACAGGGGATTATAAATTAAATTGTAATGTTTGTAACCAATTCTACATCGGCCAGACGGGAAGATCTTTTTCTTCCAGATTTTCTGAACATTTCAAAGCCCTCACCACAAACTACATACATTCCACATTTGTCACTCATTTACATAATGTAAACCACAGTTACACAAACATAGAACACAACATGGAAATATTACACTACTTACCAAAAAGTAGAAAACTAAACACAGCTGAACAATTTGAAATATACAAATATCACACACTACAACCAAACAACATATTAAATGAACAATTACATTATAAATCACATACACTATTCGATACACTGATCCAAACACACAATTTGAACCTTAGCGCCAATCCCTTCCCACCATCAACCCCCACCACACACACCTGTAGTCCGTAACGGTTATTCTGTAATCGACATCCAGTATTATTCCCACTGAGGAAGAGGAACATCACCTCGAAACGTTTGGGGAAGTGACAACGAATAGTAAGTTCATATGTGAAAGTTTATATATATTAATAAATTTAATAAAGTGAACGAAGAGGATGATGAATCAACAAGACAATTATGTTTTTTTCAGTTATTTTATCAACAATTAATAATCTTGGGTTAATACTGAACTGACTGTGCATTGATCACATGGAAAGTGAAACATAATGAGATAACAAGTTTAAACTGATTTCAAGTGCAGAGACATGTATGTGATCACCACTTCTTTAATTGAAGACTATTACTTTTGTCTGATATAATGTAATTTGACTTACAGCAAGAACCCAATAATGTTCTATATACGCAGAAATGACCTAATCAGTCTTTTGATCTTATTAACGCTGTTCCTAACACTACAGTTTGTGATCACTTACCAGAATTATTACTTGAGTTTCTTTGGACAATTTGACAGAGTTATGGAAGAAATGTTATGTCTTGTTCACTATACAGTGGAACCTCAAAAATTCGGATCAACTGAGACCGGACCCCATCTGGATTTTCAATTTATAGGGATTTTCAAAATATACTTTAAACTGCTAGAATTTTATGTCGGAAAACATTATAATCCATATTTTCTTTTTTTAATGGATGAGGTATTGAAAGTAAGTGCTTAAAAAGTAAAAGAAAACAGTCTTAAATTCCACAATGAACTCCTGCGTCCGTACATATTAAGACATGGGTCTTAACATGTTTGAAGCAACATGGGCTTTTACTTTTTCCTATCACTAGTAGTTGCAGTGATTGAGACCTGCTGTGCTTGAACCACTCGCATTATCACAAACCAATGCGATCACCAGTGGCGAAGCTAGTAGTTAATGAAAGGGTAGGCAAAAATCTTACCTTAAATTTTGTTTAAGGAATCACTAAAAGGACGGTGGTTCAAATCGGACGCTGAGGTAGAGTTTGCTGTTAGCGAATGGTTCCGGAAACAGCCGTAAGAATTTTACTGGCAGGGAATCTACAGATTAGTGGAAGAGTGGGACTCATGTCTTAATGTTAATGGAGACTTCACTTAAAATCGTTGGATAAAAAATGCTTTACAGCTCTAAACGTGTTTCTATTGAACAATCCTTGTATAAGTCATACACAATAATACATCTGTTTTAACTTCAAATTTTTAAACTGGATTACTTTCTATATTATATGTTTAATGTTACAAACAATTCAAAAAACAATCTTGATCATCTGTTAGTTCAGCTGAATAACAGGCACACTTTAATAACCGCATAAAATAAGCAAACTTATAAACAACACAGCGCGCTTTAACTTAACTGTTTGCACCATAGAAGTGAGATATGCCTCAACGCTCTATGTGTACAGCACGGGACAATCCCCCTCCCCCGCACTTCCCATTCGCGCCAGCACATTGCTTACATACAATGTATACAAAAACCTCTGAGGCAAGTTCACATCGCCTCATTCGCTTTATGCTGAATCTCACCTGTCACCATCTAGCGGTCGCTCAGTAAAGCACATTTCTGCTTAATAAATTCGACAGTCACAGTAACAATGTATGATCTTTACGTTACGTGGTTCATACGTATTTATAATTTTTATTCTACAGAATTTTTAGGGTAGCCATTGCCTCAACTGCCTCCATGTAACTTCGCCACTGGTGATCACTCTGTCTTTGCTTACTTTAAAACCTGGGGCAGAGGTTTCACAGCTGGAAGCAAGAGATTTTTTAGGTAGAGAAAGCCAGTTTACGCTGCTTTCGTCAGCATTGTACACATTGACACTGCTAAAAACCATTTTTAACAGCCATATCAAGAAATTTTAGTTTGAATGTTTGGGCAGCACCATGGTCCAAAGATAACTTTTTTCTCCTTAGATTTCTAATTCTCGGATCCCGTGTCGTTTTTAAAATTATGTAACCAAACTGCACTAGCTTTGAAATTGGCAGGTCCATTCAATGATTTATTGAATTCTAGAGCATTTTCATGCAGCACAGACCCTGAAATAGATTCAACCAAGCTTCTTCTCTGTGTAAACCATGAAAATGGCATCTTCCAAAGCTCTGTTTTTGGCTGTCCGCAATGTTTTTCTGTTTTGTGACCCTTCTTCGGAATCTATGTTTTCGGAGTATTTCTCCACTTTATCTTTGTGCTTTAACGCCACTAATGGTTGAAGTCCCCACATTGTAGATTTTAGAAAGAGATGCCCCACTTTCACCTTTTGATAATCTTTTCAAAATTACTAACTTAGTTTCAATTGTCAAAACACACATTTTTGCTTTCCACTAGCTTTACTAACAGACATATAAACATGTACGTTTTTATAAACGTATAAAAGTACACAACACAATGCGATCATGCAAAAGAGACTCGGAAGTGACTGGCTGAGCTCGTGGATGTGCCTAGCCACAACGCTGCACTTACGGTACTGGCAAGTGCTGAAACTATATTCAATCTGGACGTGGTAAAAAAATGTATATTAATTTTCTTGTCGATCCGGATTTTCGAGGTACCAGATTTTTGAGGTCCGAACTTATGAGGCTCAACTGTAGTTTATAAAGTCACGGTTTTACTTTATCTGAAACTGACAACATACCACGTCTTTCGTACACTACCTGGTTGTTTTCAGCCCTGACCTCTTCCATCGTAATTATGGTGCTTTCACTAGTCTTGATCAACTCTGAAACAAATGAAAAAAAAAACACATTTATGAGAGAGAGAGAGAGAGAGAGAGAGAGAGAGAGCGAGAGAGAGAGAGAGAGAGAGAGAGAGAGAGAGAGAGAGAGAGAGAGAGAGAGAGAGAGAGAGAGAGAGAGAGAGAGAGAGAGAGAGAGAGAGAGAATCACTGCCATGAGGATAGAAGTGCATAGAAGTGCAATTATCCTATTTTACTGCAAGATTTAGTACATCTAATGTAGGTGAGGTAGCAGTGGTTGTCTATTGTTGTCGTTAAAGGTGAAGTTATGTCAGTCAATTTAAAAATATCTCCGATTCAAAACCTGTCCAGTGTACAAGTGTGAGCTGTTATTTGATTTCTGAACACAAAACAAAAGAATCCAAAAGAAATCCACAGAGCAATTTTTGAAGTTTATGGGGAGAGTGTAATTTCATGTAAAGAAGTGTCAGGGTGGTGTAGTCCATTTAAAAAAGGGAGGATATCACTGTTTGATGAAGAACATGCACAGAGAATTCAAACTCCATGCCTTGCTGAAAATTAACATTGTATTAAAGAACTTTTGTTAACTGATCGATGCATTAAACTAAAGGACATTGTATACATTCTTAACCAAACAAAAACTTCTGTTTATTGGTTTGTTCGTGACACTCTGCCCAAAGCATGCTCAAAGAACTGACTAAACAACACAAAGCACAACAAATGGGTGTGTGCTTGAATAACTGCTGCATTATCCGGAAGAACTGGAGTCCCTCAACAGTACTGTCACCTGGGATGAAACATGGATCTACCACAGTACCCCAGAAAGAGAAAGTGATTCAATGATATTTAACATTCTTGGATTTTGTTCTCCATGACGTCTCCGTTGATTAACTAAATATAATTAAATCACTACCGACTCGGAACACAAAGTTTTTATGGGTAACAACGAAAAAGTTTTACCTTATAGCCAGAACCAGTTTTCGCTTATTATAATATTTGTCAGAGGCTGCCACTAGGAGCGCTGTCCGTCTTGTTCTTGGCGACAGTGTCGACTTTTGAAGGATCGATGTTGTATGTGTGGAGTGTGACTGCAATTGTATTGCAGCAATTGACCCCTTCAGACCTGGGAATATTAAAAGGTATTCCTGTGGTTGACACTCCAAAAACCAAACTCAAAATAATGTCCAGAAAATAATAGAACAACAGGCCAAGAGCACTATCAGTGACACAATGTAGGAAAATGTAGATGGAACTTATAAAAAAAAACTAGGAGATACGACTGTTGCTTCACTTCATCTCAATGCCAGACACAACTGTTTTGCCCACCTCACAATCTCAGACACATCTCGATGCCCACCTCAACCGAATCAAAATCTACTCTTCTGAAGAATTCACACTGGAGCAAGAAACAAACTCCAAGGTGGATAGTAAACGGTTCTTCCACTGCCAACAACAGATGCATGCTTTACAAAACATCGTGCAGCTGTATTGGGATGCCAGAAGGCTGATGTACTGCAGGCTGGGCTGGCCATAAGAAACAACAACACTTATTAAAACAATATTAAGAATTATTCTGTAAAAATGGAAAACTAAATAATTGTCTATCCAACCATGTCTAACCTAGCACTAAAAAATAACAGTAATTTTGGTGACCAACACAAATATGTGATTTTTTGTTCATACAGTATTGGATTTTGATATAATAGCATTGCACTACATTACAAAATAACAGCATTTTTCCCAACCAACATAAAAAACAGTTTTTTTATTCAGTAGTACAGAGAATGTTAAAAATACCACTTAACACACAAATAAGATAAAAAAATAGGAAATTATATATCAAGCACCAAACGAAAAGATAACACAGAGATAATATATAAAATACAACATACAAAAGCAAATATATAATAAAAAAATAACATAATTGAACAATACAGTTTCTACAACTCTGTAATATGAGCATATATCTGCAATGTACATTGTAACATCACAAAATGTTCCATAATAATAAGAAACACCAGAAGGGTGGATAATACTAAAAGAACTATAAATGAGTAACCAGAAAGAAGGTAACAGTAAAAATAATAAACCAATAAAGAAGGAAAGAAGAGAAGGAATTCAAGTAAACAGTGATGAATCCACTACATGTACTAAATGACACTACAACATAAAATAAACTGAATGACATAGACGAAATGACAAGACAAGTTTCCCACATAAACTGTCAAGTGAGTTCAATAAAAACATTTGATAAATAAAATCAAACTGAAAAAATAAAATAACAAATGATTTGAATAGTATTATACTATATACATTATGAATAAAAAAAGCACATTAGCTGATCTAAGTCAGAACAATGATTTACAAAAGACAAATATAGTGAACTATGCTAGGAATAGTCACAAACTGTAAAAAATAATATGAAAGCCAAATATGTATTATTATAAATTAAGAAAAACATTAAATGTAAACACTGTATGTGTTTAGGTAACTTCATAAGTAAGTAAAATGTGTACAGAAGGATAATAATAGTTAGGGAACAAAACATTGTAACATGATGATAACAGACCCTGAATGACCAAGTTAAATCAAAGAAATAAGAATTAAATAGAAACCCTACTAAGCATAATGCAGTAGAATCATGACAAAGATGAAAAGAATGTAAAGTACCACCACATGTGTGATATTATAAAAATAAGAGATGAGAAGGACATGTTAAAATAAAAATAGTAAAATATGAAAGTTTATGTTAGTAAATCAACAAATACAGACAACAGATAATTAATATTGTTCAGCTGAATGAAGCATTTATATATAATAAGGTATTCTTTTTAATCAATTAATCATGTTCAAAGTTGAAATTAAGAATAATTAAACAAATATTAGAAAAAAGTTAATAGTCAGATTGTAACGTGTCAATTTTGGGTCATTTTATTTTTTACCGTATGGGGTAATTACATTTTATTTATTTCATTTTGTGCGGGTTTTTCTAAAAATTATTGTGAAAGCTTTATAGTACGACAAATATTCATTCCGTTACAACAGAGCACATGGTAAACGAAATAGCGTTGGAACAACGCAGAGACGCAGTTACTGTATTGTGTAAGTCGTCAGGAATTCGTCCCACCACGAAATTCTCAGAACTCTGTGTATGTGTGGCGATGCACGTGCGCCACTACTCAAACAGGCGCTCGGGGGACGCGCTCAGCCCGAAAACCAAGATGGCTAGAGAACAAAGTTATTCATCGTTTCCTCACCGGTCCTCAGGAAATGCTGCTAAGGACCGCCCACTTCAATGACGTCAGCCAGTGCCTAGCTGAAATCATATGCTATCTTAACTTCGAAAAACTATATGCATAGCATGGGACGAAGCTGACGAACAAATGACAGGCATTGGTTTCCTCTACAACAACGAAAATCAGGTGGCAGTGAACCGCCGCTTTCTCCCGCTCACGGTCCACGTTGGGCAGTCTACATTAGGCAGAGACGCTATACAGTCCACTAGGTACAGAGTACCGCTACAGACGCTTATATTTTGTTTCGGGCCCGGTTGGTCGGGTTTTCGGGGAATGTAATTAATTCAAGAAGACCGACCGGGACGGAAGGAAATAATCAACACATCGCAGTTACAAAATTGTGGCAAGTGCGAATCGCAAACAGTTAAATTACGGACATTGGAATCGAATCGGGACAAAACACGTGTTCGGCCGGCAACGCGTTAGTGAACAGTTGTAAAACAATAAAGGAGTTTGTAAAATATAATAAATAAGGGTAAAGTATGGTGTGAAAGTGTGCGTGAGCAGAATGGGCTGCCTTATAATTAAGAATATTTAAATATGATACCTAAAAATATATTTCAAAATTTGTTCTTTAGCATTCTTGTTCTAATAATTAAAACGTTTTTTCAGTAATTAAAACTATTCAGTCACTACAAAACAATGTGTTAGTCTAAGTTATTTCATCATTACCACGTTCTCATTTCTGTGCTGACAGCTCGTCTAACGAAATCGGGGGTTTTCTGAAATTTTATTACAGTCAGATAGCGGGATTTTATAAGGGCAAGAGTGTAAAGTTTACATGTATATCTAATAAAAACATGTTGGCGACCTGGGCAGTTTCAAAAGGTAAGTTTTACGGGGACCATGACGGTAAGTGAAATTCTGGCAGCGGTGAGTATTATTTTATGATGAGTGTAATTTAGTAAATATAAGTGTAAAAGGTGAATAACATCACAAGATTTGCAAAATTTAGCAGACGACGCATGTAAACAATGTACTAGTAAGTTTAAAGTAACGAAATATTAATGAAAACTGTGACCAAACTGGAATCAAGCCATGTCAAAATAAAGATAAAGAAATAAGCTGTACAATGATAGTAATAGAACCCGAATTGAGATTGTAATAGTTGAGACATAAACGTTAGCATCATAAATTTGGAGAATATTGAATAAATGCAAGTAATAACAAAACAAACGACAACGGCTAGCAAAATACAAATATGTAAAGCCTATTAATAGAATTACGTCACCATGACATAATTTCGGACCAATCACGAACGATTTTAGTAAGACCTCTGGAGCGCCTAACAGCTTTCAGAAAAAAGTATATAAACGAGGGTCATTGAAAACAGAGAAGCATTTTGTCTAAATTCACTCAACCAGCAACAACAAATCCAGGCCAATTAATCATCAAAATTTAATAATTCAACGATAAAGAAAAAGTATAATTCAATCAGTGCATCGACAATAGTAGTGAAACTTTAACCAGAAGTGCGTGTGAACGAACGAGGTTAGGTATCAAACATAACCAAGCAGTAGCTTTTTCAAGAAGAAAATTAACCCGTTCAAGTGCGAATATTAGTGAAGTGTAAACACGATCATTGAATAAGATTGTTAAAAGTGTTAATAAAGTAATCTTTGCGATTAATCACCAGGGAGTACAGTGCTCATACTTACTTTGTTTACATTTTAGTCAATAACAATATAGAATAATACACCAATGTACTGACCCAAAAAACAATAATACTATAAGTAACCAACACTGTATTAAAGTTATTTACAGGAATTAACAGATTCCGATGTAAGATTTCATATGTAAACGTTTTTATAACTAACCTAAAACTTATTCAGAACAAACGAACTTTTCATTTATTAACTTTCAATAACTAAAGGTGTCTAACCTAACAATATGATATATCATAATAGCACTGTGGCGTTCTATTCTGTAACTTAAAAGAAGTCACCCTTGAGATAAATAACCAGTATAAATAATCTATCGATTATAATTAGAGTTTCATGTTAACTAAACTGAGCTAGATAAAAGTAAAGAAACCGGATGATCTGTGATCCGTTTGTTATTTTCAAATGAATGTAGTTAATTGAATTTATTCCATAATGAATAATAAATAACAGAATTGTAAAGTAACAACACTTGTCAACAATTATTTCAACTAGTAATTAATCAATATTACTAATTACTGAGGTGCATTTTTGTAGCGCACAAATAAACAGAAATTTAATGCATGATCTTGATCTAATCATTTGATCAATTATTGATTTATAAAATATCAAAATTACTATTAATTTATTGAGAAGGATTCTTTTTATGGGACATTTCTCTCGAAAACCCATATGGCGCCCAAGTAAAAATTAAAAGTGTTTACAAAAGCTTTTACAGCATTAATATACTGTTCAATCAAAAGCTTGACAGTTTATTCACCACCTGTGACCAACTGAACGTCTAGTACTACATCACAGGTACGTGAAGGTTTGATTTATGTAAAATAACTTTGTCAAGACAATACACTGACACATACAGACGACACTATTCCACAGGAGAGTGAACTAACGTCAAGAGATCTACGCAACTGTTTACATTCATCAACGGATCTACAACTAATTATTTACTCACAAATAAACATCAAAACTGAATTAAACAATTATTAAAGTAAAATAAAAATAAAATATAAATGAAGAATACATTTAATGAGCGCGAGTGTTAAATTCAACAAACAGTAACAGTTACATAAAACAAAAGTGACAGGTACAGGAAGGGTATAAATATTTAAAGTTATAAAGTGGCGACCAACTAGTGCGGCTTTAAAAAATTAGACAGGAGAATATTTCAATTAAATTATCCTAATTTAGCCCGGCAATTACAGTAGAACGACCATACCAAGAAGAGCGATGCTACAACCAGACAAGATGCCAGAACCAGACAGACCATTACATTAAGCTACGCAGAATGGATGACAGTATTATTCAAAAAATTCAGCAGAGATATGGATTATATTTATGAAAATACCACTGATCACGAACGAGCACAGATGAGTCGAGCGTGGGTAAGGATGTCGGCGAACGACAAAATGGGGTTAGATATTCATGATGAAATGTGGAAGCTAGACGCAAAGTGTAATAAAGAAGAAACTATCGGCACAACCCACGACATTAACGATAACAAGGTGGAGAAGATGACTAAGGATGATTGGAAGTGATGGTACAATAATGAGAAACAAATGAAAAACGAAGGAACGGGAATATACGCACATGTGACAGAACAATGTACACAGGAGGAGTATGAACAATGGAAACAATTAATCAGACAACCAGAGGAACCGATACAAACGGAAAATGCAGAGTTAAGAGCTCTGTAACTTATAAGAGATAAGAGTTATGTTCGAACAATCCAGAGAAGACATTTGTGAATGGAGGAAAAAACTAAATGAGGTGCGAGAAGAGGACATAATAGAGATGAATAAGAAGATAGGCAATAGTAAGAAGGCTACAGAACCACTAAAAGAAGAGTTAAATAAAAATACTCAAGAACAGATTATTGATGATAATAATAAAGAGGAAGAAATCATAAATACTAAACCAGTGATAGAACCAATAAAAGAAAATGATAATAATAAATCATGTGAACTTTTAAATGAACACAGTGAAACCGTGAATAAAAACATTGAAAACTCCTACAAGAAAATAAATAATAACAATGATATAACAGAAGTGAATAATAAAGACACCGAAGAAATAATAAATGATAATAAACCATTAATAAAAACAATAATGGAAAATATCGATAAAAACACAGAACCATTAAATAAAAAATTAAAAGAAACCAATAACACGAAAACGCCTGAAGTGGAGGCTACAACAGATGTTACCCTGGGAAACCAACCAGAAAAAAATCAACACGAAAAACCAACCCAACCAATGGACGCAAACTTCAAGAAATGGATGGAAGGGTTTTTTAAAAAATACGGTAAGGTAATAGAAGAATATGATAAGAGAATGAGTGATAATGAACAACAACTGAGACAGATGGTCGAAGAAATAAAAAATGAGGGCAAACCGGCGATAGCAGAAGTACCAAATAATGAAACCATGGAACAATTAAATCTGCAAACTGAAAATAATGGTAAACAAAAAAAAATGAACAAGACACAAGTACATTGTTATCTGAAAATAAACATAACAGAGACAAATAAAATATTCAACACATAGAAATCAACACCAAAGGTGTAAAGAACCAAATAATTCCGAAGACCAAGAAGATAGGAAAAATATTTCCAAGGAAAATAAGAAATACACGAGAAGGAATGGAGATGATTAAAGGTGGGTTAGTCAACATGCTTACCCTCCCTATTAATGAACAGAGAGAATTAATTAAGTTTAAAAATTATAGCAAGAACTTAATAAAAATATTGAAAGTAAATCACAATAAAATAGTGAATAAAAACTTAAATACAGATATATTTAAAATAAATATGCCAACAATTGAAATGCATCATACAATGTTGACGATATTATCAATAAGTAAAGTATCATTAAAATATTTGGTTAATAATCCAGATGACGAAATGATTAAAATAGTATTAAATACCAGTGACTATTTTATGTTAGAAGAGTTACAATACCTGTTAATTAAACAAGAATTAACCATGACGGAAGACTGTGAAGTAAATGAAGATTTAATAGCAGCCAAGTGGAAGAGCCGTATGATAAGTAGATACTTCACCAGTACAGAAACCAATCTGGACACCAAAATATCCCGAGGAGACAGAGCGACAAGGATAATCGACCATGGTTAAACCAAGTAACCATCAACCACTGAAGAAGAAGGACGGATGGTACAGATAACCGAATGAAGCAAACCAGAGAAGAAGAATTATGTGAACCTGAATAAAATAATTTAGACCAACTATGAGTGAAAATAAAATAATTATGCTTTATATAATATTGAAAACTTTCTCAAGTGAAACTTACTTGTCTGTTTTGTATGTAGAACGCGTTTCGGCATCGTGTTCGCCTTCTTCAGCTTTGCGACAGACTGCCAGTACCTAGTAACGTTTGTTGGTTGGAAGGTATAGTGGGGGTGGTGTATAGAGGAAGGGGATTGGCGCGGGGATCCGAATTATTGTTTGTTTTGTGTATAACTGTGTCGAAAAGTGTATGTGATTTATATTGCAATTGGTCGTTTAGTATGTTGTTTGGTTGTGTTGTGTGGTGTTTGTATATTTCATACTGTTCAGCTGTGTTGAGTTTTCGCCCTTTGGGTATATTATATAAAGTGTAGTGCAGTGAAAGAAGATGATGAACAAACAAGACAAATAATTATAGGAACAGACGAAGACTAGACAATATCATGAACAATCCATATAACATAAAGTGTATAATAAATGACAAACAATGAGATAATGATTAAACGACAAACAATGAGATAATGATTAAATGACAAACAATGAGATAATGATTAATAAACGAAACAACTACATAAATAAACAATTAAAAGAAACGAACCAACGTAAAAATGTTACAAACTATTGTATAATCAATGTTCAAAATGAATTATGGTGAAAGTGAAGAAGAATAGAAAACCATAACGTATGGTGATGATGAATTTAAGAATTAACTGCATAATTATATGGTGATGAAAATAAGTGTAAAAATAAAAATATGAATAATCATAAAACCAACATCCAAAATAGTATTGATGAATAACAACAAAGCTTATAACAATATAACAAATATGTCAAGTTATAACAAATAATGACCTGTGAAGAGAAATATGTTAAATGAATTGATAAAGCGTCAGAAGTGATACAGTAATGGAATTTATGTAATGGAACCTCTAATCCCTTGAGTATTCTAATAAATGAATATAATGTCTTATAATGAAGTATAAATAATATATGTCTTATGTGTTGTGATAGTGCAACGGTTGTTACATACAACTTTTTATTGTCTCAGACAGAGATGAAGATTCCTCTGGTCTGTGAGAGTATAGTTAAGGAACGGCGGAGAATGGATGCCAATGAGAGCCCCTCTGACTCCGAACCTGCTATAAATGTTAGGAAAAAATGTTAGGGAATTATAATATTTCAAGGATTAAACCAACAACTTTGAGGTAAATGAAAGAGAAAAGGAGAATTGTTATAAGAATCAGGATATGTATAATGAGAAGGAGAAATGTATTACTACAGGAAAACAGGGAAATTATCAAAATGAGAACAAATGTTGTAACGTAACAGAGTTAAGGTCCCCAGCATTACATAAAAAAAAAAACGAAGTAAATATGATTTAGAACAATACCCAAAATATTAAGGTTACTAAGTAATTAAGATATCTGAAGTGTACCTAAATGTGTAACTATTCGTCCCTGTTATTACGGGCGCAGTCTGTAACTACTTGTTTTTTATCGTTTAATTAGTTACCATAAAAATTGTACTTTTATAGGTACTAGTAAATGACTATCACTTTTTCAACCGGACGCCATGTTGTACAATTTGACAACATTACACAAATTTACGTTTCGGGCCAGAGTTCGTGCAACACGAACCATGTTTGTGAAATAGCCTACCTGAAATAAAACATACACAAAATATCATATATAAATTACTTTTATTAGTATGTAACTTGAATATTAATACATATTGAAAAATGACTCGAACCCACATATTACACCACGGGCGTTTGCAAAACAATTTTACCCTCCAAAATCATGACAAGTATTTATGTAAATATTATGTATTATATAAAGATTATATAGTAATAGATTGAATATATGAATATCTTTGTCGCACAACCCAGCATTAAAAAGATTATACTTATATCACTCTCTCTCTCTCTCTCTCTCTCTCTCTCTCTCTCTCTCTCTCTCTCTCTCTCTCTCTCTCTCTCTCTCTCACACTGGTACAATTTCAATTATTTTATTTTATTTTAATGAGCTCATTCTTTTGAAATTTTAATATTGAGTGAATTGAATTTTATTTTGGTCATTATGTTTTACTTGAAATTAAATAGGATGTTGGAACGTTCTCACCAAAATTGTAGCGGTTGTTCGTTCGGTAAAACTACGCACACCGCGAGTTTACCGTTTACGTTACCGGTCACATCTTGTAGTTGTAGATCTACAGCACTGTTTTTAAATAGTTAATTAACCACTTTTAGTGGTTTAAAAGTTAAAATTCACTTTCCGTGAACAAGTTGCCGGCCGGCTGCGATCACGTTCCCTGTTGAAATGACACAGAGTCTTTGTTCCATATTTCCGAGGTGGGGTGAATCTACGTCACCCGGCTATTGTCTGGTTGTTGACAGCATCGCGTTGTTTACGGAAACAAATTCCTGGCCGCTGACGTCATCAAGGATCGTCGCTTTTATCTCAATAAATGACATACAGTTTTTTGCTAGGCTTCACGTTTTTTGCTATGAAACAGTCAGAATCCTGGCAAATATTTATATAGTCCACTCACGGTATATTTATAAAGATTATTACTGTTTATTTAATTTTGACCAAATTACTACAAATGAAGGAATACAATATTTATGGTTTTTTATACCATATTTAGGTTGATTAAAAATTGTACCATAATTGTACCATTACAAAACCCCCTCAATGAAAGATTTTGTGTCGAAGCATAAAAACTTTCATTGACCCTTTCATACTTCCTAAAGGGATCAGCCAGGATAGGTCGCCACAACCCCCTTACAATTTATATAAAAGAAAATAATAACTCACCCTTGGTCTGCTGATGATGACAGTACCTACATGACCTTACTGGACTTCTCCTTTGAGATCCCAACACCATAAGGCCACTTAGGCGCGTAACGCCCCTGCTCTGACGCGCTGGCCAGCTCAGGACCGCTGTCATATCACCAAACACTGAAACAATAAATGATAAATATTAAAATAGTGGCTTGGTAAATTACTCCATCCTTAACTGATCTGGTTCCCCTTAGCTAGGTGCTGGTTTGTGCTAATAAGCACTGGGTTTTCTTGATATACTACTAAAATCTAGTTATAAAAAATGTAACCCACAAGAATTATATAGAATTTCCCTTCTCAATATGGACTACCCTGAATTAATAAATTGTTTCGATTCCTATCGATAATATTTAACTCTTTTCATTTTATAATTATTATAATTACAAAAGAAACATATTGATATAAAAGGATTATATTACTGAAAATATGAAAATTCCCATATAAATCTCCCAAACATGGAGAAAAACAAATTATAGAAAAACAAAATAATTAATAAATCTGTATGGTATTATTTATTCATAAATTTTATTGAATTGTTAAATTAAAATTATTATTATTATTATTATTATTATTATTATTATTATTAACAGGTAATAGTTGGTATTAACAGCGCCAATTATATTTACCCCTTCATACACATTATTTCCATACATGTTAAAATTTCATAACATAAATACATAATACATTTTACATAATAATACACATTATCCTTATATTAATACATTTAATACATTGAAATAATTTATTCATTTTTAATCTTGATTAAGATTTGCCTTAAAATTTGCATATTCTATTTAAAGTTGCATTTAAATAAAAAATTACAATTCTAAACTTTCATTAATTAGACATCGATTATTATTTCACATTTATTATTAATATTCATATTACATTATTAGTATCTCATTATTCATTTCTCCTTTGAACTTTCTACCTACCTAACTACCTAACCTTTCACCTTCTAATCATTGTTTAGTCTGGGTGACTCCTATATTCACTCTACTTTTACTTATTATAATCTTACTCACCTTTCTTCTAACTGACAACCAAATTTACCTATCATGACACCAATATCCCAATCATAAACACCTTTACTAATTTCATTTAAATCCTATGGCACCGCTCGTCTTTGTACAGAGATGGGTGTTCCCTAACTGGCTATATATAACTGGCTATATTCATAATATTTTGCCCTTCCAAAAATTCGGCAAACACTCCCTTAAACTACGCTATTACCTGCCACAACACTATTGGTTGGCTACTCCTTATCACCTCACCCCCACTACAACATATCATTAACAACAAATATATGTTTATACCAATTTCTTTACTCACCTCTACAAATAATCACTAACTACTGTGTCCCTAAATATCTAATACTTTTCTTTGTATTATTTACTTCAAAATTCTTAACTATCTAACTCCTATTTACTTCATTTGAATAACTCACCTGCATTTTATCTATACCCAGGCACTATTCCTGTTTAAACATTCTACCTTGCTGTAATCATTGACAATTGTCTTATAAAATTCATCTCTCACCTACTCAATAGTACCTCTCACTTCTCAAATATATATATTTTTACTTATTACATTATTTAATTATTCATTAGTAATTACCTTCATTACAAAGTAAATAATAATTGAACTTCATTAAAAACTTTCTATTAATTAATAATTTACTTCTGTTATAAAGTTAGCACAACTTTCTTTTGTACTCTTTTAATTAAGTAATAAAGAATGATTACTCTTTAATTATTATTCAATTGTTTAAAAAAATTTTACTTGTTGATGTAAACAAAACATGTTAATTGTTAAAATACATATTAACTGGTGTACACAAAATATACCTGTAATACATCAAAATACCTAAATACATTGATATATAAATACATTTAATACAATGAAAAATATACACTCCAAACACATTATTTTGTATAATCAAACTCAGTCCATAGCAGTCCAATTCAATACCACTTTTCACATATATTTAATGTTCATTACACAATACAACAGTCTATCCTCCATCGTTGAATAACAACCGAATCTTAGGTCTATTGAATTTATTTTTTAATAAATAAATTTTATGATTAGAAATATTATATTCATATATCAGACAACTATCCAATAAATGTATCAAGTCACGATCGAGTAGGGTTCCGTTTATCTCAGTAATATCATATGTTATTAATTGGTTATTTATTTTATAATTATCCTCATAATTTTCTACCACAGGTAAGTACTTAATACCATTATCATCATTTATTGTTATTTCAATTTCATTGTTACTATAAGGTAAGTATTCATTATTTTCATATACCATATCTATGCCTAACCTCTCTACCAATTCTCTGTACTTTCTATTTACTTTAAAAAATTTTATTACTTTCTTTTTCTCACAATATCTCTCTATATTTTCTCTCTTAATACATTTCTCTCCATAACAACAAATTACACTCTCTCTCTCCAAATATGCAGGGGTCCCTAACTTAAACATATTGCACCACTTATTAGGTACACAAAAACACCAAGAAACTTTATTTGTAGACCTATCGTCTCCCAAATATAAATTGAAGGAACTCTTATCCTTATGAAAAATACGTGAAGACTTTTCTTCACCCCCTAACACAACATCAAAAGAAAATTCTACCCCCTGCATCCCTTGTACAAAAATACTTTCTCCCAACTCTCTTTCTGACTCAATACACTCAGACACCTCATTATCATTCATAATACTTTCATTATCGTTTTCTAATATTATATTCTTACTACTTGTAATATTCTTACTATCTGTAAATTCATTATTCACATTATCATTGTTGTTTACGTTATTAGTCAGTACTTCATTTTTCTGGGTACTATTTACCTTCTAGGTTTCTAATTGACTTAAATTCTTGTCTAATTTTGTGATGACCTTGTCAAACTGCTTAATGAGCTTATCGTGACCAATTTTAATTTCATTCTTTAGTTCATCGAGTTGTTTATCAAAACTATCAAACTTGTCATTCAATTTTGTAAATTTGATATTAGAATCGCTTTTCTGCTCATCTAATTTTTTGTCTAAATTATCGAACTTTACACTCTGTTCATCGAATTTGTTTAATAAGAGCTGCATCATAGCAGCAGTACTGTCTAATTTACTTTCTGGACTAACTGACATGGATGTAGAGACCTTCTCTGCTTCTACATATACAACAGATACAGGTGTATCTGCTTCGTCAATCTGACTAATTGGAGTTGGCTGAACATCCATTTCACTAGTTAAATTTGCATCAGCTGTACTGATTTCTATTGCAATATTATCCTTATTACTCATGTTTACAATTGTATGTTACTAAAACATATATGTTTATAACCTAAAATTTTAACCTTACCTTGCGCACGTGTTACGTACTTTAACACTATTTCAGGTAGTTATTTCACAACCGGTAGGTATACTCTACATAAAATTGTATTTTATGTCGAGTCCCTGTTCGGGCGCCATCTGTAACTATTCGTCCCTGTTATTACGGGCGCAATCTGTAACTACTTGTTTTTTATCGTTTAATTAGTTACCATAAAAATTGTACTTTTATAGGTACTAGTAAATGACTATCACTTTTTCAACCGGACGCCATGTTGTACAATTTGACAACATTATACAAATTTACGTTTCGGGCCAGAGTTCGTGCAACACGAACCAAGTTTGTGAAATAGCCTACCTGAAATAAAACATACACAAAATATCATATATAAATTACTTTTATTAGTATGTAACTTGAATATTAATACATATTGAAAAATGACTCGAACCCACATATTACGCCACGGGCGTTTGCAAAACAATTTTACCCTCCAAAATCATGACATGTATTTATGTAAATATTACATGTAATATTTATCTCTCTCTCTCTCACACTGGTACAATTTCAATTATTTTATTTTATTTTAATGAGCTCATTCTTTTGAAATTTTAATATTGAGTGAATTGAATTTTATTTTGGTCATTATGTTTTACTTGAAATTAAATAGGATGTTGGAACGTTCTCACCAAAATTGTAGCGGTTGTTCGTTCGGTAAAACTACGCACACCGCGAGTTTACCGTTTACGTTACCGGTCACATCTTGTAGTTGTAGATCTACAGCACTGTTTTTAAATAGTTAATTAACCACTTTTAGTGGTTTAAAAGTTAAAATTCACTTTCCGTGAACAAGCTGCCGGCCGGCTGCGATCACGTTCCCTGTTGAAATGACACAGAGTCTTTGTTCCATATTTCCGAGGTGGGGTGAATCTACGTCACCCGGCTATTGTCTGGTTGTTGACAGCATCGCGTTGTTTACGGAAACAAATTCCTGGCCGCTGACGTCATCAAGGATCGTCGCTTTTATCTCAATAAATGACATACAGTTTTTTGCTAGGCTTCACGTTTTTTGCTATGAAACAGTCAGAATCCTGGCAAATATTTATATAGTCCACTCACGGTATATTTATAAAGATTATTACTGTTTATTTAATTTTGACCAAATTACTACAAATGAAGGAATACAATATTTATGGTTTTTTATACCATATTTAGGTTGCTTAAAAATTGTACCATAATTGTACCATTACAAATGTAAAAGATGTAATAAATAATATGGGAGGTAAAACATAAACATTGTATCTAATGGGAGGAGTTGAATATGTAGTAATGAAATATAAAATACTATTCAGATTAATATTTGATGTGTTGCAAATTGTACTTGTTGTTATGCTGTAACATGATTTGTGTTTACAGAATATTTATCTTATGTTTTGTGGATAGTAGGAATGGAGTTGTCGTTTTAAAGAAATACTTAGTTAGTGGTACTCCTTTTATTTATGTTAAAATTGTATTTGAATAATTAAGTATAAGTACATGGGTTAGGTATTATATTATGTTGAATGTATTTACTGTAATTGATTAATGAAGATGTTTGAAGTAATGTTTGTAAACTTGGCCAAGAAGGCAATAAGTGTTTAAAAGTTGGCAAGTAGTTACTATAGTTATGTTATAAAATAATGAAGGGTTCAAGGATGAACTAATTAATATAATGAATTAAAACCAGGAAATTAAAATTAATGTAAGTAACCATGAACCAGTAACTATTTGTACAGTAGGTCAGGTAAAGAAAAATTAAGTTAAAAACCAAACAATATTATAACAGTTGTAAGAAAACCTATAGGCCTAAATTTAATATTTCTAAAAGGAAATTAATACCTTTTTAATAAGTCCAGTCCAATGAAACTATAGTAAAATATATACGGTTTAATAAGGTAGATTGGGTGAGAGTTTTAGGTAATTTGGTATAATTCCAAGCATGGAGTATTTTATTAAAAAAGAGTAGTAATATTTTATAATTCTGGCTCTAGGATATCAAATATCATCCAATGACAGAAAGTAGTGGTTGTTAGGGTAACTAAAATGTAAAAAATCTTGTTGATTTTCAATTATTCAATTGTTATATGCTATTGAGTACAGATGAGTAGACAAATTTGAGAAAAAGGATATAAATTAATATAAAACGAACAAAAATTCATAAATTAAAATAAAAACCAATTCCTGTAAAATAAACCGATGAATAATCAATGAATTAGATTAAAAAAATATAACCATATACCTCCAAAAGGTCGAGGAATTCTTATTTCACTCGTCAAGATAATTCCATTGGATTTAGTATTGAACTCGATTTCCCATCTAACCAGGAGACTAATTGATGGAAGAAAAAGTCTAAATTAATGGAATTATAGAAAAATATACTCAAGGACCTTTGTTTCTGAAGAAATAAACCTCACTTTCAAGAAAGAAAATATAATACGACACCAATTTCACCGGGACCGACAATCACAAGGATCGTGAAGGAGAACAAAGATTAGAAGAGTTCCCGTTGCCTTCCAGGACATCATCCCTTCAATTTTATTAATAATCGGAACACCTTTTCTGGATTAACGTAACCTCAACTGTAAATCTTCAACCGTTTGCAAGCGAGCAGTGCTGCCTTGAGAATCGTCCATTACGGTAACACCAGCTTATACATAATTTTAATATAATAAGAACTAATAATATTTTTGTAATACTAAGTAACCTTAATTTTTGCATTACCTGGCCTTACTAATCGTTCAAAGAATCAAACGTACCCTGGGATAAGAGATAATTAACATTATATTTAATTTGTATAAAATTAAAAGGTAATAGTCAATCAACTAATCAACTAATCGATCCATAATTATACAATCGATTTAACTATATTGTAACCATGAAGAGCACTGTTAGAAGTTGAATTGAAAGTTAATACAAATAAAGAATCCTTCTTGTATATGATAATGTTTTATATTATTGTAGAATAGGCATTGTATGTTGTGTGTGTAGTAATTTACAGGTAAAAAGGGTGATTAAAATCTGGCGAGCAAGCTAACCTAGAGGCGCAAGTCAATTACGAATAACAGCGCTTATAGTCGACAGCTGGTAGAATGTGAGATTACCGAACTAGCGTGTTTCCTGCACCATTTTTGAATTGATTTACACAATACGGACTGACTAGGGTTGGAGAGAATTCTCAATTTATTCATTAAATACACGAAATATAGAAGTAACATTGAGTAAACATTGAGTAATAAGGTAAAACCGTGTTATGGTCTACCTAAAAGTTTTAATAACAAAATTAATAAATATTTTCATTAATAACAGCTTGATTAAACCCCAGTACACTCACATTATAATTTGATTTATTACAAATTGGCGTATACCAACGTGGAGCTTGATTAAACCCCAAAACCTAAAATAATACTTATTGATCTATATAAATTGATTTATTACAAATTGGCGCCCAGCGTGGGGCTTTAGTTAAGTAAAAAATCGTCTTAATTATTACTTAACTTGAGCAGGCAACCATTAGAGGCACAGGAATGCATACAAGAGGTGTTACTAAAAGGATGGAGAAGGAGCAAGAAACAGAAAAAGATAGACGGGAAGAAGAAGCAGAGGTAGTTACAGACACCAGAATGGAACAACCAATGGGTGATAAAGAAGAAACTGAAGCAATTATGAACACGGAAAGAGAAATAGTTGAAGAGGATGCCCAAGGGGACCAACCAGATAAATCTGCCCAAAAGGAAGACATGAGTATGCAGGAGCTGTTGAGGATTATAATGGAAAGCAATAAACAAATAAATGAGGAAAATAAGGAGAACTTTAGGAAACAGGAGGAAACCTTGAAGCAAACCAAGGAGGAAACTAATGAAAGTTTAAGACAAACTAATGAGAGCTTAAGACAAACTAATGAAAGTTTAAAACAAATAAACACAAGGTTTGACAGGACTGAAGAAAACTTAATCAAACAAATGAATGAAAAGTTTGACAGGAATGACGAGAGTTTGAGACAGATTCAGGACGATAACAAACTAATGAACGAAAAACTTGAGGAAAACAATAAACGAATGAAAGAAGATCTTAAGAAAATCAATGAGGACAATCTTATACAAATCAATGAGAGAATTGAGCATTCTAACAAGGAATTAAGGGAAACTGTTGATAAACAGAATGAAGTATTAAGACAAGCTCTCCATAAGAAAATCGAGGACGCCAGTGAGGCAATCAGCCAGAAGGTAGGTAAGAACGACGGCGAAAGAAAACTGGAGATAGCGGAAACAAATAGAAAACTGAGAGTGACTGATGAAGCTGTTACACGAAATAGGGCTGAACTAGAGGTCAAGATAGGCCATATAGAAGAAGAAAACCGGATTCAAGTGGAATCACTATGAGCAGATTTCGGAAACCAGCATCGAAACCTAGATACGGTCGTGAACGAAGTACAGGAGCAAGGACAACGTAACCAGGAGAGAATCGAGAACCTACAACGGTCAGTTGACAACCGAACGATCACTGTTCCATACACACAACATATAGACGACCGGGAAACCATCAACTTTAAGTCGTACAAGAGAAACCCAATGGAATTCTTGGAACGGGTCGGCGAACAACTAATGAGAATTGGTGAAAACAGGTGGCCAGTAATTCGTCGTTACTTGGACGAACATTTCAAGGAAACCTATGATAACTGGTGGACAGCCACCAGGCACGACATCCGAAGCTACGAAGAATTTAAAATGGCATTTAAAGCCAGGTACTGGTCAGACGCCACCCAGAATGTAGTAAGGGAGAGCATCAGCTATGGAAGGTATGACGCCAACAGGGGGATAACGCTCACCGCCTACTTCCTGGGAAAAGTGTGCTTGCCGAGACACCTTGAACCAAAAATCCCGGAGGAAATCCTCGTCACCAGGTTAGCATACCACTATGATAACGGGATATCAATAGCACGATCAGGCGGACAGATAAAAACGATACAGGCCATGTCAACGCTATTGGAAGAGCATGAGCGTGAGGTGCATTATAGAAGGAGTCGGCAGAGAAACGACCGGTACGGGAGCAGGGATATCCCAGACTACAATAACAGAAACAATAACAATAACAACCATGAGACGCATAACCGGCCGAACTATAATGGCAGGCCAGGTAATTATAGTAATGAGACATACCCACGGCAAAATAACAACAACAGCCAAAGGGAAAACGGAAACAATTACGGGATAGACAGAATATTCCAAACAACCAATATAACCGGTCGTACAACCCGAGTTACCAGAATCAGAACACAAACTACCGGAATTATGATAACAATAACCGCATCCCGAACAACCAAAATCAAAACTGCAGGAGAGTTAATTATGTGGGGGCGTACAATAGCTATAACGGGAGAACATACTACCAAGGACGTCGGAGTTTTAATAGGGACACCGACTGGAACCAAGATAACAATAACGATAGAAGAGATACTAGGACTAATGGAGGCAGGAGTCGGAGTCAGGAGGACTACCACCGGGTTAATTATGAAGAGGACCGTCAACGGCCGGAACCCAGATCAATGGGAAATGAAATAAATCAAACGAACCAAACCGGCAGAGGAGACGAAGAATCCGAGCCGCTTTTAAACCCCACATGGCAGTGAAAACACCAGCTGGACCCTCACTGAACCACTCTATTGGGTTTAACAACATAAGAAATCACGTTAAAAATAATAATTGTATCACAATAATTTGTAGTAACTACTTAAAAAATTTAAGGGACGAATTGTTGGAAGAAGAAGACGGAAATCCAAGAAAAAACAACAACGAAATAATTTACATAATGGCAGAGATCAACAGTGTACAAACCAAAATCATGATCGACACTGGGGCTAACGTGTCGCTAATCGACGTGATAGAACTGAACAAGATACTTGAAGAAGGGAAGAAGCACATACTTACGTTACCAATAAGCAACATTGTACTGATAGGAGCGACGGGACGCCAAAATAGAACGGTCCGGAAGCAAGCAAGGTTAGAATTAACAAGTAACAATAAAACCATCCCAATGACTTTCCTAGTAGCCAGTGGCTTACCATTTAACATGTTAATCGGTTGTGACATGCTGAAACAATACTCAGCCATCATTAACATGAACAGGTCAAAATTATTTTTTAAAATCAATCAAATAGAATGGACGGCTGACTTAGTTAACAGCGACAGCATGACCCCAACCCGAGTAACATATCATATACAGAGAAGTTTAGATCAACGAGAACAGTCACAAAGTAATAAAATCTTTTACGAGTTGGACGATGAACAATTATGGCATGACAAAATTAACGAAATCCGTAATTTTAAATGTGGAATAACTGACGTACAAAAGGAACAGTTAATTGAAGTATACAATAGATATCGCCATGTATTTTCAGATACACCAGGCAAGGTAAGAGGCTACCAGTGCAAAATAGAATTTCGAGAACCCGTAAACTTCAACAAAAAATCATACCCGGTCGCTTACTCACTGAAGGAAGCTGTGAGGGCAGAAATTGATAGATTAATAGACGAGGACATCATTGAACCCAGTTACTCTCCTTATACCAGCCCTATCCTCGCCGTTCCAAAGAAAAGTGGCAAAGTAAGAATTTGTTTAGACGCAAGGGAAATCAATAAAGTGATAGTGAATGACCGAACATCCCCGGGGGAAATCGAGGAAATACTTAAGAAGTTTCATGGGATCAAGTACATCAGCACGTGGGACACCGTCTGTGGATATTGGCAAGTCGAACTCCATCCAGAGAGCCGCAAGTACATGGCATTCATTTTCAAAGGCCGCAATTACCAGTTTAAACGATTGCCATTTGGACTGGTTAATTCAGTAGCCGTGTTTGTAAAAATCATGGACCAAATCCTCGGACAGGAAACACTCCAGTATACAACAGTCTATGTGGACGATATTTTGATAACTTCGACCAATTGGGATGACCATTGCCAACGAGTAGAACGAGTGTTAGAAAGGCTGTCAGAGAACCATATTACATTGAAGCTGGAGAAATCAAAGTTGATAGCGAGTGAAGTGCAATTTTTAGGGTTTAACTTGTCGGAGCAGGGAATCACACCATCCCAAGAAAAAATCGAGTCAATTCAAAAATTCCCAAAACCAAGGAACAGAAAGCAGCTCCAATCGTTCCTCGGCATATGTAATTATTACCGTAAATTCCAAGAAAATTATTCGGAACTAACATCAAGATTTGTACGCCAATTATCATCCAAGGACAAGTGGACATGGGGAGAAGAGCAAGATGCCACACTTGAACTAATTAAAACTAAATTTTTGGAGTCAGTGATGTTGCACCACCCCAATTTCAATAAACAATTTTTTATGAACTGTGACGCCAGTGATGTCAGTTTGGGATCTGTTCTTTATCAGGAGGATGATGAAGGAAATCATCAAGTGATCAGTTTCGCTAGTCGAGTCCTGAATAGTTGTGAGAAAAACTATAATGTAACAGAGAAAGAGCTCTTGAGTGTTGTATTTTCCTGTAACAAGTTCAGGACATACATTTTAGGATACAAGACTACCGTCAGAACTGATCACAAGTCGATTTCATTTTTAAAAAGTTGTAAGTTGAATCATGGAAGGTTGACTAGGTGGAGCCTGACACTACAAGAGTACAACCTAAATTGGGAATACATCCCCGGAAAAGGGAACGTCATTGCAGACACATTATCACGAATCAATATCAGGGACCAGACGTTTGAGGGGGAAAAGAAACCATAATCAAACTATATCATATCATCAGTAATAGATCCGATCTGGCTAACATCATAACAGAACTCGAGCAACGGCAAAAGCAGGACCCCAGATTGAGCAAAATTTTTGACAGACTTAGAGAACAAGACGACCGCATAACACAATTCTACTGCGAACACCAACAAATACTATTCATTAAGACACAGTACAAACTTAACACATGGAAAATTGTTATACCACAAACTATAGAAAATGACATCATAATGGATTACCACGTCAGGTATGGCCACATGGGGGCATTGAAAGTAGTCAAGGCACTCCAGGAGCACGTATACATCAGGGATGCCAACAGAAAGGTGTGAAACCAGATTAAACATTGTCACATATGCCAGCTCGTAAAAGTTAACAATCATAAGAAAGAAGGCACAATGATGCCAACAACATCATCAAACAGACTGGAGAAAGTATTTGTCGATATTTGCGGCCCATTCCCGCGAAGCGGAGGGAGGCACCAGTATAAATATTTCATAATCCTATTCGACCATTACACCAGATTCACGAAACTATACCCGATCAACCGGGCGACGACACAGAAGATCTTAAACATTATTTGTCAAAATTATATCAATGAGGTAGGAGCGCCGAAGTCCATCATTACTGACCACGGAACACAGTTCAAGGGAAACAGGTGGAAAGACACTCTACGGGAGAATGGAATCAAGACGTATAAAACATCAGTATACCACCCGAGCAGCAACCCGGCAGAACGAGTCTTAAGGGAAGCAGGGAGGATCCTACGCACGTATTGTTTTAACCAACAGAGAAAGTGGGCCGAGTACCTACCAGCTGCGGAGGATTTCATAAACTTATCACACCATCAATTTATCGAAATGACCCCGTATACAGCAATGTTCCAGAGACCACCACCCAGAGAGATAACAGAATTAATCCAGTTCCCTAGTGGGGATGAATATAAGTTTAACAGTGTAAGATTTTATAAAAAGATACTAGAACGAACCGAGAGAACGAGAAGAAAATATCAGCAATTCCAACCAAAGCCGGAGCGATACTTAGTGGGAGACAAGATACTGTTGAAGAACCGAGAATTGCCCAGCACAATGGAAGGCATCGCTAAGAAGTTGTTACTATTGTACACTGGACCGTACACTGTAAGCAAAGATAACGGAAATAATACTTACGAAATATTGGATCCCAATACACTAAAGAAGAAGGGTACATACAACCAATCATCGATGAAGCGATACCATTAAATAATTGATAACAGGATAACTGTAATGATGATAACTAGTACAGAAAAAATATGAAGAAAACAAAATATATGAACATTATACAGATAACTAGAAGAGACAAAAACCACAAAATTCCAAAAGACGTAAGGACAACTTATTTAATTTATTCAGGAACAATATGATTTAATAAAAACCCCAAAATTCGAAAAATAAGTAAGAACACATTACTATATAATTCAGAATACATTATTTTAAACTAATAAAAATGGAAGAAGAGGAAGAAGAGTTAGAAATGAGTTAAATGAAGGAAGAATATGCCATACAATTTATGATAAGGAGGAGATTCAGTGTTTAATTGCAGAAGTAAATGGGAGTGAATTAAAAATTGTAAAATACGTATGCTAAAGGATAATTAATTGACAGCACGGAACTAAGAAGAATTTAAAATGAATATTGAACAGCTTTAACTACAATACTGGTGAATAATATGATAAATGGAACTACAGAACAACCAGACAAAGAAGATAAGAAAAGCATTAGGATACCTCAGAAATAATAGTAATCATCCCTTGAGTATAAGTTTGTAGCGAAGGAGCTACCTTATAGGTAATAATTTTATTATATGTATTGTGTTGTGATAGTGCAACGTTTATTTTGTTTCTGGACAGAGATTAAGTTCCTCTGATCTCAGAAGATATAGTTAGGAAAACGGCAGAGTAATGGAAGCCAATAGTGCCCCTCTAATTCCGTACCAGCTATGATATTAGGGAAAAATATTAGGGAAATATAGTATTTTAGGGATTATACACCAAGAGAGGTAATGAAATATAAAAATGATAATAAGTAATGATAGCGTAAAAAGCTAGAAGAAGTTATGAGTTCCAGAGAAAAGGACAGGTCTACAACTGAGGGAGGAACCAGTAGTGAATTAATGACCAGATATACCAGAAGTATCAACACAGTTTTCCGGTGCAATTAAAAGTTTGAAGGATATAAAGAGAAGATAACCTTATCATAAAAGAACTATAAGTTTATTTTACTAAACTTAGTTGAGCCAAAATAAACTTCTTTCGAAGGGGGAGTGTTATGTAACGTAACAGATTTAAGGTCCCCAGCATTACATAAAAAAAAAACGAAGTAAATATGATTTAGAACAATACCCAAAATATTAAGGTTACTAAGTAATTAAGATATCTGAAGTGTACCTAAATGTAAAAGATGTAATAAATAATATGGGAGGTAAAACATAAACATTGTATCTAATGGGAGGAGTTGAATATGTAGTAATGAAATATAAAATACTATTCAGATTAATATTTGATGTGTTGCAAATTGTACTTGTTGTTATGCTGTAACATGATTTGTGTTTACAGAATATTTATCTTATGTTTTGTGGATAGTAGGAACGGAGTTGTCGTTTTAAAGAAATACTTAGTCAGTGGTACTCCTTTTATTTATGTTAAAATTGTATTTGAATAATTAAGTATAAGTACATGGGTTAGGTATTATATTATGTTGAATGTATTTACTGTAATTGATTAATGAAGATGTTTGAAGTAATGTTTGTAAACTTGGCCAAGAAGGCAATAAGTGTTTAAAAGTTGGCAAGTAGTTATTATAGTTATGTTATAAAATAATGAAAGGTTCAAGGATGAACTAATTAATATAATGAATTAAAACCAGGAAATTAAAATTAATGTAAGTAACCATGAACCAGTAACTATTTGTACAGTAGGTCAGGTAAAGAAAAATTAAGTTAAAAACCAAACAATATTATAACAGTTGTAAGAAAACCTATAGGCCTAAATTTAATATTTCTAAAAGGAAATTAATACCTTTTTAATAAGTCCAGTCCAATGAAACTATAGTAAAATATATACGGTTTAATAAGGTAGATTGGGTGAGAGTTTTAGGTAATTTGGTATAATTCCAAGCATGGAGTATTTTATTAAAAAAGAGTAGTAATATTTTATAATTCTGGCTCTAGGATATCAAATATCATCCAATGACAGAAAGTAGTGGTTGTTAGGGTAACTAAAATGTAAAAAATCTTGATTTTCAATTAATTATTCAATTGTTATATGCTATTGAGTTCAGATGAGTAGACAAATTTGAGAAAAAGGATATAAATTAATATAAAACGAACAAAAATTCATAAATTAAAATAAAAACCAATTCCTATAAAATAAACCGATGAATAATCAATGAATTAGATTAAAAAAATATAACCATATACCTCCAAAAGGTCAAGCAATTCTTATTTCACTCGTCAAGATAATTCCATTGGATTTAGTATTGAACTCGATTTCCCATCTAACCAGGAGACTAACTGATAGAAGAAAAAGTCTAAATTAATGGAATTATAGAAAAATATACTCAAGGACCTTTGTTTCTGAAGAAATAAACCTCACTTTCAAGAAAGAAAATATAATAAGACACCAATTTCACCGGGACCGACAATCACAAGGATCGTGAAGGAGAACGAAGATTAGAAGAGTTCCCGTTGCCTTCCAGGACATCATCCCTTCAATTTTATTAATAATCGGAACACCTTTTCTGGATTAACGTAACCTCAACTGTAAATCTTCAACCGTTTGCAAGCGAGCAGTGCTGCCTTGAGAATCGTCCATTACGGTAACACCAGCTTATACATAATTTTAATATAATAAGAACTAATAATATTTTTGTAATACTAAGTAACCTTAATTTTTGCATTACCTGGCCTTACTAATCGTTCAAAGAATCAAACGTACCCTGGGATAAGAGATAATTAACATTATATTTAATTTGTATAAAATTAAAAGGTAATAGTCAACTAACTAATCGATCCATAATTATACAATCGATTTAACTATATTGTAACCATGAAGAGCACTGTTAGAAGTTGAATTGAAAGTTAATACAAATAAAGAATCCTTCTTGTATATGATAATGTTTTATATTATTGTAGAATAGGCATTGTATGTTGTGTGTGTAGTAATTTACAGGTAAAAAGGGTGATTAAAATCTGGCGAGCAAGCTAACCTAGAGGCGCAAGTCAATTACGAATAACAGCGCTTATAGTCGACAGCTGGTAGAACGTGAGATTACCGAACTAGCGTGTTTCCTGCACCATTTTTGAATTGATTTACACAATACGGACTGACTAGGGTTGGAGAGAATTCTCAATTTATTCATTAAATACACGAAATATAGAAGTAACATTGAGTAAACATTGAGTAATAAGGTAAAACCGTGTTATGGTCTACCTAAAAGTTTTAATAACAAAATTAATAAATATTTTCATTAATAACAGCTTGATTAAACCCCAGTACACTCACATTTTAATTTGATTTATTACAAATTGGCGCATACCAACGTGGAGCTTGATTAAACCCCGAAACCTAAAATAAATCTTATTGATCTATATAAATTGATTTATTACAATGTATAATATAACCAAGTAACCAAGAGAATGAAAAATTGACCAATACTTGTAAACTGAAGATAGGACTAACGATGAACATAGTCTAAATCAATACACCAAAAAACCATTAATTTAGATAAAGAAGAAAGCAGTAGTTTTATAATTGAACCAAGTTAAAATGATAATTTCATCAAACCAAAGAACTTGTTTTTCTCAAATTATCAATTTTGAGAGGGGAGCATATGTAACATCACAAAATGTTCCATAATAATAAGAAACACCAGAAGGGTGAATAATACTAAAAGAACTATAAATGAGTAACCAGAAAGAAGGTAACAGTAAAAATAATAAACCAATAAAGAAGGAAAGAAGAGAAGGAATTCAAGTAAACAGTGATGAATCCACTACATGTACTAAATGACACTACAACATAAAATAAACTGAATGACAAAGACGAAATGACAAGACAAGTTTCCCACATAAACTGTCAAGTGAGTTCAATAAAAACATTTGATAAATAAAATCAAACTGAATAAATAAAATAACAAATGATTTGAATAGTATTATACTATATACATTATGAATAAAAAAAGCACATTAGCTGATCTAAGTCAGAACAATGATTTACAAAAGACGAATATAGTGAACTATGCTAGGAATAGTCACAAACTGTAAAAAATAATATGAAAGCCAAATATGTATTATTATAAATTAAGAATAACATTAAATGTAAGCACTGTATGTGTTTAGGTAACTTCATAAGTAAGTAAAATGTGTACAGAAGGATAATAATAGTTAGGGAACAAAACATTGTAACATGATGATAACAGACCCTGAATGACCAAGTTAAATCAAAGAAATAAGAATTAAATAGAAACCCTACTAAGCATAATGCAGTAGAATCATGACAAAGATGAAAAGAATGTAAAGTACCACTACATGTGTGATACTATAAAAATAAGAGATGAGAAGGACATGTTAAAATAAAAATAGTAAAATATGAAAGTTTATGTTAGTAAATCAACAAATATAGACAACAGATAATTAATATTGTTCAGCTGAATGAAGCATTTATATATAATAAGGTATTCTTTTTAATCAATTAATCATATTCAAAGTTGAAATTAAGAATAATTAAACAAATATTAGAAAAAAGTTAATAGTCAGATTTGCAACATTTAGCAGACGACGCATGTAAACAATGTACTAGTAAGTTTAAAGTAACGAAATATTAATGAAAACTGTGACCAAACTGGCATCAAGCCATGTCAAAATAAAGATAAAGAAATACGCTGTACAATGATAGTAATAGAACCCGAATTGAGATTGTAATAGTTGAGATATAAACGTTAGCACCATAAATTTGGAGAATATTGAATAAATGCAAGTAATAACAAAACAAACGACAACGGCTAGCAAAATACAAATATGTAATGCCTATTAATAGAATTACGTCATCATGACATAATTTCGGACCAATCACGAACGATTTTAGTAAGACCTCTGGAGCGCCTAGCGGCTTTCTGAAAAAAGTATATAAACGAGGGTCATTGTAAACAGAGAAGCATTTTGTCTAAATTCACTCAACCAGCAACAACAAATCCAGGCCAATTAATCATCAAAATTTAATAATTCAACGATAAAGAAGAAGTACAATTCAATCAGTGCATCGACAATAGTAGTGAAACTTTAACCAGAAGTGCGTGTGAACGAACGAGGTTAGGTATCAAACATAACCAAGCAGTAGCTTTTCAAGAAGAAAATTAACCCGTTCAAGTGCGAATATTAGTGAAGTGTAAACACGATCATTGAATAAGATCGTTAAAAGTGTTAATAAAGTAATCTTTGCGATTAATCACCAGGGAGTACAGTGCTCATACTTACTTTGTTTACATTTTAGTCGATAACAATATAGAATAATACACCAATGTACTGACGCAAAAAACAATAATACTATAAGTAACCAACACTGTATTAAAGTTATTTACAGGAATTAACAGATTCCGATGTAAGATTTCATATGTAAACGTTTTTATAACTAACCTAAAACTTATTCAGAACAAACGAACTTTTCGTTTATTAACTTTCAATAACTAAAGGTGTCTAACCTAACAATATGATATATCATAATAGCATTGTGGCGTTCTATTCTGTAACTTAAAAGAAGTCACCCTTGAGATAAATAACCAGTATAAATAATCTATCGATTATAATTAGAGTTTTCATGTTAACTAAACTGAGCTAGATAAAAGTAAAGAAACCGGATGATCTGTGATCCGTTTGTTATTTTCAAATGAATGTAGTTAATTGAATTTATTCCATAATGAATAATAAATAACAGAATTGTAAAGTACCAACACTTGTCAACAATTATTTCAACTAGTAATTAATCAATATTACTAATTACTGAGGTGCATTTTTGTAGTACACAAATAAACAGAAATTTAATGCATGATCTTGATCTAATCATTTGATCAATTATTGATTTATAAAATATCAAAATTACTATTAATTTATTCAGAAGGATTCTTTTTATGGGACATTTCTCTCGAAAACCCATATGGCGCCCACGTAAAAATTAAAAGTGTTTACAAAAGCTTTTACAGCATTAATATACTGTTCAATCAAAAGCTTGACCGTTTATTCACCACCTGTGACCAACTGAACGTCTAGTACTACATCACAGGTACGTGAAGGTTTGATTTATGTAAAATAACTTTGTCAAGACAATACACTGACACATACAGACGACACTATCCCACAGGAGAGTGAACTAACGTCAAGAGATCTACGCAACTGTTTATATTCATCAACGGATCTACAACTAATTATTTACTCACAAATAAACATCAAAACTGAATTAAACAATTATTAAAGTAAAATAAAAAAAATATATAATTGAAGAATATATTTAATGAACGCGAGTGTTAAATTCAACAAACAGTAACAGTTACATAAAACAAAAGTGACAGGTACGAGAAGGGTATAAATATTTAAAGTTATAAAGTGGCGACCAACTAGTGCGGCTTTAAAAAATTAGACAGGAGAATATTTCAATTAAATTATCCTAATTTAGCCCGGCAATTACAGTAGAACGACCATACCAAGAAGAGCGATGCTACAACCAGACAAGATGCCACAACCAGACAGACCATTAAGCTACGCAGAATGGATGACAGTATTATTCAAAAAATTCAGCAGAGATATGGATTATATTTATGAAAATACCACTGATCACGAACGAGCACAGATGAGTCGAGCGTGGGTAAGGATGTTGGCGAACGACAAAATGGGATTAGAAGATATTCATGATGAAATGTGGAAGCTAGACGCAAAGTGTAATAAAGAAGAAACTATCGGCACAAGCCACGACATTAACGATAACAAGGTGGAGAATATGACTAAGGATGATTGGAAGTGATGGTACAATAATGAGAAACAAATGAAAAACGAAGGAATGGGAATATACACACATGTGACAGAACAATGTACACAGGAGGAGTATGAACAACGGAAACAATTAATCAGACAACCAGAGGAACCAATACAAACGGAAAATGCAGAGTTAAGAGCATGGATAAGAGTTAAGTAAAGAGTGCAAGTAAAAATTAAAAGTGTTTACAAAAGCTTTTACAGCATTATTAATATACTGTTCAATCAAAAGCTTGACAGTTTATTCTCCACCTGTGACCAACTGAACGTCTAGTACTACATCACAGGTACGTGAAGGTTTGATTTATGTAAAATAACTTTGTCAAGACAATACACTGACGCATACAGACGACACTATTCCACAGGAGAGTGAAGTAACGTCAAGAGATATACGCAACTGTTTACATTCATCAACGGATCTACAACTAATTATTTACTCACAAATAAATAAACAAAAAACATCAAAACTGAATTAAACAATTATTAAAGTAAAATAAATTAAAAAAAAACATAATTGAAGAATATATTTAATGAACGGGAGTGTTAAATTCAACAAACAGTAACAGTTACATAAAACAAAAGTGAGAGGTACGAGAAGGGTATAAATATTTAAAGTTATAACATCAACCATAATATAAACAAAATATGAAAAATCCTAAACAGAAACATTATAAAATGGAGTGCAAAAAAAAAATCACCTCAAATCACCAAGGACATTACCTAAACAAAAGTGGTACATATGAAACAGCATGCTCCAAACGCAAGTAAGTTATGTGGGGGCTACTGATGAAAATCAGTTATTTATCGATACTCTTAACATAAAAAGGAACTTCTTAAGCTAAAAAGCTGTATACAAGTAATCTAGCATCACAACTATCATTATAAAACATTCATTTCTTGATAGAGAAAAAGGTTAAACACTCAAAACTACCAGGAAAAGTTAAAAGTGGACATCTTAGAAAACCTTTATATGTCTAAATATAATTATTTCACTATCGACTTGGAACACAAAGTTTTTTATGGGTAAACACATACAAGTTTTACCTTATAGCCTTAACTGGTTTTCGCTTTTAAAAAGCTTCTTCAGAGGCTGCTGCAAGGAGCACTGTCCGTCTTGCTGTTGGCGACGGTATCGAGTTTTGAAAGATCGATATTGTGTGTGTGGGTTGTGATATGTTCGAATAAAGCATGTGATCTGAATTTTGTCTGTTCGTTTAGGATGTCGTTTTTATGTGTTTGTATATTTCCAATTATTCTAGAGTGTCTAGTTTTCGGCCTTTTGTGTGTACGCGTAGAATGTCCATGTTATTGTCGATGTTTCTGTATGTGTGGTTTGCTTCAATGAGGTGGTTTGCAAAGGTGGATTCTGTAGTGGAATGTAGTGCCTTTGTGTGTTCAATGTATCTTTGTTTGAAGCTACGTCCTGTCTGGCCTACGTAGAATTTTTTGCAGTCTGAGCAATTTAGTTTGTAAACACCAGGTAGATCTAATTTGTTTTGTGCTTTGTGTATGTGTTTTGATAGTGTGTGTTCTGTTTTGTTTGAACAAAACTTGGATACGAAATCCAAGACCTTTATATATATAAATTCGGTTTTAGACAAAAGGATTTGACAATAGATCAGGTGCATCAAATTACAGATGTAGTTGAGAAAACCTTAGAAGAAAAACAAATTTGTTCTGCACTATTCCTTGATGTCGTACAAGCCTTTGACAAGGTGTGGCATGAAGGATTAATTTACAAGTTAAATAAAATGTTACCTAGACAACATATAGAAATCCTCACCTCGTACATATCTAATAGACTGTTTAAGAGTTAAACAAGAAGAAGCATATTCAGACCTAAAAGATGTGCAGGCGGGAGTACCACAGGGCAGTGTTCTTGGGCCTGTCTTGTATTTATTATTTACCAGTTACATACCAAACTTAGAACAAGCAAAACTGGCTACTTTTGCTGATGATACACCTTTGCTTACAACAGGGCAAGATGAGGTTATTTCAACCCGATTATTTCAGAAAGCTAGCAATACCATATATGAATGGACTAAAAAATGGAAAATTAAACTTAACGAAGCCAAATTGGCACACATTAATTTCACTAATAAAAGATTGAATAATCTTCCATCATTGGTCATTAATGGATCGGTAGCTCCTTATGAAAGCAAAGCCAAATACCTGGGTATGACATTGGATACCAAACTGAGATGGAAAGAGCATGTAAAAAAGAAAAAAGAGGAACTTAACATAAAATTCCAACAGCATAAACGGCTCATAGGAAAACATTCCAACCTGTCTTTCATACACTAAAACTCTGATCTATAATAAGATAATTAAACCCACCTGGCTGTATGGTATTCAACTCCAGGGGTGTGCAAAAGACAGTAACATCAGGATAATACAAACATTCCAAAACAATGTTTCACGGACCATGGTGAATGCATCATGGTATGTTAGAAACGCCGATATTCACAGGGATCTAGGTATTTCAACAATTAAAGAAGAGATTACAAGGTTTGCAAAGAAGCATGAAGAAAGTCTTCACCTCCACGAAAATGCAGAAGTTCTTCTCAGCTGCTGGACAATCAACACGTGTTCTGAAGACTGAAGCAAACAAAGCCATTTGAACTTGTGTAGTATTTTGTGTTTTAAAAGCAGTGCATTGTGCGCGGGTGAGAGTGTTTAGTTAAGAACACCAGAACTAACTAAAGGATGTCATTGGACTTAATTTGGCTGATATGTATTTAGTATTAAGAGGTATTAGAGATAAGTTGATGGTTGATCTTACATACCAGTTTTAACATGTTAAATTCAATAAATATATAACATAAAAATAACAAACTAATTCATGAACAAATAGAAATACAAATAAGCACAAAACTTGATACTACATTCAAAGTAATAATGTTACACAATGTTAGAAATGTTACACACACACACACACACACACACACACACACACACACACACACACATTTCTAGTAACAACTCTACAAGTTTGTAGTTTCTACCAGTAATAGTATTACAGTAGAACCTCGCTAATCCGTCACCTGTGGACTCACCTATGGTCGGAACGCAAAAAAGGTCCGATTATATTATCAGAAGAATACAAAATGTTTATTATTTCATTAAATGAGACAGTCTAAAATAAAATAAAACTTATACAGTAGGCTACCAGGCTATATGATTGGTTATGTACAATAAATGATATGTACAGCATGTACACACAGTATTAAAAGTGTAAAAAAATATGTGTAAACACTAAAACTGTCACCAATTACTACATACACCAATTCACACAGGACGAGTAATTGTAAGGACTAGTAAGCATGCTTACACTGAAAAAAAGTGTAAATGAATTGGCTCTATCTATTGTGAGAGCGCCCGCAATTCTAGATATGGAGTTCCACGAATTTGATGTTTTGAACAGTGTTAGCTCGATGTTTTCGATTTGCCAGAGCTCGAACTTCAGGACCGCAGAGATGTAGACATAACAACAGCTCAACACTCTTCATACCCAACACAGTTTAGCCACCAAGTGTAATACCCTACTTTTATTTTCATGTTTATCACGGTGACTTGACATTTATTATGACCTGGTGTAGGCTAGACATTACAGTATCTGTTTATTCAGGTGCAGTCATGTAGTGCGATTCTGTCAGCTTGAGACTAAACTATAACGATTAGTCACTCTTATTTGAATAGCAGTACGGTACAATAAGTGGATATTGCAAAATGCTTATTACATCATTGTGTATGGGTGGTCATAATTATTGTTTGTGACAGGAGGAAGGAACTATAATTTTTGACAAGACCTCTTATAAACTTTTATTGAAAGCAATTATAATTGCGGTTGCAATGAAACACCTGATTTGACGTCATATCGTATGCAAAAACAAAACTCTAGAAATGCGACATAGCACTGAAACGAGAGTAGGAAAAAATCTGGAAGATTTACACCAAATTTCGTATTTTGTGGAACATTAAAAACAATTGGAATCCGAAATTTTGGAAGACCTGGCAACACTGCGCACTAGACACTAGATTCTGGCTCACTGAGGCAGCAAAACAACTGACAAGTATGTAAACAAGCTGGTGAGTCATCAACAAGTCGGTGCCTGAGCCGCGGTCGGACCAACCAGAGTGTCGGACCAGCCGGGGGTCGGACTAGAGAGGTTTTACTGTATAGGCTACTGTCCTCAATTATATAAGAGTTCTTGTGTAAACACCAAACCAACAGGAATACATGTCATTGTTCTAGATAACAGCTGGGTAAGGGAACATATCCCTGTCCATCCATGACTGACTGGACAAAAAACACAGGATGGCAGAAACATTCTGAAGGATGCTAACATCTTCTGTTCCTTCTTGTTCTTGACAGTTCAAGAAATAACACATTGTGTTAAAGAAGAATGAACTGATATGATACGATTAAATCTCTTGATGTATCAACCAGCAAATCATTTTAACACAATATCAAAGTAGCTTCATTATGGATTGAGTGCATATGACTGATATGCCTATCATGATGCAGAAGTAACGCATTTGTATAAAGGCTTTCACTAAACCACACTAATAATATATTACAGGATGTATTAAATTGTTCAAGTTTGATGTACAATAAAATCAACCTACAAGGTTGATACTAATAATTCCTTTTTTCCTATAGTTACCAAAAATAATGGAATATGCATGGAAAGACGCAAATGGTTAGGTGTTGTTAATGTGGTTAACTACACCACTCATTTCTCTGTTTCCACTCATTTCTCTATTTCCAACAAACAAATACTTGGCTAAAGAAGATTTATAAAAAATGCGAGACGTTATGTAAGGTTGATACACTAATTTTGGGCCGATCTGAAAGAACTGTAGTAGTGTGTAAGCATCAAGATGCTTTGAATAGAAGTGTAAATATTTTGTGCTTTAAATGTTTTGTAAAATGTTTTTCACTTGTTGAGATATACAATCGTATTTTTCTTTTTTCAATATCACACATTCTTTTCTAATTCTTTAATTTGTAAATCTTGTTCAATTTTATATTCATCAAAAGACTCAGTTTGAAATATACTAATTTATACTCAATTGGATCATACTGAAAAGCCTCTAAAATCAAATTACCTCGCCTGCTCACTTGTCTGACTTGTGCATGCCATATGCAGTCCTTTTCAAGCCGATCACATCGTTCTGGTAATTCCACAGCCCTTAATTCAGCCTGCCTCACGCGTTTCCTATCCTTCTCATGTTTTTTCGCGCCCCTCAACTCTGCCTGCCTTCTTCGTTGTTGATCTACGCGCTCCCTATGCTCTTCAGGTGTCTCCGCAGCGATAATCTCTGCCTGTCTTCTTCGTTGTTGTTCAAGCCGATACTCACGTTCCTTGGGTGTCTCAGCTGCTCGCAATAACCTTGCTCGCTTAGCATTTGGATGGACTTTTCCAATGCTTTGTCGTTTTTTTGGAGGCATTCCGCAAAGTACTCTTACTTGAAAGGAGGGTTGATTTAAAAGAATGTAAGGAAAACAAACGGGAAGTTATTTGAAGACGAAGTTTAAAAGGAGGGTAAGTTTGACAGGAAGTGAATAGTAAGGAAAACAAACGAGACTGTAAAGTTATCTGAAGGTGAAGTTTAAAAGGAATGTATTTAAGGAAAACGAATACGTAATTCAGAACAACTGGACCGAATAAATGTAACTAACACGACGAATGAACAACGCAATTGAGAAAGATAAATGGTAAACACTCTGTGAAGGTGTAACTCTCGTGTACTGTTTACTTATCTTCAAAGTCGAAATAAAAATTGATCAATGCGGGCGATCACTACGCCTTAGTGTAAGGTTGGAAAACGCATTGAATTTAACACACAGGCAGCAATGAAATTGGTCACATGGGCGTGGAAAAAACGCACAGGTCGCCAACTCTGCTAGGTCTCCAGCGTCGAAACGCAAACTGCTGCGTTTTAGTTCGGTTTTTAACACGCACGAGGGTGGTCACACGGACTGTTCAAAGATGCCGCAAAATAGCATTTGTTTACTTACTTGTTACCATGGTAATTAATTCTGGTCGCCATGGTGTTGTTATCTTAATACGCGTCAGTGCGTCACATATCGACTGTGCATAAACAACCCCCTGGAGGAGAGCACCCAAAACTTTTATTTTACTTTGTAGAAGATATTACAAACGGTTTCATCTAAATTCGTCCTATTGCAAAGAATTTCAAGATAAAAATACTCACTGAAGTTTCAAAGGGCCTTGCGTAAACATAACATAAAAGCCACAAACTGTTTAGACATGGTCTTTTAAGCGCAGGGAACATAAAAATAGTATTAATGTTTATGTCAACTATATGTTATTTGTTACTTATATCCTGTCTCGGTAAAGTTCCGTCACCACTAACTAAATTTACACACTGAAACTACAACTCCATTAATATTTAACTCGATTGCTAAGCGTAAGCATAAATTCAAACGACAGTTTTATTAACCTACAAAATTTATACTTACCCACCGGTACCAAAACGCTTCCATTAACAGTGTTAACAACATATGGTTATGGTGCGTCTCTCCGTTAAATCTATCACAGCTTAAAAAAAAGTAAAATTCAAATTGTAAATGTATTTCGTTCAAAATACATGCGGTGGTCTGCAGCTCAAGGAGCAAGGTGTTAAATTTAATTAAGATTCGTTATCATTATTATTATTTACCATCAGTTTGTTATTACTATTATTAGTTATATTTTCATACATATAAATATCACTACCGTACATAACATACAACACCTAACAACAAACATATAGGAGTATATTTAATGCACATTTGTCATGTACGGGGATTGTTTTTTGAATTTTAGTCACGGAATCAATATGACACACTTTTGTGTTGGTAATCAAATTTTAAGAGTACAAAGCGTAGTAGCGTTCTTGTGATGTGGATAATCTGGTGGATAATCTGAATATCTGCTGTACGTGAATGAGCGTGCCTTTTTATCTGCTATTCATTTATATTTCTGTTACGTAGTATATATTTATAACCAATTAGTACTAATATACATAAACAATGTCGAAGAGAAGCATCGAGGACTCTAAAACAGAAGGTAAGCAATGAAGCTTTTTTCATCAATGGCTGCCTAAAACGAGTTAGTTTTGTTTAACGAATATGCAATGTTTACTGTTCACGTTTCAGAATGTGTTGTTACGGGTTTTTGCAGATGAAGTTTTGACCGCAGGGAAAAGAAATAGTAGACTTTATTTTTTTATACAATGTAGAGTGTGAAAATTCGATATTTTTGTGTGATAACTGAAGTCTAGAAAAGCGGCAGTATGTTCGTTTTTTAAATCGCTTATCATTTCTTGAAACCATTGTTTATTTGGCTTTGCGAATGAATTAAGAGACTTGTAAGTGATTACACCTACAATTTTTTTGTTTCCAGCACTAAAACATTGAATAGTATGTTGGTAACAAATATGTAGGCAGCTGTAGGTAACCCAGCTTATGTTTACGCATAACGGTAATTAATAAATGTTAATTCCCAGACTGTTATGTTTAGTCTGATAATATTTTTTTTGAAAACCTTGGTTCCTTGAATTCATGACTACTATATTGTGTCATTTACAGTTTCGTTTTCTTAAAGAAGCCAAATAAATGAAATTAAAGGTTGGCCAAAAAAATTCACAACGAAATTTTTGGAGAGTTCCTCATTTCAGTGAGGTTAATAGAACGAAACCTTAGTTAGTGAAATAACGGTTGTAGTTAATATGGCAAATACTGCGTGATAATTTTGCCAGCTTTAACATTAAAAAAATTTCAGTTTTATTAATGTACTTTTGATTATTTTTATTAATAATAAGTATTGGAAAGGTAATAATGTTATAATAGTTATTTTGATGTTTAAAGGTTACTTTTGTAAAGTTATTGCAGAATCTTTCCCACATTGCAATTTACTCTTATCATTGAAGAGTTGCTGAATTGCCTCTTTAGTTCATCTAATACGACTTGCTCTGACCAGTCTCATATTTAAATTCCATTTGAAGTATGGTGTTATCCAAAATGCTTCAAACTAGCAAAATCACTCACATGGCAAGTGACTTGAAAACTGCACATTTATTTTTAAACAACTGTATTAAACTGTTCAGGAACTTTTCCATGATTGTTAAGAACAATAACAAACTTATTAAAATAAATCAAGCCCCTATTCAAAGTCATCAAATGCCCATTCTCCAGACAGTTACTCTCGATGCAATCATATGGTGATCGAACAGCATTCTGTAGTTGACTGTATGAATAGCCTATGACCACTGCAGTAGGAACCTGTAACTTAGTAATTTTACATCTGACTTGACATAAAAATGGTTATAGGAACTCTAAATCAAAATATACAAGGGTAATTCAATAAGTCTCTGCAAACAATTTTTATAATTTATTGTAACAACCATACAAATCTGACAGCTCATTTTTGAATAATCTCCATTTCCTTTTCAATACACTTTCCTTTTCCATCATTGCACAAGCTTCCTGATGCCCTCAAAAAGATTTAAGCTGAGCAGCAACCCATGTATGCACCGCTTCTTGGTCTCTGAAGAATCCACTTTAAGTTGGCCAAAGAGATGGTAATCCGACGGGACAAGAAGGGGGCTGTATGCAGCATGCTCCAACACCTCGAAACGCAATTTCTTAAGGGTTTGGACAGTGTGGGCGGCAGTATGTTGGTGCTCGTCATGCAACAAACGTACTCTTTCCAACAATAGGCCTTGGCATTTGGATCGAATTGCAAGCTTCAGTTTGTTGGACAGCATCTCACTGTAACTTGTCGTTAAGCCCTTCTCTAAGTACTGTTGCAGTATTGGCACTTATGAGTCCCAGAATAGTGTGTGCATTACCTTTCATGCAGAGGGTTGACTCTTTAATTTATTTTTCACTTTGAAATTTGGGATGTTTCCATTCCATGCCTTGAGTGTTGGATCCACGTTTCATCTGCAGTGACTATTCGCTTAAAAAAAAGCTTCACCTTCATTAGTATTGCGGGCCAGTAACTGTTGACAAATGGCCACACGATCGTGCTTGTGCATGATTGAGCTGTTTTAGGACCCATCTTGCACAGACTTTATAAAATCCAAGCTTGTTATGGATAATTTCAGATGTAGAACCATGACTTATATGCAGATGGTACACCAGGTCATCGATAGTCACTCTGGTTTGTCTGAATCATGGCAATAACGTGTTTGGTGGAAGAGATTGGGTGTCCTGATCTTTCCTCGTCCTTGATGCTTGTCCGACCGGTTCTTAATTTTTCAATCCATTCATATAGACTTTGCTGTAGTAAAAACATCTCCATATTATTTTGAATGTCTTCTGTTGAGCTCATTTCCTGATACACCTTCAGACCACAAAAACCGGATCATTCCATGCTGTTCTTCGTTGGTGCAAATGGAGAGAGGGGCAGCCATGTTTATCGTGCAACAATCCAGAGCTGACTGGTGGTCTAGCAGTGCACAAGTGGAAACAATGGCACCGTCTGTCGGTGTACAAGAGCATTAAGTGGTACTGCCAGCCTACAGATGATTATAACAAAATTGTGGATACTTACTGATTTACCCTCGTACTTCAAAAAGGAAGACATTCTCCAGCCACAGCTTTCCTGAGAAAGTGTCTTCACTTCAGCATAATTCCCCATATCGTGCATTATTCGTAAAGTGTTTCATGTGTGATAATTAATGTCTTCCTCCACACTGTTTTCCATGACAGATCCACTACCTCAAAATGTGTCCTGTCAACCTTTCCCTTCTGCAGATAAGTCTTCCATAATCTTTTCTGTAATACTACAAAATCTACCCACTCTTTATCCTGTCTGCCCACCCAATCCTTCATATTTGTGAGGATTGCTTCAAACGAGTCAGAAGACTGATGACTAGATAAGAGACTGTAAGAGGCAAAAAAATTAAAAATTCTGAATTACTGTACAGAATTTCCCTTTGACACTGAGTGTACACAACTAGTCAGTTCAGTATCTGAAGACAGTTCAGATACCTCGAATATTTCTACCTTAAAACTATCTGTGTCAGTGTAGATAATGATGTATTATTTTACTTACACACGTGTAGCAACATCCAGATTTAATTAAATATAGTTATAATAAATCAGGAGTACTTTAACTGATGATGTTAATGTTTTGTATGTTAACTTTCACAGATGAACACCAAATTTTTTGATATGAATTTTTGGATGTAAATAGAACATTTGGAGATACAAATTTATCGGAGCTTGACCAGTATGTCTGTGGGTATGGATAGCTAATTGTAGACTGCATTGAAAGCTAAGCAGCTTGTCAGTTATATTGGATATTATCAGTTTTTGAATATTATAAACTAGATTGACTTGTGGCAGCCTTTATAATGATTATATGAGTGCATTTATTATTTCACTTATATAAAAAAAAGCCAGTCAACTTCTTTATATAGTTGCGCGGGGCATCAGTTGATGTACTGATATATTTGAGATATCAAAGTAATTGTATTGCTAATATTTATATTATCTCACCTTTGCCAGTGTTTCACCTTACTCAGGGCCAGAAAAAAATGCAGTGGAGGAGGAGGAGGAGGAGGAGGAGGAGGATTCAAGTGATACGGCAGAAAAAGAAGAAATAGAAGTTAAGAAACCAAAGATGAGTTTTGGAATAGGTAAAATGCCAAACAAACTTGGAAGCAGAGCTGGCACCAAAGGCATCAACATGAAGCTTACAACTCAGGTTAGTGTTTGTTTATATCTTACTCTGTGTGTGCTCATGTACTGATAAAATTGTAACCCATGAAATTTTTAATGCCTGTGTAAGTTTTGTGAACAGTGAGCCTGTTATACTTACTGTATACCGCAGAGATGGCTTTATGTTAAGTACAGTAAAATTGAAAGTTAAGGGCATATGCGCGGAAACCAATTTATGGATGGACAAGTCCACTTTGAAATTGTGAATGGCGGGAGGGTAACGGACATCAGGTGGTATGGAAGTGAAGGTGTTGCCAACTTGCTTATGATGTTTTAGTTACCCGTACATTGTTAGTTACTGTGTGACGTACTATCTCGGTCTTGCATTTGTTATTATTATTTCATTTTATTATTAATTGTATCATTGTTTTATAGTTACTCATTTTTATTAGTTATTTAATTTTTTAGTTAATTTCTGTTGGTAGTTTGTATTCTGTAATTACGTATTATTGTAATTATTTGTGTTATCATCCAGTAATGAGATTTGTTAAAATGGATACTTCTCCTTCAATTAGTAAAGACAGGAAAGTTATTCATAGTCAAGCACGGGAAGTAATAATAAACAGTTTTTTGTTGGTCAGAATTAAAAAGATTCTTGGAATTAAATTAATACGAGGAACGTGTTCCTTTATGTAATGATAAACTGTAGAGATAGTCGAGTGTAATTGAGGAGTGGAAGTGTACAGTTTGCAAATTCCATTGAGATAAGAACAGTCAGAAAGGCTGTAGTTTTTTACGTCTCAGCAGTACACAACGACAGAACCAAATAACACTCAGATATGTTTATAAAACATTCTGACATGTAACAGCAACAAATTCCGATACGTGTGAACAGTACATATCATCTGCTTGATTTGTATAGTAATACAATTACAATATTATTATTATTTGATTTACATCAGAAACAATAAACGTGTAATTCTTTTTTTTTAACCCGCTGTGTGACTAGGTACACACACACACACACACACACACACACACACACACACACAGTTAGAGATTCGTGGTGACACATTTACAAACAAACCTTAACAGTCGCTAGTTTTTGTTACTATTAGAAATGATACTCGTAGGTTGGCTGCACCGTCACTGATAGCAACAATTCTCTTCTCACATCTCACAGCGACTCCCTCCACATCGCCTTTCCCTTCCACAAGCTGAATTGTGTTTGAATCATAGTAAACATGTATGAACTAAACAAGATTCCATGGCATACATGAACCAACATGTTAACTGTAGTGACTGCTCTAACCTGTGCACATAGTCAGCAAGTCAGATCCCGTAAGACAACACTGCAGCTGCAGTGTATGTAGTTCACAACTTGCTATAAGCCAGTGATGATGAAGGGAAGGGAACAAGTGTCACCTCATTATCAACTGTACTTATAGTAAACATAACAACTGTATCATATGCTGAATAATTTTGTTAAAAAGTCTTAAAAAATTATTTAAAGCTAAAGTTTATAATTACTTTAAAGATAATATTTTATAACACGATAGATGTAGTAAATGATACAACAGAAAGGCTAGGAAAATGTGAAAGAAATTTACTTTAAAATCCTTATCGTATTTGTAAAGTTTTATAGGTAACTTTGACACAAAAATAATGTTTTTATGTGTGAATATACTAGCATACTCTGCTCGCTATGCTTTGCAGACTAGTTTTTTTTGTATAAACCATAGTTAACTTTCCGTTGTATGGTAAAGTGCATGTATGGATGTTTTTTTTTAACATACAGTAAAATTGAAAGTTAAGGGCATATGAGCAGAAACCAATTTATGGATGGACGAGTCCACTTTGAAATTGTGAATGGCGGGAGGGTAACGGAGGATCAGCTGGTACACAAGTGAAGGTGTTGCCAACTTTGCGTGTGATATTTTAGTTACCCGTACATTGTTAGTTACTGTGTGACATACTATCTCAATCTTGCATTTGTTATTATTATTTGAATTTATTATTAATTGTATCGTTTTACAGTCACTCATGTAACGGCCACTTAGGCCGTTACATAAAAATTTAAAAACTAGACACTTGGCCTAGATGAAGCAAAAATGTGCTGGAGCCCAGAGTGATAGGACTTGCAGTAAAACACTCTTTTAAACGTAACAATCTTTTTATTAGTGCTTCATAATCATAACGTGTTTTTCTACAGTGCTCAAATGATTAAGTTCTTGTATTTTGATAGCAGTTCTTAATTTTATCGACTATATATTACAACGGTACCTTTTGTGCTGTGTTTACATTCATACAACATTACTGATACCGTGTATGTATAAATTGGAGTTCAGGTGTAATCATAATAAGAGTAGTCCTTTTAGGAATCGTAATATGTTTTCATTTCTTTATTCAAAAAAAAAAAAAATATATAATATAATAATAATATTTACTTCGCCATAAAGTATTCATTATCTATTGTTTCAATGTTTCTTTGTTGCCGTACACTCATCATAAAATAGATTTTATATCTTATGTCTTATATTAGCAATTCTATGTTAAACATTTCTTCGTTATACTATAAATTCTCGATTACTCAGTCTGAATGTGTGCTTTATAAATGTGTTCTTATTTACATTATTATTCTATACTTGGCATACATCTTAAGGCTTTATAATTATTTTAAAGAAACTAATTGAATCGTTAATCTTATTCTATATTTCCAATTACTTTATTTTATATGCTTTCAATGAAAATTTTAAATTATTAAATCAATTGTTAATTCTCCAAGCAAGGATTTAAATTATCTTTAAATTAACTGGTCATCATTAAAGAAAATTCTTACTACAGTTAAATTACATTCTCATATCTCTGTCTACCTAATTTTTCTTTAATTTACAAATTTTTTATTAATGTCTTTATTCTTTTATAATTATAAATTGGTTTTTCGTCACCTCAATTCTGCAGATTTTCCCATGTCCTCCAGTGATCTGTCGGTCCTATCCTACTGGATGTCCTCTTGCGTTTTCCGGTTCCACTGGTCGTCCTCCAGTCACTCATCCTTCATGTTCCCATCGGCTGGCTGTAGAATGGAATGACATGTTGCTCTGGATCGGCTGCTGTTGTTATATAAACCGCCTCTATTTCTCTGCGTATCGTTCCTCTGCTTGATGTTCTCTCGCCATCTGTCTAGAGTGTTGATGTTTGTAGTTGTAGACTGTTTGTAGACGTCAGATAATTGTAGTTACTGTTCTTTTTTTTATTATATTACTTGAACTAACATATTGTCCGTTATACTTCACAGTTTATAAACAAAAGATCTTGTCGATATTGGACATAGCGTATAACTATGTCTGACGTAATTAAAATTTCGCGTCTCTGATGGACATAGGGTACCGCTGGAATTGAAAACTGATTGAAGAGTAAATTTGGCTCTCCTGTGCTCGTATGTATATTCACCAAAAAAACCACACCTGTCGTCACAGAATTCTGCAGGTCAGAAGCTGTCCACGGCGTCTGTCCCCCCACTCTCATCCAATTTCACATATTCGCACATTTTTGCCAGTTGCAATGTCTAATGCGGATTTCACGGTGATCTAACATTGTCTAATTTAATTACACATTATACGTAATTATCATAATGATCGCATCAGTAGTGTAATTACTATGCTCTAAAAATCACACAGAATTCGCACTGCACACGTGTCTGATTTGTATGCATTTTTAGAAGTCTTTACACTCTTTCTAATATTTATGGTTTGCTTATAATTAAATAAAACTTTAATTTAGCATCTATTTGGGGTGAGATTGCAACCTTTCAGGCTTGAACAGGCTTCACGCACACACACTATTTACTTGTGTACACGCTCTCAGCGGTAATCGCGTGATGTTCCTGTTGATTCCTGTTTATAATTCAGCTTCCAATTTCACACCTGCTTGTCTATTACATATTACTAAAATTAATTTAAATATTTATTTTATTTAATACCTGCGCACATTACAGCATATGCTTGTATTGAAATATAATTTATTCCTTAATAATTCTCATGATCTTGTTTTGATAAACAATTAAAACAAAATGTCATACTTCACAATAATAATTACATTTATTAAAATTTCTCTTTCAATCTCAGGGTGGTCATGCTGATTTCGTGGCCATAACGTTCCACGCTGTTGATAGTTAAATTATTTTACAATAAACATGGGTTCTTTGAGTCTGCAAGATACAAAACTAGAAGATTACACTACTACAATAATTGATTAGTAGGAGAGTGATTCCATTAACAAAATATAATTCTTAAATAACAATACAAAACTTCAAAGACGTTTGACGTCAACATATAGGTTAGACCTGGCGTGTCTGCATAATACCAGTTAATTGAAATAAAAAGAATAATTCTTTAATAGCACATAGAATTTAATTGTACTAAGGTTCTACGTTCCTATAGTGTATAAAAACTGTCATCTTACTCGCTAGATTGGATAATATTCAACAGGTAAATTATTTTCTCTCATAAATATGGTTGACCATTATTAAATGGTTTGAACAAATACCAAATTTATAAAATACAGTAATGTCAAACGTCCTTCTAAGGTTCGCCATAGAATCATAGTATATTCTAGGTTTAATAAAGTTCATCAAGTACCAAGATAACTCTCATTAATTTAGTTAATTGTTATTAAATTGTTCCAATAATAAATATTATACTCAGTACTACAGGGTTCAATGCCCCTTTAATGTTTCTGTCACCTCGTCTTTTCACTATTGCTGATAAAAAAACCTATCTTAAAACTTTATAATTTTTTCAATCATATTTTGATTGTCAATTAATTCTTATTATTAAACAATATGAATAACCATAATGAGGTTTAATGCCTCTGCAATGTTCAGTTAAATTGTCTTATTACTATTCGTGGTAAAATATTATTGTTTCATGTCATCATTTTCTTAAGTATTATTTAATGTCACTATACTCTCTTTTGAATTAAAATTCCCACGATTGCAATGGATTATACACTTTACAATCGTTATCGCACTGTCACTCAACTATATTCCTTCGTTAATTAAAACGTTCAACACTTTTAGAAAAATTTGTTTAGGTCGACCAAATGTTTACATTCGACGCTCACACAGGTTAGGTTAACTCTCCTCTTCTGGCGTCCGAATCGACTCGTCTTGTCTCCTTCGTCGACGGTATAATAATGATGATTTTTCTGGCGTTGGTTTTTTGACCAAGTCTTGCTATAACCATTTTGATTGGTGGAATGCCCGAGGATATTCCATTGAGCGTGCCTCCCCCTTTTATAAAATAGCATCTGTTTTGGGGTGGAGAGTACGAAACTGACGCTTAATATTTTATCGAAATTGACACAAATACATTTAAACTCAAATAACTTTCTGATGACACTTGTGAGCTCTAATCTAGCTTTATCAATCTTTTGTAATTGTCTTTCTGGTCAGTTAGATACCTCACAAGCCATAATTCTATTCATGTTTGACAATTATCACTTTTATAACTTATGCCTATTACCATTTTTCTTATTAAAATTTATCTAATACTTATTTTATTTACAATTTGAATTTACTAATAATTGTTTCCACTAATACACAGTCCTTTTCTGTTATTAAGTTACTTTATAATCACTTAATTGTGAAAACAACACTAAATTTGGTTCTATGCTTCACTAGGCTTATAGCATCATGACTTGGATTTAGTTATTTTTGTTTAATGGTTGCATCTAATGAGTGGATTACATTTTATACTTAATCCTAAACACTCATTTCAACTTCTGGTCATCATTGCTTGGATTAATTGATGCTTTATTTAATGTGGTTTATCATGAAAATGCATGGTTTTGCACACCTAGACATCATGTCATTTCTACTTACAATCATATAATACATCATTTATTATGTTAACTTTTTGTTCATAATTGATGTCTCATCTATCTAATAATTTTACATGTGGTTTTATCTGACATACTTTCTAGCATAATATATGTAGTATTAGGTTCTAGGCTTCCTTAGGCCTATGATCCCATAAGTTAATTTACTTATATTTATTTTATTCATAATGGTTTATTCATGAATAGTGCTACTCCTTATTCTCAGATAATCAGTACAATTTCTGGTCATTTTAGCTTGTGTCCTTATATGGTTATTTTATTGAAATTTTAATCTTCAATTTACCTATAGCTTGTGCACTATATGGTGTTACATAAATTATCTTCACTCTCAATTATATACTTGGTTTTGAGTCATTATCTTTTACAAAATACTTATTATAGTTATCCTAAGGTTTTACAATCTTTTGTTCGATAACAGTATATTCCCATTTGCTGAGAATTCAGTAAAAGTTCTTGCATCTGGTATCACTTGATGAGTATGTTTTATTTACATTATTATGACTTATTTTTGTGGTAACCATAATTGTTTCACATCATATTAGTTACATTGAACTAATACATACATACTGGTTCTACTGATACAATATTTCTCTTCTCTATTATTTAGTAATGCTAAGGTTTGTTAGTTTGCCTATTAGGTAAATTTTGTACTGTCCATTTCAGTATTTTATTTTACACTTATTACAATATATTTCTTGCTATGATAGCTAATCTTGGTGTTAATATTGCCCTTATAACATATAGTTTAATTACAGTCGAATAGAAATTTGATTAATAGCAATTTCATCCTTTATTTTTGTCATTATATGTGCACAATTCTCAGTGAGTTAGGTTATGTGCCCCCTACTTTGGCTGACAACAATGGGTACATCCCATGATTTGTTTTTATCTCTTTCATTTACTTATTTTACAGTACTAACAGTGTTAATTACTACTTTTTGTTTGTTATACATTTTTTAGTGTCTTTTATCATTCTGGCTATAATTTTACTGATGATTATCAGTCTATATCTGATATCCCTATGTTTACACTAGTTACATGAATAGCAGACAAGATGCACTCTTGTTATTATTTCTGAAACACTGTTAAATAACATTTATAGTATCTTTATTTCACTCTCCTGATCATCATTTATTATATAATTAATTTACATTAGTTTTTTTTTGTCAGTCCAGTCATCTAAACTAGTTTGTCAATGTTTACTTGTTATTAACTGTTCTTCACTCTGGGATTCTCTTGTTATAATTTATTCATCTCACAGCTATTCTCATCTTTGGTATATAGTGTTGGACATATCTTATTCCTTACTGATGTTATTTACTGTTTTGAGTTTTATTCTAGCGTCGTTTACTTCATTTCATTCTTCTTGTTTATGTTTCTTGTTTGCTCACTGACCTAGTCTATTGGGTCATTGGGTTAATCACATTTTATTATATCTTCTTCCCTGTTTTAAGTTTTCCATTACTACTTTTATTCTTCGTTTATTAATCTTTAAATGATTTTAATGTTTGGTACACCATTCTGACTCCTTGGTAGGTCTTGTCTCATTTAATTATTGTCATGTTGTGTCTAATGTTATGTTCCAAGTATACTGATTATATGTACTGTTACAATATATATATATATATATATATATATCATTTTCTATATAAGTAACTCGATGTTTCTTGCAGTAATTATATAATTTGTGATGTTTTCAATTTGTTTCTTCTGCAAGTAGATAATATTGTATATTCTTTTTAACACCTGACGCACGTTTCACTGAAAAATATCAGTATCATCAGAGGTTTCTAAGTGAATTAATAACAATCGAAATAATTCTATTAATATAAAATTAACGAATAATCGAATTTGTATCGATTTTAATGTAAAATAAAATAACTGATAATCGATTTAGGTCGATTAGTTAACGATTGTTTTAATGTTTATTTTCTTCAGCAGCTGTTTTCTCGGTTATATTTGAAATTTTGTTTATATTTTATTCATTTTTATTTTTATTTTTTAGTAAATTTATAATTTTAAATAGATCGTCTTAAATATAACCGAGAAAACAGCTGCTGAAGAAAATAAACATTAAAACAATTGTTAACTAATTGACCTAAATCGATTATCAGTTATTTTATTTTACATTAAAATCGATACAAATTCGATTATTCGTTAATTTTATATTAATAGAATTATTTCGATTGTTATTAATTCACTTAGAAACCTCTGATGATACTGATATTTTTCAGTGAAACGTGCATCAGGTGTTAAAAAGAATATACAATATTATCTACTTGCAGAAGAAACAAATTGAAAACATCACAAATTATATATATATACACTGGGTGGCCCATAAGTCAGTTGGCACTAGCAGCAGTATGTAGACGCTCGATTGACTAGCATAGTAGTTACTTGACTTGACTAGAGCAGTAGTTCCCATAATTCAGTTGAGATTTGAGGTTATGAGGTTAGGTTGATGTGTATGCTGTTGTTAGCACTTGTTTGTTGTTTGCAAGACAATGAATAGAAAACTATCTACAGAGCAGCGTGTTTTTGTACTGCAGATGTGGAAACAGGACCATAATTACTGTGATGTTGAGTTGTTTGCAGAACGTTTTCCAAACATCGCACCTCCATCTAGAGAAGGTATTCGTAAACTGAATAAGAGATTTGAACAGACTGGAATGGTAGCAGAACTTTCTCGAAACAATTACAAAAACAGTTACAACAGAAGAGAATTTAAATATCGTTGCGCAATGTTTTGTGCAGTCACCAAAGAAATCTACACGAAAAGCGTCCAATGAGTATGGAATACCTCGAACAAGCCTGCAAAGGATGCAGAAAATGTTAAAGTTGAGACCATATAAGCCCACTTTACTCCAAGGCCTAAATGAAGATGATCCTGATAGGCGTACAGAATTCTGCGAATGGTTCGCAATACGACAAGAAGCCGATCCACAATTTTACAAAACCATTCTTTGGAGTGACGAGGCTACTTTTAAGCTGAATGGTACAGTGAATAGGCACAACTGTGTTTACTGGGATACTGCGACTCCACATGTGGTGATAGAGACAGAGTTAAACGCTCCGGGAGTTACTGTTTGGGCAGGGATCTTTGCCGGTGGGATCATCGGACCCTACTTTTTTAATGGTACAGTGAATGCTGAAAGTTACCTACAAGTGCTTCACAAAGTGTCGATGGAACTAGAAAACAGTCCACTTTTTGAACACCTGCAGCCAATTCGAGAAAAGTTAATATGGCAACAAGATGGGGCACCCCCTCACTATGGACTGATTGTGAGAGACTATTTGAATGCAACGTTCGATGAATGGATTGGCAGACGGGGTCGTGTTGAATGGCCTCCACGTTCTCCTGATCTTACGCCAATGGACTTCTTGGTCTGGGGTATACTAAAAAATGCAGTGTACTCCATGAAGATTCGTGATGTGGAACAATTGAAGGAACGCATTCAATCTGAATTTGAACACCTACAGTCCCTGAATATTTCGGACATAATTTGTGCTTCAGTGCTTCGAAGATGTCAGATTTGCTTAGAAAAGAATGGAGGCCACTTTGAGCATTTCTTTTAGGTCATGAGAACTATGCTATTAACTATCTGTATGCGTTATCTGTATCTGTATCCCTGGTGCACCTCTACAATAAAAGTGCTATTTGCAATTTTGCCAACTGACTTATGGGCCATCCTGTATATTCAATTTGCATTAATAATAATTACTATGAAAATTAATCAAAACAGTATAATGGTTGGATGCCTTTAACACAGTTCACAATACAATTCAGAAATATACATCCATAGGACATGTTCTAACCAAATTTTAATCATTATAAATATGAACATACTATTTATGTCTATGCTTTTTATATCAACCAGTATACTGTATATATTCAATCTGTATCAATCATAACTACTAATATTATCCACAATGAAAATCAATCAAGCATTTTAACACAGTTAATAATATAGATCACAGATGTATGTCCACAGGACTTGTTCTAACAAATTTTTAATCATCACAGATATGAAATATTGTTTATTTGTGTATGCTCTCTTTTTATGCTTTAAAAACCGGTGGAGTGTTGTAGAAGTTTAATAAATGGAATGGTCCCACCTGTGCCTTTGAAGAATGGTAATACCCGTTGTAGCCTGTGAGGAAGTGTGTGGTGATGTGCTGGCGAATTCTGAACTGCTGCTTTTCTAGTTCTAGGGAGGTGTCTGTTAGGTGTTTAAAGCATCTCTAGGTTTGACGGCGATGGGGGAGCGTTGTAGAGTACAGCTCTGCTGATGGTGACGGATGTTATTGTTATCATCTCTGCATTCCCTTTCCCTCGGCTGGTCGAGGACCCTGAGGCACTTTATGAAATTACGAACTCACAGTAGTTGAAGAAATTATCTGCCACACCATCAGACCTCGAAACGTACAGTCGAAAGGATGGGAGATCAAATGAGACAGAATAGCATATTCCGTTAACCCACCAAAGGTACAGAAAAGAGACTTGTTACAAATTGTGCTTTACCGAAAAACAGCTGATTCGGGTAGCTGTATTGCTTCGCCCCAGTGCAGCACGGCCTCACTGAATTATATCGCCACAGCGCGGCAACCTTGATTTACTGGTCAAGTCGGCTTTGTTTCCCGATGGCCATGCAGTGGTGGCATTTCAAATTTAAATCATGCCGGGAAAATTTCAAGTCCCGACACACTCATTTTTATTAGTTATTTAACTTTTTAGTTAATTTCTATTGGTAGTTTTTATTCTGTAATTACGTATTATCGTAATTATTTGAGTTATCATCCAGTAATAAGATTTGTTAAAATGAATACTTCTTCAACTAGCAAAAACAGGAAAGTTATTCATAGTCAAGCACGGGAAATAATAATAAACAGTTTTCTGTTGTCCAGGATTAAAAAGATTCTTGAAATTAAATAAATACGAGGAACACGTTCCTGTATGTAATGATAAACTGCAGATGGTCAGGAAGGCTGTAGTTTTTTATGTCTCAGCAGTATACAACGACAGAACCAGATAACACTCAGATATGTTTATAAAACATTCTGATATGTAACAGCAACAAATTACGATTCATGTGAACAGTACATATCATTTGATTATTTGTCTTATGTCGGAAACAATAAACGTATAATTCTATTTTTAAAGCCAGCTACACTGTGACTGTAGGTACACACACACACACACACACACACACAGAGATAGAGATTTATGGTGACACTTCAAACAAACCTTAACAGTCGCGAGTTTTTGTTACTATTAGAAATTATATTCATAGGTTGACTGCACCTTCGCTGATAACAACAACTCTCTTTTCATATCTCACAGCGACTCCCTCCACATCACCTTTCCCCTCTGACCATAAGCGTTTCGCGCATTTCCATGCCCTTAACTTTCAGTTTTGCTATACATAAATTTTTGTTTTTCTGAGGGTTATTTAATTTTTTGTACTAAACATTTAATTATAGAGCTGTAGGATGTGTGAAGGTGAAAGGGTGTGTGTGTGTGTGTGTGTGGTAAATAATACAAAGGGACATTACTTGTGAAAACGATGTATACAATTTTTTGCAAACCCGCCAATATCTTGAAAACAGAAAAGGAAAATTTTATTGAAACAAACTAAAATAAAATTTAGAATTTTTTCTAAATTTCATTTGCTGGCACCATATTGCTATCCCTTTTAGAACAGAAGTTCGTCTTTGTGTTGATAATTTGACTACATGAAAATTAACAAAGATTATTATGGGATATGATATGTAACTGTTTTAAGGATCTGTTCTTAAAAACTGTTAAAGTTATGTGTTCAAGTTTATGTCTAAAACATCCTCAAACTGTAAGGAACATGGATGGTGGCGAAAGAATTTTTAAAAATCGGATTATAGTACTTTCTTGGGTTAGCCCGAACAATGAAACAAACAAACTTTACCTCTTTATAATAGTAATATTGTAGTATCACAAAAAATATAATTAAATTTCTTTCAAACGTCAGTGGTATTTTGTAGAGCCCAAGTTGTTGGTGCAAAATATGTTATGTTTGTACTTATTGTTGATTGTTAATGAGTATAGATGCTCAATTAGTCTCAGCAATATTCTGAGTTGTATGTTTAATAATATTTATTTATAAATGAGAACACACTTCTTTTGCTGCTCTGAATCATTCAATTTTTATTCCTTAATTCTCTTATTATAAAAATTTTTTTTCTATTAATTAATAACAAATTTTCCTTTTTTAAGGTTCCTGCTCCATCTAGCTCTCGGATGCATGAAAAAAAATTTTGTTTTCTCAGGGTTATAACCAAATTAACAATCATCTTCAGTAAAATTATAAATTCGTACAAGTTTTACACTAATAACATACATGAAGACAAAATTTTAATGTGTAGTAATTAATTGGTGTTTGTGTATGCTGGTTTGGGTATGAGTTCTTGTGATTATAGAAAAGAAATCAATTCAGATAATTTTACAAACTTAATATTATACATTACTAATTTAAAACTAATAAAACAATTAAAATTATTAATAATAGGCGTCAGTAACACAATTGACAAGAGAAAATAAAATAAAACAATATTTGTCTATTCTATAGCTCATAGTTCATTAATTCTCAACATGGCGCGCTGCTGTCCCCCCTTCAACAACATTGAAAGAAAGCAAGAGGCGCCATTTTCCTTGAGTGGTACACACACTACTGAATGTTGAATAAAAATTATATGAGTTCTACACTTTTGTTGGTTCAAAATAAGTTTGTGTCACTCACTTTGTATATCATAGATTATGTTTATAAATGTAGTCTCACTAAATGTGTTCGTTATTTAGTTTGTATTGAAGTGTTGTGTAAAACGTTGATAGTGGTCAAGATGGGTTTTAGTATTAAAACGATCTCACTAAATTCAAGATGTAGTACTCCATTTTAGGATATTATTTTCAGCTTTCCTTCTTCAGGTTGGTAGAAATATATTGTTCGTTAGTTTACTGGTATCTTCTATAACTTTACTTGTGTTTTTTATATGACTTTCTTCTCTAATATTAGTTGGATTGGCAACTGATTCTGTTTGTTCTTTCTGCACTGAACGCCCATACTAGACAAGAAAGACCTTTCTTCCTTGTAAAACCAGCTTTAGATTCATCTTTAAGAGGCCTTGGTTTGTTGGGTGTATTTTTCGGTCTCAGGGCTGTTTTATCCGCCTCCAGTAAACATAAGTTTTTTAATATAACCTTACTGTTCCTGCTTATTTTTACATAATCCCGTTTGTTTTTATTTCACTTAATTTTATATTGTCACTCACACTAATGAAGTTGATTTTATTGTTATATGGTCATTTTATATAATATACATGCCATTCTCACCTTTTGGCCATACTAGGTTCACCACACTTTATATTTTTATCATTGTTTACACTGTGTCTTTTGCACTGTTTCATTGTTATTATTTATCACTTTTCTATTCACTTATCTCAACTTGTATGTTTTTTGAATCAACACAATTATGAAAATAATTACCTTGTCTTTACCATAACACTATATATGAGCTAATTACAAATCTAGTCTTAGGTTAAAGACCTAGCTTGACTTTTAGGCTTGTGTTATACAAGGTTGATACTGGCCTGGAAGGTCAGGGAAATCAAAATATGTCAGGGAAACATTTTAAGATATGCCGAAAGTCAGGGAAATTAAGTATATTTTTCAGAAAGTCAGGGAAATTTTTTACTATGACCAGTCACACAAAACGTATGAAGATGATCCAAGTTTCATGAAGAATGCATGAATTCTTTGCTGCTCTGTAATGGACCTGAATATGTATATGTGGATAGCTTTTTGCGAGATGTTTATTACATCTTTAATGATTCACCGCCGTTCTGAGTTCATTGAACTTACTGGAAAATCTATTTTTCTTTTAAAACACTGTACAACCAGATGGCTTGGAAATGTGCCTTCTATTGACAGAGTTTTAAGTACTTTTGATGATATAAAGAAATTTGTTGACAGCCGAAAATATCTCAATACAAAACCATTAAAAAATGTTACTGTTCAAACCAAAGATATATTTCTGAAATGCAAACTGGCTTTTTTTTAAATGCTTTCCTTGGAATGTGAACCATTTTTACGAAAGTTCCAAACCTCAGACCCACTTGGTCCATTCCTGTTCACAGATTTGCAAAGTCTCGTACAAAATTTGATGGAGAGATTTCTTAAATCCAGTAAAATGCCTACTACAACAACTAAGCTTTTTTCATTAGATTTACATGACAAAGATAATTTGCATGATGTAAAAAGTATTCATCTTGGATTGCATACAAGAAAACTTCTCAATGAAGCCACTTCAAAAGAAAGTGATATCCTAAAATTCAAACTTGAATGCCAGACTGTGCTAGTCAAAATGACAGAAAAGATATTAGAAAGATGTCCTCTGAAGTACAAGCCTGTCCAAGGGCTCTCATCATTGGATCCTAATATAATTTTTCATCAGCCAGAACTAGGGAAACAAAGATTTGGTTTATTGCTAGAGGCATTGTACACCAATAACCGAATCACAGATTCTGTTGCTGAGAAAGCAAAAGCACAATACACTCGACTTTGCAGTGAATCTCATTCTACCCTTCAATTACAATTCAAAATATTTTTGGATGGTGATTGTCCTTCCAAGAGACTTGATGATTTTTTTCTTTTTTATTACTTGGGAATCAATGTTATTCAGAATTGTGGCAAATTATTAAATTAGGACTGATATTTTCGCATGGAAATGCAACAGTAGAAGGAGGGTTTTCTGTAAATAAAACATTATTAGTGGAGAATTTGCAAGAACATAGTCTTTTTGCTCAAAGAACAGTGGAAAATGCTATAAGATATCACGAAAGTATTCTAAAGTTCCTATCACTCAAACAATGTTGACAAATGTAAGAGCTGCCCGTAGGAGATATGAAGAACATCTCAAAGTCAAAACAGAACCAAAAAGAATAAGAGAAGAAAAAGGTTGAAAAAAGAAAATTATCCATAGAGATCAAGAAACTTGAAGAGCAGAGAAAGATGTTAAAACTGCAAGCTTTGAAAGAAGAAGACAATATAAAATCAAAAATTCAGATTCTTGAGAAGAAAAAGTTAGGCTAAATCTCCCCATTTAGAACTTTTATGATCAAGGTCGACTTTATTTACCTAGGCTATGATAATTAAATTTGTATTCATGTATCTATTAAAATTAGGTATGGAATTTTAGGTTACCTGTATCAAAGAGTGTTTTAGTTTTAAAGAATAATACAATCTCTTTGTTGCTTTGTAAGTTTCCTTTAGATTTTTTTATGCAGTTTTTTGTGATATTTTAACCTAATAATGTACATTTATTGTAATTTTTTAATATAAGCTATTTATTGTTTAATATAATTTTGTTATTGTTTTTTGTATAAATACAACTGTTTACTTTTTGGAAAAAATAAAAAGGAGTGCGTTGGATGGCTATGGGGAAGGTGGAGGCCGATTACTAAAAAAATAAATATTTATTTAAATTCATCCATGATGATGAACGATTATAATGTTAAGCACTAAAGTAAATTTTCAATAAGATAATGTATGAATGTTTCATGCTTACAAATAAAAATAAATTTCACTAGAAACTAATATTTTAAACTGAGTACATAGATTACAATAATGTTTAATAGGTAATTTATATATTGAAAAATTGGTATTGTACGCAAAAAATAACGCATACGCTGGTCAGGGAAAATTTGCGGATTTGGTCATGGAAAGTCAGGGAAATCAAACTCAAAATTTCAGTATGAACCCTGTACAAATGATTTTGCATAACTCTAAATACATTTTTTACTTACATACTACAGCATTATTATTTACAATATTATAATAAAATATACAAAATCACTTCTCTAATCTATTGGGTAATTAGTATGTCAAAGACACAGTCCTGTCTAGTCCTTTATTATGTCTGTTTGTAAAGTTATTTACTATGTTTGTTTACCAAGCTAATTCCTGTTTTTAATTTATTCATGCATCTGTAAAATACTTATTTTTTATTCATGGTTTATTGTTTTAGTTATTATAATTCTTCCTTATATAATTATATGTGGTTGTTCTCATTTGATTACTCATTCTTTATTGCATTCCTCATTCAGTTACATAGTATGTATCTATTTGATTAGTTTTACTATAAATTTTAATGATAAAATTGAGTTTCCTTTTTTGTATTATTTTGTGATGCTACAATATCTTCAAATAAATACAACTGCAAGTAGGTTTATTTTCACCTGACGCACATTTCACAGAAATTATTTTGTATCTTCAGAGGTTTTTAAATTATAATTGAATGTTTCGCTTACAGTGTAGTTAATGCTTTATAATAGTAGTATAGGTTGGTTCGGTAGTTATTCTAAATCGTGTCCATTGATGTTCCACTAAAAAAAAAACAGGTTTAAAGAAAATAAATAACAAAAGTAGAATTAGATCTGTGATTTTTGCATAAGCCTGCTCCTACATGGAGCTTTAAAAAACCCTTATAATGCACTTTATCAGGCTTTAAAAACTTTTCATAAGTAACAAATTTTATGAAACTAACGCTTAAAAAGGTTATGAAGCATATGTTGTAACTTTTTAACACTGCAGTCTGAAAATAAAACTGATAAACTGAAATAATTGTTGCAAAATTGTCAAGTAATTTTTCCTGTACTTGTATTAGCATAAACAACGTCCAGTGCTGTCCTAAAATGAGAACAAACTGATTTAGTAACACTTGACATTCTGCCGAGAATATCTGAAATAGTTAACCAGTATCTGAATCTCTGAATCTGTATGTGTATAGTACTGAAAACACTAATTTAAAACTACCCGTTTCACCGTCATCATCTTCAGCAAGGATTATACGAAAACTCGTTTGTTCTGGTCCCCACCAGATAGACTAGAGCACTTCTTCAGACCACTCCCCATACCTCTTCACTCTTTTGGTTTATATTTCCATTGTTGTTTGGGAATGCGGCCACGTACTTGAGAAATTTCATTTTGACTGCTAGAATTAGACTGGCCTGGGATTTTGTTAAATTCCAATTCTTAGACCCATGAGAAGTATGGGGTTGGGCCTGAGGTCCCACACATGTGGTTGAACTTGTGTAACTTTTTCACCACATCATTGTTTGTAATTGTAAGACACATTACATTCAAAATTGCTCACCTGATCCAGAACGGTACCATCTACAACAATTTTTGCTCATATGCGATCTGCTACATGAAAAGCCATCATCTTGGTCTTCAACGTGAAGATCTGTAATCCAAAAGCCTTTAAGATTTGACTCGGTGAGTGTACAGCAACTGCAAGCTGCTTTCTGAATCCGACAGGATAGCAAAGAATCCTGGTCATCAGCAAAGAACATGTCAACTGCAGAGTTAAAACTATCCTTTTTATAACCAAAATGTTGTAGGGGATAGAAAAGTAAAAGTGTAGTTTGTGAAAGATGTTTGATAGACTGCAACTATAGCAGTTACTTTTGAAGTGGTTCATTAAGAATTTACTCTCATTTCATTACAAAGAAACTCTCAGTTACATTTGTGTGTGGTAGATAAAAGAATCTTGATATGGAATGTCATAAATTGAATATAGTAAAATGTGCTTGCAGAAACAGTCCCCATTACAGCCACTTAAAAAGCCGTTGCAAAATGTGTTCAATACAGAGAGCGATGAGAGTGAAGAAGAGATGCCACCTGAAGCACGAATGAGGATGAGAAACATTGGAAGGTGAGTGCTAAGTAACAGTTACCGTCCTGGGTTATCATTGATTCAGATTTATTTGTAGGTTTAAGAGATTTATGTAAAAAGTAACTATAAGTAAATATATAAGTATATAAGTAAGTATATATTATATGTTTCTTCCATGAAGTGGCAACACTGTGAGACCAGCTATAACGTTTGTTTACCGTTCATAAAAATTCCCAAATTTAATTGTTGTCAACTTGTCTGTGCCATAGTTTTATATTGCTTTTGTCTTACTTTACAAAATCGGCACTAAATAATATTGATCAGCATTTGCATAATCAGATTTTGTGTTAACCTTCAAGAGAGAGCAACAGAAACATTTAACAAATAAAGCCATTCCTGGGTTGAAGTTTTTAATGGCTCAAACCATTTTTGTTCTTAGCTGCTTCATCTCTGTACTTTCTGTGTAACCCAACCTCTATACTCTCCACTGATGTTAGTCCGTGTGATTATTTCCTGTTTTCACACTGGAGGCATTATTTTCGAAGTGCAAGAACATCCAAATGGTTGTGATGTACAAGCTAAACACATTGACAGACCAAGACTTCAAACACTGTCTCTATCAATGGGAACGTCCCCATAAGCAGTGGTATAGCCATCGTGTGTCTCAATGGATAGATCGCCATGCCATTATGCTAGAATCCTTTTTTTTTATGTAAAACTACAGACATTTGCGTAAACGATTGAAAACGGCTGGTTTCAAGAAGATAGATGAACACTACACAGCACATATATCCTTGGCAGCTGTATGCAAATTGTTTGGCAGTCATTGAGTTCCAAGAAACAAAAACATTTCTTGGCCTCCAAGATCCCCTGATTTGCAGAATGTGATTTTGTGGACTTACCTTAAAAACAAGGTGTACCGCAGTTCACCTGGTACTACAGAAGAACTGAAACTTGTATCTACTAAAATCCAAGGAGAAATCGTCAATATTCCTTTTGGAATGGTACGTTAAATCATGTAAATTGACACTAAGAGATTGCAGGAATACCTGGAAGATAGCTTCAATAAATAAATTTGGTGTATGTTTGTCTTGACATATGTTGTACTATTCAATTCCGTTAATAAATTTATTGTAAGATTTTTTTTGTATTTATATTTCAAAATTTCACTTGAATCACCCATATAGCATGGTGTGGTTAATTTGAAGCATTGTTGTAACCATTCTGGTTTTTGTCAGTGTCCGAATTGTCTTTAATTTTCCTCTTGCCTGTAGCATTTTTGGTATAAGAAGTGTATTGATGTTGGTTGGACATATTGATTTTTGTTTTATGGTGTATGCTGAATTTAAATTGAAAAAAATGTTATGTTCAATTTTCAGAAATCTAGTAAAGAGTTTTGTTTAAGATTCACTCTTTTTGTGTTGTATATTTGAATTGTTAAATAATAACTTATGCACGATTAAGCAGTCATTGAGTATCATATCGTTATACAAGGCATGACTAGAAAATGTCAGTTCTGAGCTCATAAACAAAACAGAAAGCAATCTAAAAATTGTTTTTATTACTAATTTTGCTTTGTATGACCCTTCTGAATCTCTACATCAATTGGCGTGCTCTAGCATCTGCTCCAGAATGTGCTGAAAATCTGCTGCAGGAATGCTTCATAGCTCCCTCACTATGTTATCTTGGATCATCTTGATATTCTGAAATTAATGTCCTTTCCCTTCAGTTTTAGTTTTGGAAACAAAAAGTAACCTGGTGATACCATGGAGGGGGGTTAGCACAGTAACATTTATTGTGCCAAAAACTGGTACTGCAGCATAGTGATATAGTGTGTTATTGCTCAGCAAGAACCAATTTTTATGTGTGTGCAAATCCAGATGCACCTGTGTGATGTGCTTCAACAGCCAATCCATTCATTACACGCATAGAATGCTGCTTTCACCGTTTGTTCTTCAGAAATGAATTGTTTGTGAACCATTCACGTAGAGTACAACAACAAAAATCAACATTGTTTTTGCTTGTGATTGTTGGAAGTGAAGTTTGTTCACTATCGGCAAGTTTGAGCCAATCCACACGCCTCTTCGTTTGTGGATCGTAGGCGAAGCACTGTGACTTATTATCAGTGATGGTTTTTCTAAGAAATTCTGGATGTTTTCGTGCATTTGAAGGAAATCCTGACAAACAGCCTGCTTCAGTGTGTGTAAAACAAAACGCGCACACACAGCTTCCTTTTCCCAAAATCCTTGATGGTATGGACAGTTTCTTTATTGATGTTTAATTACTTCGCGAGCAGTCTGATCATTAGCTGATGAATGTCTTTCAGTGCAGCACAGATAGCTTCGATGTTCACCTTTATTCGGCTGGTGCCGTTTTCTTTTATCATCCTGAATGCTACTCTTGTTCTCCACTGCTCGAAATTGACTAAACCACAAAAATTCAGTTGACTGGGACAAACACTCCTCACCGTATACAATTTGCATCAGTTTACAAGTGTTGGCATCGGTTTTACCACGTTCAAAATAAAATTTGATTGTACACCTCTGTTCCAGATGATAGGCTTCCAGTAAAGTCACAAATAACACAAAAACGTATCTCGGTGACAACTCAATGAAAACGAATGAAACATGGCAAACCACATTCATAAGACTTTAGACTATAAGTTTGCGGTTTTCGCATGGATATAGTGCTAATTATTCAGTTTATGTTACAGCAGTTCCAATAGTTTTTCACCAAACCTTGTATATTCTGCTACTGTAAGTTAACTGAAAAGTATGTGTGTCTTGTATCTAATTTTGGATTAACTACTTATTTTTCTAAGTAAGTTTGTAAATAGTATCAAGTGTGAGTGTATTTTGGCATGTATATGCTTCATACCTATGAGTGACCTCTCTCATTGCAGCATACATTTAAATTAATGTGGAGTTAAGCAGATTTTAATTGTTGAGGTTTTGTGGTCGTCATTACAATTGAATATAATGTGGCTTTTACTGAGTCACCCTCCCTTCACAAAGTAATGGCAGATCAGTATTTATTATTCATGCCTTTTGACCCCCCCCCCGCGATAGAGTCTCTAGTGTTTGGATAGTGTGATTCTATGATCTCAGTTCTTTCCACCAAGGATTAAGATATTGCTGCCAGATTGATGTAGGCATGCATTAAAAAAATCGTACAGAATTCTAATGATTTTTTAGCTCATTGAAAATTGAGATTTGTATATATAAAAAAGAGCTTTAAATTTACTAGATTTTGTTGTTTTTATTTCAAATTTATTTTTTCATTTTAGGGAGACACCAACATCAGCAGGACCAAACTCTTTTGGAAAGACGAAGCAAGGATTCTGTGATGCAAAGAAAGTGTTTGAAAAGAATTTGAGGAAAGCTGCAGAAGAACATTCTGGTGATGCTGAATCAAAAAAGAAAGGCAGTTAGATCATCTGATGCATACATTGTTCATGTAATTTTTTTGTATGGTTTTGACGTTTAATTAGAATTATTTTAATCCAGTTGATACTTATTTAAAATGTAAGTAGTATTGTAAAATCCCTGAATTTAAGATCAGTCAGTCTTATGTCAGATAAATAAATAATTAATAAGCAAATGTATTTTTATTATCACCTTAAAATATAACCAGTTTTGACCATTGTATTATACCAATGTAAATTTCAGCGTGCTTTAAAATTTGGTTACTTTAGTAGATCATCATTCATGATGTGATGTGCAATTTGTATTATTAACGTACACACAAATTTATGTCAGGAGTAAAGTAACTCGTCACTATACTTGCCTCATGAGTCAGAAGAGCTGGAGAGAGTGGCTATAACTTGACAAAGATTTTAAAATTGTTGTGATTACAGTGAAATGAAAATTTTACTTTTTTTATACATTCAAATTATTGTGCCCATTTATTTGGATTATATGCCATTTAGGTTATAGTCTAAAATCTCTGATTAGATTTTTCGGCTATTACCACAGTACTGTGGTCACTAACGTGTGACGTCTTACGTTACCGAAAAGCTCAAAATTGCACTGATAATGGCCGTCAATGGCACGGCTGAAATGTCTGCTAGTGAGTATAGCACTGGACCACGGCCAAACAGCCCAGGATCAGATTGTAACAATATTTCGAATTTTGTTTTATTTATTAGTGCAAAAATCTAAAACAGTTTGTTCAAATCCACCAATACAGAAATATGGACAAAAAAATTAATTATAGACCTTTTTAAGAGAAATTGAGTGCCTAATCATGAAAGTAATTTATTTAGTTTTTATTTAATTTTTCAGTATATTACTGTTCAGTGTGTTAAATGTTACATTATTTATTCGAACAATATGTGGTGGTTAGTAAAGAGTATACAAAAGTGTGTGTGTGTGTGTGTGCGCGCGCGAGCGCACGCATGATAGCACACTTGTACACACACATGCATGTGCATAATTTTGGATAAATGTATTGCTTTGAATACATTTCGTGTATCACTGATAGAACTATAGTGTATGTGCCGTAAAGTGAGGCCAGCAATTAACTAAAAAGAAATACATTTAAATTATATCCAATTTTACATACAAGTGTACACTATTTTGGATATCCATTGCACCATCCCTTATAAAGTTACATAAAAAAAATCTGCTCCCAGTGACTTGAGAATTTACATTTTTTGTCATCAGTTCATCATCATTTTCAAAGCATTGAGATTGCCATCATTTCTTTAACCCATTCACTGACTATTTTTTTAAGGAATTCATTTTCAAAAAATGTCTTTTTTATTGCAGATTTATTACCTACAAATATGTTAAACAATGGTACATAGCAGTAAATAAAAACACATGTAGAAAGCGTTTAAATTTGCCCGACATCTGTTGGAGATTCATAAAACTACTACAAAGCAGTTCTTACATTGAAACAAATGGGCGAGTGATTGCTGCCAAAGTCAGTGAACTGAACAAGTGGCGCGAGCTACACTTGTCAAAGTCTCCACGGTACTGATAAAATGGTGCGAGCTACACTCATCAAAGTCAGCGAATGAGTTAAGAGCAGAAACAGTAATCACTTGGTATGAGATCTAGGTTGTGAGGTAGATGTTGAGAAACATTCCATTCCAAATTTTCCATAAGGTTAACATTTGATGGACCAGTGTGAGGCTACATGTTGTCATGGAAAACTCAATTTGATATGACAGCATTCCGTTCTAAATGGTATGTCTTAAAAGTTTTAAGTGCTGTAGAAAAGTACAAAGAGTGTAAAATGTACGAAAAGGTATTGTGTACATTTGCCAGTGATCATAATAGAAATAAGAGATACGAGAAAGGTAGTAAAGCATGTGAAAAATATCGGTATGGAGAACCATACATGACTTCCATATTCTAAGATTTATAATTAAAATAATTTTCGAAATGAAATATTACCATAGAAACTACTTCTCTCTACTTACTGCTTCAGCCTTAACCACAGTACTGTGGTCACTAACATATACCACCTCACGTTATCGCACTCGATTTTCACTGATGATGGAAGTCGATGGCATTGCCGAAACGTCTGGTTTTGTAGAAAACATTGGACTACGGCCAAATATCCCGGGAAGGAATTTTAACAAAAACTACTTCTTTGTTGCCGATAACGTTGTACACATATTTTATAATAACGGTTTACCTTTCCTGTTAATTATTGTTGAATAGTGTGTAGCGAACCGTTTTATACTTATTAGTCGACCTTTTTTCTCGCCGTTAGAAGTTCGTATTTCTCTCTCTTCTAGCTCCAGCGGTTGGTCGTCAATTTAATAATATAGTCGTGTGTACGGCTACCGTTTTACTCTGTAAAATGTGAATAATGTACAATTGTGTGTAATGGGTGTAAAGTGTCTTCTCTATCCGTAGTTCAAGTGCGCGCAACTTCCGTAGATTTCGTTCGTTGCGAACGTACGAATAACCAGGTCTCGATGTTCTTACCTGTTGCTCACTAGGGGTGAGAAAATCCCGGTGGCGCCAAATTGTTTTCTCAAAACAATTAAAATAAAATTCAAAGGTGTATGACCAGCGTAACTCAGGCGGTTTGAATAATTCAAATATTTCCGCCAGCTAGGCCCACTGGAGCGCACAGCAGTTCGATGCGTGGGCTGTGTAAATCGTTAGTCGTCTGCTGAAATGTACATAAAATATTGTGCACCTCCTAATGAAATTACAACACCGTGGTTACACTCAATACTTATACATTTTTTATTAGTGATTAGTTATTCATTTAATACAAATTATTCTACTACAAAATGCTCCGGTTATTTATATGAGACAACTACAGGGTTTGACAAATCGATATTTGAATTGATAAATAGACTTTTAGTAATGGCGTCTGTTGGAAATTGTACAAATTATTAATGTTCGTTTGTAATAGGTTCTTGAGATTACGTTAAAAGGATTACAAATGTTTAAAACAATAAAAATACACACCCTTACATCAAGTAAACTTAACTAACATATTGTGTAGGTATAATTTGTTTAGCGCAGTGTAGTAAAAGTGTTTACAAGTTATGGATCATTAACAACAGTTTATATTGGTTAGTTTATAAATTGACAGTGACTTAGTATTCTTTTTAATTTTTGAAAGTAATTAATTTCAGTTCAGTGAGATTTCGACCTTTAGTGAGAAATAATTAACGTGAGTTTATTTATAAATTTTGGGTAATTTAATAGGTACTTATCACTTCCGTAGTTATGGCGAATTCACACGATCTGTGGTTAACGGTTATACTGCAGTCCTCTTTAATTTGCATTGGTTTGGGACATCAGGCAACTTTTCCAGTTTAATTGGTAGGAATTTATTGTCTTTTTTCGTTAATTTGGCCTCGACTTCAGTAACATGGTTCCAGTCCTCGTCTTACGTCTTGGTATTCACTTAGTAGTAACTTCTTCTGATATTTTCTATGTTTTAATTGACAATTTTTTGGTCACTCGAAACTTAGCGTCTATACCATTAAAGCGTCATGCATTCAGTAAAAAAATCTAACGGTATTTTTTGCTTGTTACTCCACAGTTTCCATGGTAACGTAATTATTCTCCTTGGTTGATCTCAAAATAAACACATTGTTATCAAATTTTGAATTTTTTGTTTAATTTGAATAAATATTTTATAATGGCTATATTTACTTGGGGATAATTTCAATGGTTGTAATCTTTACATAGATGTTCCTATTTTCTTTCAAAGATTAGTTTGATATCTTACAAGATTGGTCTAAGCCATGTATTAATGTTTTAGTCCAAAATTGATAATACTATGTTAATACATAATTTACTTATTTCTAAGTTTTAATATAATTCTGCCATGTTATTTTTGTTAGTTGTTGGTAATTACATAATTTACCTTGTTTTGTTATTTAAATATTGTCTTCAATTGTTTACAATTGGGTTTCTTAACTTCGACAGCTATGTCCTGTATGGGCATAAGTTGTTACATCTTATAGTTTCTTATTTTATACATTACTTTCCATTTATATTATTGCTATTAATTTGCGGTTTTTGTTAAATTTATGTCATTACTATTTTTATCCCTACTCCCATTTCTCACCCACATCGTTAACACTTACATCTATTAATAAAACATAACATATAATTAAATTACTGGTCTGTACATAGTTCAGCCATGTTCCCTTTCGTTACACATAATTATTATATTTTTCCTGTTATTTCTTATAAAGGTATTGCTATTATTTTCTTTATAAATTCCTTACTTACTTAAAACATACTAACATATTACTGTAAAACTATTTCTTCTGGTATTTATTGCCTTAAACATTAAGCCAATAACTTCTTTCTTTGAATTAAAAAATGAACAAATTTGGTGAGTGTTATACCTACACCATCTCTTTTATAACAATAATCACCCTGGTGATTTTTATACTGAGATAATATTTTTTCTGTTTTTTTTTTACATTCACAATTATTCTGTGTCTTTCAGTCTAATATACTTAACTTAATTGCTCATTTAACATGTGCTTATGTTTTGGGTTTGTCACACTTGTTTAACTCTTTTTTCTTAAGATTATATGTGGTTTATTTTATTACACTTATCACTTCACTGTTCATCTTTGTCACTCCCTACCTATCTCTAATTACCCTTATATTTCTCACTATCTCACTATCATTACCAAGTTTTTGTATCTAATGAGTTCACGTCTCTTTCATTAACTTCAGACTGTCACATATCATTTTATAATATTAAAACAACATGGTATTGTAAACACATCTTTCAAATAAAACAATTTTGTATACATTGTGTCATTAAAGTGATAAAAATTGGTTTGAAATGTCATAATTAATAATAATAACAACAATTTAATAATGTTAAAATATATTGTGTTAATTGAAACATACTACATCTGTAGCAACAGCAATAATATTAGCGAATAAATAAACTCTCCAAAACCTTATACTTTCAAACACATAATGCTGAAATAAAATACATACTGCTGAAATAATCCTAGTAAAAGTTTCAAAGTATATAGTAGGCTATACAATTTGTTCTCTGATTGAAACACGCACACATTTCTATTCCCTGCCTGTATGATTGTAATTTTTTCCTTTTTTTCTTCACTGTCCTCTTGTCTCGCTTTATTTTTGTTAATATCTGGCCAATCTCTGGGGTTGGGTCAATGTCAGTTGTCTGTCAGTCTAGTTCGTATTTCTTATTTTGTAATCACCTTTGGTTGTATTCTTCCTCCTTCACTATTGATTATATTTACTACTTTCATTCTCGTTATTATTTATTTATCAAAATATATGATTTCTTAGCATTTTTTAACATACTTATTGATATCAAATATGATCAGGGTTTGGCAATGTTATATAATGCCCTTCCACCAAAATTGATCATTTTATAAAACGTGATTCTAAGTTTGATGAAATTATCAATTGTATCGTATCATTTTTTTTTCAAATTCTGCTTCTCATTCATTTTTTATGATTAATTCTGTATCTTTTATTTCCATTCTTCTTAGTCTTTTCTTCATTATTTTCTCATATTTCGAACTGGCTTATTGATTTTTTATTATAACTTATTCCCTATAAATCTTATTTTCCATCAAAACTACTCTTATACTGATATCAGGGGAACATCATCTCCGCTCAGTAAAATGATTGCTGGTTCATTCAACAGACAATCTCAATTAATAATTCTTAAATACAGTCAACTCGTGACTCAAAAAAATAATAATAATAATAATCATAATCATAATATTTGTTGGGAATCTTTTACTTTTATACTTCATTATTGCTCAGTTCGAGTCATATATTGTTTCATCTTTCTTTATAGATACTATTTGATACTATTCGAAGCATTGTTTTTTATTGATACAATTCACATTTTTATTCATTTTTAATTACTCTTTGTTTCATCTCATCTCACATTATGACTCTTAGAATGTTGATTTCATTTATATTGTTTTGTGATCATTGGTTTGGGTAATTTTACTTCCCCTCTTTCTAAATAGTTGTGGAAGCTGATCATTTTGATTGATATATATTTTTTTTTTTTTTTTCATAATTTTTAAATATCATAGTAAGTTATGGCTTCTTACTAGTTAGGAATTTTTTGTAGCTTATTCCTTTACAGTATGTTATGCTTTTTATGCCTCATTTTTTGGCTAAATATTATGGTAATTTAACCTTATTTTGTAGGAATGTTTTGTGACTACAGTCCTCTATTATTATATTTTTATTTAGATATTGTAGTAAGTCAGTTGCTCTTACTTTATGTGAATGCCTTGTAACTTTTATCTCTCCATTTTTAATTGTTCTAAAATATTATCGAGATATTTGGGTAAGCTTTTCTTACATATTGTTACGGAACAAGTAACAAGTATAAACAAAACAAGTATATATAGTATAATATCGATGTGTGGTGTGTGATCTTCTATCACTTCTGAAGTATAGTATAATGTACTGTACTATACTGTGTACAGTGTACTTGTATTTATAGTTGTAATTGTAGTGTGCTTGCAGATACGCTCCGGTATCTGCTATTATGTTGTTTCTATAAAAATTGCTCCAATTGTAACTATTAGGAGTTATTAGTGTGATTGTATAAGTGTTTATGAAGATTTCACTCTTTCAATTTAAATGAGTTTCGCGTACTTTTTGTTGTATGCCTCCCTCACTTACCACAAGTATCCGTTTCAGTCCTGTTCTGTGACGGTTGTTGCTGAAATACATACATTCAAAATACGCACAAATATTCAATTTGAATATTTATAACAGTTAGTACACATATGTAATACTTTAAATTTCTCTTAGTTTGAATTCTTCCGCCACCTTTGGTAGAACTGATTTACAAGAAATAATTTAATTTTTTAGACTAATAACCCTTTAAATAATAATTACAATCGATTAATTTTAACAAAACTATCCAGGCTCAATGCTGGTAGTCCTGTCTTCAGTACAATAATTTGAATTTATAAGGTTATGTTTTCTCGTTAATATATTATCAGGTTGTTAGGTTCTTTGAAGATCCATGATATCAGTGTCAAGATGTAATATTAATAGAATCAATAAAATTAAACACTGGTTAAAAAAAATAACGAATAAATATAAATCAATGAAATTTAATACCATATGTATGGTAAGTAAGTAATTATCGTACGTCTGTATGCGCACGCACCTTATAACTTTCTATAGCCAGTGTCAGACTCGTGGCTTGTACAGTTTCAATATCTCGTTTTATTTTCAACAATGAATTTGATAAATATATATTTTCAAGAGAAAAAATTAATAAAATACAAAAAAACTCTTGTTATGATTTCTATTTAGTTTGGAAACTATTTGAGAACAGATGCAACAGTTATATTAATAAGTTACCGCTACCAATTTGAGGTTAGCGATCACAGGTAATGCTATTACAGAAAATGATTTCTTACTGGTTAATATTTCTTAATTTATATTTTTGAACATAATATTAGTAACCTTTTAACATGTTACTATTAAAATTACTTTATACTTTTGTACGTACGTTAATGTTATTTATTTCAACATATCGAATAATCAAAACAAGTTTAGTCAAAAGAGCGACTAAATGTAAACTCTTGTAACTAGTGATAGTTACTTTAAACATACTTTGATAGTTATAAAAATTAATTAAAATATCTAATTAATATTTTAATGAATAAAAAATTAACATTTCTTGAAATTATAATAATTCCATCATAAGTTTGATACTGCGCTAATAATGACTCGCGTAGTATCAAAATGTCTATTTCAAAAATATTATTTCTGAAAATTAAAGTTATTCAAATAAAATAATGTACTCCCTGTTTATAATCACAACACACGCGAGTACGATCGTACTTATTGTTCGGTAATCCCGCACATATCACTCGGAAGTGTATTTGTTGTGTTAAGGTTACGTCTGTATATTAACTTTATGTCAGTGTACGCGCACAAATTTTAAAATAATACTTCTTCATGACGTGGAGTGGCGTGACCTATTCGTCTGGAAGCTGTTCTTAGACTGTTACAAATTGCCAAAGCGTCTCTTTCGTTTCTGACAAAATGCGTTGATTTGATTGGTTGTCATCACTATAATCTTCACCCCAAAGGCCCATGTTTTATTAAAATATTTGGTGTTTTACCAAATTTCGATTTTGGGTCCTGGTTTATGTGACGTAAGCACTAGTGTAAAAAATACTTGAAAAACTAATAATTACAATAACTTCCTTATTGAACGTCCTTTCGTTACATGAGTTATGTCATTGAATTATAGACATTTTCCTCTTTAATTTAAGTCTAAACAACGCTATTTTATTTACATTGCTTCTCTTAAAATAATGTTTTTATTAATTATCTTGGTGTTTTTTATAAGTTTTTGACACCAAATTTAATTATTTTTACTAAAAACACTTTCTAAATAAACACTTGGAGTCCATTTCTCACTTGGTTTGATTGGTTATTTGGAAATAATTATTTCCTTAACAATAGCTTGTTTTAGCGTCATTAGGCGTCCATCTTGGTTTTCATATAAAAGTATTTACAATGAATTTCCCTTATCTAATACAAGTAATCTTATAATCTAATAATACTAAAACGATTATTTACATGATTTCACATTTAAATATCCTCACATGATTGTATTAAACATAATACACATACTGTCTCCTTCCTCTTCTAACTTTTTCATACAATTGTCAATATAATTTTAGTCTTTTTCTAAGTGAATTATATTAAGTATGAAATGTCATTAGTGTACATACATTGTACTTAATGTATTACATATATTGGTTAGCTTCTAGCTAGTTTAGTACCCTTCAATTCTCTAATAATGGGCTTGTTCCTATGGTGTTTCAACATAATGGTTATTTATTTTTCATAAAAACAATACTTAAACTGTTATTGTTACATTATGTTTATGTTTCTACATTGGTATTAGACATTACTCCTACTTTTGGTAATGTTCTCATTTACTCTTAGATAAATTTATATGTCATATTTTACCTAAGTAACTTACTTGACATGGTTGGTTTATTTGTGATTTCTGTCACTATGGTCAGTTGGTTTCTAATTATTTGCATATATACTGACTGTTTTTATAGTTCTAATCTGTTCTCAAAGTTGTATTGATTTTCCCTCTAACTACTGGTAATATTTAATGAAGAAATTTGTGTTAGTGGTTGAAATCACAATCAGAATGATCACAGTTGCACACCACTATATAAAAATTATCCCGATTAGCGCTTTCAAGCCTCACAGCCCATCGTCAGATCGGAATAGGCAGAAATTATTTTAAAAACAAACCCTTCACCCCTCTCCCCCACCCTGCTCACACACAACAAGCTATAATATAAATGACCCTTCCCCACCCCCTAAACCCTGTCCACACCATCTGTACAGTTACATATTTTTCTAGCAAATTCCTTGTGTGTGTGTGTGTGTGTGTGTGCGCGTGTGCATCCTTTTAAACTTACCCTACTTCCTCTCCACACACATGGGTCAGTCACACACCCTTATTTTAACCATCCAATTAGTACTATGCAAATAATTCTTAATCTTATCTATCTGTCCTCTATCATTTACTTCTTAATCATGTTATAAAATATTTCTTCATTATCAAATTTAATTTTAATATTAATTAAATTGTCTAACCCTTTTTCTCTTTCTTTTAATATTTCTAACTCCTCTCTAAGCTTCCTTTCAACTGTGTTATTTACTACTTTTACAATTTCGTATTCTTCCAAAGGATTAACAAACTTATGGTTGTCTTCTATGAAATGTCTTGCATATAACGAATTGGTTGTTCTATTACCTTCTCCACGTTTGTGGTCAGACAACCTGCATACGAATTTTCGTCCTGTCTCACCTAGGTACACTTTGTTGCAGTCTTTACATTTTAATTTATAAATTCCGCTTTTCTGTAATACTGGAATTTTTTCTATATTCTTATTCCTTATCTTATCAAATACCGTTTCACATTTTTTAATAGCTATATCTACTCCATATTTATTAAAACATTTTATAATTTTTCTAGTATGTGAACCTATGTATGTCAATGACCCTGCATAATTCTTTTGTTCTGGTTCTATTTTAGCTTTTTGTATGTTAACCCTTTTCATAACTTTATCCCCTATGTTGGTGTTATAATTATTATTCCTTACAATTCCCTTTATCGTTTTTAACTCCCTAACTTTTGATTCGGTCTCTTTTAAACACTTCTGAGCTCTGTAACAAAATGTATTGATTGCCGCCATTTTATATCTATATGGGTGGTAAGACTCTCTTGGTATAATTATATCAGAATACGACTCTTTCCTAAATATCCCAAACTGTAGTTTCTCATTATCCTTAATTTCTATGTTCAAATCTAAGTAATTTATTTTCTTACCTCCTATCTCTTCTTTAAATTGTAAGTTTTTATCCTTATTATTTGCCTCATTTATAAACTCATGCACTTCTTCCATGCTTCCTTCCCAAATTACTAATACATCATCAACGTATCTAGACCATAATTTTATATTGTCTTTATACTTAGTGGAAGTTATTAATTGCTTTTCAAAATCATTCATGTATATTTCAGCAAGAATAGGGGATAATGAAGACCCCATAGGTAAACCTTTTTTCTGTATATAAAACTTGTTATTAAACCTAAAATAGTTCTGATTTACACATTCTTTAATTACTTTCATCAACTGCTTTTTATACCTGTATTCTCCCATATTATTATCGTTTATTAACTTAATAACTTTATTTACTGTGATATTGGTAAACATGTCCTTAACATCCAATGATATCAATTTTGTATTCACATTAATCCTAATATTTTCTAATTTTTCTATCAATTTTACATTATTCTCTATGTTGTATTTTGTCCCAAATTCATATTTCTCTCTCAGTACTCTGCTGTAACTGTACTCAATATGTAACTGTACAGATGGTGTGGACAGGGTTTAGGGGGTGGGGAAGGGTCATTTATATTATAGCTTGTTGTGTGTGAGCAGGGTGGGGGAGAGGGGTGAAGGGTTTGTTTTAAAAATAATTTCTGCCTATTCCGATCTGACGATGGGCTGTGAGGCTTGAAAGCGCTAATCGGGATAATTTTTATATAGTGGTGTGCAACTGTGATCATTCTGATTGTGATTTCAACCACTAACACAAATTTCTTCATTAAACGTCTGTTAAGATGTGCAATCGACTACAGGTAATGGGCAGCAACAATGAGGTAATAAACGACAACAATAAGGTAAGTAAAGTTTTTAAATATCTTAAGTTAAAAGTTAAATTGAAGAGGGTTTTAAGTAAAATATGGTTTAATAAACAATGTCTGGATAATAATGTCATCCCAAAGTACGCTCAAGTTAAAATTAAAAATAAGAACAGTGTAGCCAAAAAAGTAAAAGAACAAAGTGAGAAGTTGTGGATAAAACTGGAAATAAGGTCACTCTATGGCTTAATCAATAGATATAATAGGGAATTATATGACAGACACATAGAATTGTTAAGAATATACTCGTATGTAGAGTTAGAAGAAATATTATATAATTTTGGTTTGGGGTACGTAGAAAAGAAATTGGAAAAGAAAAATAAAAAAATGGTAGATAAGTTAAATAAATTAATAAGAAAGAACGAAGTAAAAAAGGAACACCTCTCTAAGAATAACTATGAAAAAAGAGTAATAAACCTTACAGAGGTGAATTTCAATACAGAAGAAAAAGAAATGTTAGCAAAAGGCTTAAAATACGCACCGCCACCAGAATTAAATCAAGAAAAAACGATTATTGAATGCGAAAGCATAATACAAAAACTAGGAAATGAAAATGATAAAAAAAGAATAAGGTGGGAAGTAGGGAACATAGTAGATAAAATATTTAAGAAAAGTTTGTATAATTCAAAAAATGAACAAAAAATCAAATCAACTGTAACTAAACTAAAGAATAAAATAAAGAAAAATGATATTATAGTTACGAAGGCGGACAAAGGAAATACAATGGTACTACTGAGAAAGGACGAATACATAAAGAAAACGGAAGAATTTATAAGGGAAGGACCATACGAGGAAATAAAGTATGATTATACAAGTAAGTACCAGTCAAGGATAAAACAAATGATGAAACAGATAACATTTATAGAAGAAAATAAGAAAAAGTATTTATTGGAAAGTAATCCAACAGCACCAACTTTTAAAAGTCAGGTTAAGATACATAAAGAAGGAAAACCAATTAGACCGATTGTTTCTTTTATTAATGCACCTATTTATAAATTATCAAAGGAAGTTAGCAGAGTACTGAGAGAGAAATATGAATTTGGGACAAAATACAACATAGAGAATAATGTAAAATTGATAGAAAAATTAGAAAATATTAGGATTAATGTGAATACAAAATTGATATCACTGGATGTTAAGGACATGTTTACCAATATCACAGTAAATAAAGTTATTAAGTTAATAAACGATAATAATATGGGAGAATACAGGTATAAAAAGCAGTTGATGAAAGTAATTAAAGAATGTGTAAATCAGAACTATTTTAGGTTTAATAACAAGTTTTATATACAGAAAAAAGGTTTACCTATGGGGTCTTCATTATCCCCTATTCTTGCTGAAATATACATGAATGATTTTGAAAAGCAATTAATAACTTCCACTAAGTATAAAGACAATATAAAATTATGGTCTAGATACGTTGATGATGTATTAGTAATTTGGGAAGGAAGCATGGAAGAAGTGCATGAGTTTATAAATGAGGCAAATAATAAGGATAAAAACTTACAATTTAAAGAAGAGATAGGAGGTAAGAAAATAAATTACTTAGATTTGAACATAGAAATTAAGGATAATGAGAAACTACAGTTTGGGATATTTAGGAAAGAGTCGTATTCTGATATAATTATACCAAGAGAGTCTTACCACCCATATAGATATAAAATGGCGGCAATCAATACATTTTGTTACAGAGCTCAGAAGTGTTTAAAAGAGACCGAATCAAAAGTTAGGGAGTTAAAAACGATAAAGGGAATTGTAAGGAATAATAATTATAACACCAACATAGTGGATAAAGTTATGAAAAGGGTTAACATACAAAAAGCTAAAATAGAACCAGAACAAAAGAATTATGCAGGGTCATTGACATACATAGGTTCACATACTAGAAAAATTATAAAATGTTTTAATAAATATGGAGTAGATATAGCTATTAAAAAATGTGAAACGGTATTTGATAAGATAAGGAATAAGAATATAGAAAAAATTCCAGTATTACAGAAAAGCGGAATTTATAAATTAAAATGTAAAGACTGCAACAAAGTGTACCTAGGTGAGACAGGACGAAAATTCGTATGCAGGTTGTCTGACCACAAATGTGGAGAAGGTAATAGAACAACCAATTCGTTATATGCAAGACATTTCATAGAAGACAACCATAAGTTTGTTAATCCTTTGGAAGAATACGAAATTGTAAAAGTAGTAAATAACACAGTTGAAAGGAAGCTTAGAGAGGAGTTAGAAATATTAAAAGAAAGAGAAAAAGGGTTAGACAATTTAATTAATATTAAAATTAAATTTGATAATGAAGAAATATTTTATAACATGATTAAGAAGTAAATGATAGAGGACAGATAGATAAGATTAAGAATTATTTGCATAGTACTAATTGGATGGTTAAAATAAGGGTGTGTGACTGACCCATGTGTGTGGAGAGGAAGTAGGGTAAGTTTAAAAGGATGCACACACACACACACACAGAAACACAAGGAATTTGCTAGAAAAATATGTAACTGTACAGATGGTGTGGACAGGGTTTAGGGGGTGGGGAAGGGTCATTTATATTATAGCTTGTTGTGTGTGAGCAGGGTGGGGGAGAGGGGTGAAGGGTTTGTTTTTAAAATAATTTCTGCCTATTCCGATCTGACGATGGGCTGTGAGGCTTGAAAGCGCTAATCGGGATAATTTTTATATAGTGGTGTGCAACTGTGATCATACTGGTAATATTGTGAACAATCTGTGTTTAAGTTTTAATACACTATTTTCCTTAACTAATGGGCCATACAGTGGTCCATCTTACATCTGATTGTTTGTACATGGTTAGTTAGTTTACATTATTTTGTTTATAATACTGTTGTTTTTATGTTAAAGATCTGTTCTCAAACCATTACCAGATGTTAGTCTTACTACTGGTAATATGGTTATTCACTTTAGTATTGGTTTTGATATTGCACTTTGCCTATTTGAATTGGCATATTTGTTGCATCTTTGCTATAGCTGTCTGTCATTGTATTTGATTGGTTTTATTTACTTGGTTGCATTTTAATGTATTGTCTATTAGGATGTATTGTTATTTATAACAATTCCTTAATTGATATCACTGTTGATAATCATTGACTTTCATTGATATTTCTGGTTTTCTGTTTAACAGGTACTTTCTCTATGGGTTATGTAACAATGTACCATCTGTTTTAATGCAGTATGTCTCTACTATCTACATGGTATCAGTATGGTCTTTCACAATAATATTTTACTTATTTTGTGACACATGTTTACACATTCCTTCTTAAACATTAATACATATCTTATTGTATTATTTATGATACTTTTCTAGTCATGGGTTGAATTCAATTCCTTTTGTTTGATACAATGGTTTTTTATATTGTTGTCAGTTCTTTACCAAAATAAAACATAGTCATATTGTTCCATTTTGTTTCATTTTGGTGGACTTATGATTATCTGTGTTAATCACAACTTTATTAAATGCGTCACACTCATTGTTCGTGTCTATTTGACTTATTTAATATTTTGTTGTTTTCATCATGGAATTAACCTATTTTCATATACTTATAAACTTCCTCACTATAATTGTTTGTGTGGTTTTATCAGTAGAAATAGTTGGTTATTCACATGTTTCACATCTATTAAGTACGCACTGTTATTGTTTGTGTTTCCTTAAATGCTAATCACTGTTTTTCATCCTCACATTTGATAATCATTATTTCACTTGTCACTTAATTAGTCTTTGGTGCACGTGGTTTATGTTGATTTCTGGTATGATTTATTCATCTTCTTCTCTCTTCTGAATCAGCTTTCTTGTCCTTCTTCTTTCTTGTTATCTTCATTGTAGTCATTATTCTTTAGTCGTTTCCCCTCACTTTTGGAGTTTGTTAAATCCTTATTTCGTCATTTCCCCTCACTTTTGGAGTTTGTTAATTCTTGTTTCGTTGTTTCCCCTCACTTTTGGATCCTATTGGGTCTATAATTGGTATTTGGTTTTGGCTCACTTCATTTTCTTTCTTATTTTTCGTAGTTGATGTCACTAGATTGATATTATCTTATTCATAGTTGGATTTTCATATTAACACATTTGTAGATACACACTTTATATACATGGATTTACTTATCTAGATTTACATTCATATTTTTTTATCTTACTTGCCGTCCTTTAGGCTCATTTTATGTAACTGCCATATTTGGTTATGTTACAATATCGTTTTTGATTTTTTACAATTTTTATTCATCATAATGGTTTCTCTAATGCTTAGTGTAAGCTGTACTTACAAATGTTTTGGAATTTTGACATTCTTTAGAGATCTTTTCTTTATGACATTGGCAAACTTGTTTGTTTGTCACTTTATTTTTTTTTTCTTTTATTTAAAGTATTTTTGTTGGTTTTTTACTTTGTTTTTTACAGTCATTGTTGATTGTCATAATATTTCTTAATTGAGGCTTGATTGTATACCCCTTTTATTTTCTTGGTGACAGGGTGAGTGATCTCGTAAGTGTTATTGCCCTTGTCTTTTGTTATAGTGTATGGTCCCACGTATAATAATAGTAACTTTCTAGTGATGCCTTCTATGGAGCTGGGTAATTCTCTGTTTTTTAAAAGTACCCTTTCTCCTACATCGTACTTAATAGTCTGTTTCTGGTTCTTAGCGTACTTATTCTTTTGTTGCTCTACCTTTTCGGCTATTCTGTTATAGAATCTTTTTTTCTCGAATTGATATTCGGTGTTGGTGGGGAATTGGATCATATCAGTTATCTCTCTAGGCGGTGGCCGCTCAAACATCATTGTGTATGGGGTAGCTTCCGTAAAGTCGTGGTAAGCTAAGTTTATAAATTCTTCAGTGGATTTCACGTAATTGTGCCATTCTCTTTGTTTATCGTGGCAGTAGGTTCTCAGTATACGACCCACTTCTCTGAGTACCCTTTCAGCTGGGTTGCTGCTTGGGTGATAAACGGATGTTTTGTAAGTTTTAATATTATGTTCACAGAGCTTATTTTTCCAGAGATTTCCCTTAAATTGGGTTCCATGATCTGTTATAACGGCCGTCGGTTTTCCCACTTCTGGTATAAACTTGGTTAAGATAATCTCAATTATTTTCTTTGTTGTTGCACGGTTAATGGAGTACAACTTTGTATATTTGGTGAAGTGGTCAAACATAATGATTATAAATCTGTATCTGTGTCTTCCTCCACTGATAGGAAACGGACCACATATATCAAGGAATACCCTTTCTAATTTCTGACTTGATGTGATAGGTATCATCATACCTTCCTTTTTTGAATTATTGCATTTTACCTTTTGGCAAATATCACATTTTTGAATAATTTTGTTTACTTTTCGATAAATATTTTTGATGTAAACTTGTTCCTGTAAAGCTTTTATCACTTTTACAGCCCCCATATGGCCGTATCTAATGTGGTAGTCTAGTATCAATTGTTCCTCCACTATAGATGGTATTACAAGTTTCCATTCTCCGATTGCAGGATTGTTTTTAATAAACAGCAAGTTGTCATGTATTTTATAATATTGTAGAATGGTTTCTTCATCTTTTAACATTCTCTCCCGGATACTCATTATTTTTGGATCCACAGTTTGACATCTTCTTATTTCTTGGGTTATTTTTTCTAGATCTACTCTGTTTTTGATAATGTTATACACCTTAACTAATTGTTCCTTCTCCCCCTCGAAAGTTTGTTGCTGGACGTTTATACGGGATAAGATGTCCGCAGCTACGTTTTTCTTCCCTGGGATGTACTCCCAGTTTATGTGATATTCCTGTAGCAACAATATCCATCGAGTTAATCTTCCGTGGCTGAGTTTACACTGCTTAAGGAATGAAATGGATCTATGGTCACTTCTCACTGTTATATCGTATCCCAGAATGTAAGTCCTAAATTTGTTGCAGGCGAACACGACACTAAGTAGTTCTTTCTCCGTGACGTGATAATTTCGTTCGCATCCATTTAAAATTCTGCTTGCAAAACTAATAACCATATGCTGTCCCTTCTCATCTTCTTGGTGTAATACCGCACCTACACTGACATCACTCGCATCACAGTTCATGAAGAATGGCTTTTTGAAGTCTGGATGATGTAAGATCACGGTGTTCAAGAACTTTTCTTTTATTTGGTTAAATACTTCATCTTGTTCGGACCCCCAAGTCCACTTGTCCTTAACTGATAATTGTTTTTTGAATTTTGCTGTTAGTTTGGAATAATTATCTTGAAATTTACGATAATAATTGCAGATTCCCAGGAAAGATTGAAGTTGTTTTTTGTTTTTTGGTGTGGGGAATCGTTGTATCGCCTCAACTTTTTCTGACGAAGGAGATATGCCTTCCTCTGCTAGATTGAATCCTAGAAATTGTATTTTTCGAGCTATAAACTTTGACTTGTCCAGCTTAAGGGTTACGTGATTATCTGATAACCTTTTTAGCACGGTTTCCACTCTAGCACAGTGCTCTTGCCAATTTGATGATGTTATTAGCAGGTCATCTACGTACACGGTGGTAAAATTCAGTACATCTTGTCCCAGTATTTGGTCCATACATGTAACAAATACTGCGACCGAATTTATCAGTCCAAATGGCAGTCTTTTGAACTGATAGTTCCTCCCATCGAACAGGAATGCTAAGTATTGTCTACTGTTCGGATGTAGCTCCACCTGCCAGTATCCACATACCGTGTCCCACGAGCTAATGTATTTTATACCGTGGAACTTCTTAAGGATTTCTTCTATTTCACCCGGTGATGTTCTATCGTTCACTATCATTTTATTAATTTCTCTGGCGTCGAGGCAGATTCTCACCTTTCCGTCCTTTTTTGGTATCGCCACTATTGGACTTGTATATGGTGATTGACTTAATTCAATGATATCGTCTTCCATCATTTGATTGATTTCTGCCCTCACTGCATTTCTTTGTGAGTAAGCAATGGGGTAAGATTTTTTCTTGAAGTCAACGGGTTCTTTAAATCGTATTCGGTATTGATAATTCTTTACTTTGCCTGGGGCGTCAGAAAAAATGTGTTTATATCTGTTGTATATACTTATGAGTTCCTCTGACTGTGGCACACTAATCTGTGGATATTGTTCTTCTCGTTGGAAGTTTCTGATCTCATCCAGCTTGCTTGACCATAATTCTTCATCCTTCCAATCTGTCAATATTCTTTCGGGTGATTGTTGGCAATAATTGTTTTGGATCATGTTATAGTGGTTTGTTATCAATGGTAAGTTGCCACCATTCACTATATCGGCTGACCATATCCCTTGTTCTGTGGTTAGTGATACTTCTCCCTGCCGCAGGTTAATTATGGCAGAGTGTTGTCTGAGTACATCACACCCAACAAGTATTGAGAAAGGTAGGCCGCTGGCAACAAGAAATGGCATAGTTACTATTATACCTTTGCTATTAAGTTCCAAGGATACTTGTTTCCGGACGGTTTTGTTTTGTCGGCCGGTAGCACCAATGATAGTTATATTGTTTATGGGCAGGGTTGATATGGGTACACTACTTCCCTGCTGTAGTCTATTTAATTCTATTTGGTCGATCAGAGAGACATTAGACCCTGTATCGATCATTATGGTTGATAGAATTCCATTTATTTGGGCACTCACATACACTATTTCATTGTTTCTAATGGGCATCATGTTATCATTTTCTTCGATCAAATCGTCCCTTATATTTTTCAAATAGTTAGTACATATTATGGTGATCTTCTTGTCATGTGTTGTCTTATATTCCCCAAGAGATTGGTCCAGTGATGGGCTGTTCACAGTTCTCACCGACCTTATTCGTTTAAATGAGGACTGGTCTCATTGGTTCTGACCTCATTTGTGTTCATTTGTTGGCTTGTTGATAGTTCCTGTTGGTGGTTTGTGTCATCACCATCGTTCCTGACATTTTCTTCGAAGGTGTGGACTCTTGTGTTTGGTACCTGGTTATAGTACGTTCGTCGGTTATATGTCTGATAATGATTTCTTACTGGACTCCGTCGTGCTTGACATCTCACATAATTTACTTGTGGTCGGTATCCTCGGTTGTTGTTGCTGTTGTTACCGTTTCCTGGACGGTAGTAATTATTAGGACCGTTCCGTTGTTGATTCCCTCTGTAATCGTTTCTAGAATTGCCATTATTGTTGTTGTTTGGGTGATAGTTCCTGGGCGCATTATTCCCACGTTGATTTCCTTGGTAGTTATTGGTGTTGTTCGGCGGTGGCTTATTGTCACCCTGTTGGTTTGGTGTGGATGGCCCTTCATTTGGTCTGCTATTTCGGAAACTCGTGAATCTGTTCTTGCGGTACTGCCATTCGTGTTCATGGCTCTCTAATAAACTAGCCATGTCCTGAATTGTCTTGACTTGACTATACATACTGTGACTTTTCCCTTCTTTTATTATTATTATTAAATAAATATATGTATCTATTGCAGGAATAACCAATAAACTATATTCGGGTCTGTTTACATTGTTCGAGTTATACACGTGTGTTACATTTACCATAATTATAGCATCTGTTCATTTCAGTCTCGTTATCTCTATTTTTATTACCTAAGGATCCAGGATTCAGCTCAGCGAGAATGCTGGCAGAGACAGGCATCGAAATGAGAATACGTTCAATGGAAATATTGACCATTAATAGTGATTTATTCCATAAATTCTTTAAGCGTGTACACCGGACAAAATATCAACATGGCGGCCATTGTTTATTGGCCCGCTTTCATCAGAAACTTCTTATATTTTATTAATCGTTAATTTACCAAATGTCATATCTTAATTATGCAGCTGCTTCGCTATTAAATGATTTTAATTATATTGGCTTAACACAAACGCAAACCAACACCCCGTTTGGATGTCGACATTTAAAACAAAACATGCCCCGCTTTCTCTCTCTCATTCATACTTATAATTTCAATTTACTTTTGTGTACACATATCTGATCATAAGGGTAAAGAGCTCTTTAAGTAAAATTTTGGTTTTGCACTTTCCTGAATCTGTAGACTAGAAGTTCTAGAAGCGGGTTCACATGTTGGTTCCTCAAAGTAGCGTGGTTACATTTTTGCTATTTTCACTGACTCTAATGTATAATTTTGAAAACAATTACTGCTCACTGTTTAGCTCACTTCTAGTTATCACTTAATTACATTTTGGTTACATTTTGTACTGTTTAAAACAACAATGCCGGTATAAATTGCCGGCGGCCTGTAACAAGGTGTTACTGCTGCTGCTGTGTTGTGTAGACTGGGCCGAAAATTATGCAAATTTTACGTATGTGTGTGTGAGTATACGTCATCGTTCTTTTGTCTCTGGTTATATAATAGCTTTGTTTGTTACGTATTTTTCTCACGTCATAGTGGTTTTAATGACGTTTGGAGCTGTTGGCCAATGAAACATAAGTATGAAGCGCCGTTATTAGTGGCAGTAACCATTATAAGTCTTTTTAGCTGCACGTACACTGCTGTCCTTGAAATTATTTTGTTGTCTCGGAACTGCGTCGTTGTAGGCAAAAACCAAGGGAAATTGTATTACCCATATAAATGACTTTAAAAACATCGAAATACAATAGTTTGCTACCTTGCATACCATATTTTTTATATCAGACTTTTTGTACTGTCACAAAACCCCCTCAATGAAAGGTTTTGTGTCGAGACACAAAAGCTTTCATTGACTCATTCACACCTCTCTAACAGGATCAGCTCAGATATGGAGCCATAACCTCCTGTAGTGTTACTATAATAAAAAAAAATTTCAATCACTTACCCTTGGTCCAATGCTGAGGTTCGCACCTCCTGACCTTACTGGACTTCTCCAGAGAGATCCCTACACCATAAGGCCATGAGGCACTTTACGCTCCTGTTCTGACGCACAGGCCAGCTCAGGACCGCGGTCACCACACCATAGAACTCTGAAACATCCAATACAAAATTTTAAAATAGTGGCTTTCTTTATATCCATATCCATAACTAATATGTTTCCTCTTAGTACGTTGGTTTGCGTTTTGGGGCATTGGTTTGCTTAATTCTAAAAATTTCAAACAATGTATAACAAGAATTAAGATAGAAAATTACTTCTCCTTTTAACACTCCGGTATCTAGTACACCCTTCTGACTCCTGTCAATTATATTCACGCTCTTTATCATATGAAAACAATTGTTCTTAACCTAAACAACAATGTATTTTACTGTTTTAGCAACAACCATTAACCCTAATAATTTACTTCATATAATCTTACAATATCTATAGCATGGCAAACAACTCTAAAGCTTTATAATTTCCTTACGACCTTTTCTTACTTTTAACCTTTTTTATAACCGAACCATTTCTAGGGAATGAACAAACTTTCAATATTATAATCGTTACCCTCCTAGTAGTAACCTCCTATCCACACATACTATTGTTGTCATCTGGGATGGACTGTGACGCCCATTTGCCTCCACAAGAACTGTATTATTTTAGAGGAATCTATCGCCTCTGTGTTCTTGCTTAGGCGTTACATTGAAAAGTTAGGTACCAACATACCTCTGGTTATAGTTATATGCCCTTACTGCGGGTCTGTCACCTGGCTCTGCTGTCCCTACTCGGACAGAGTGACAGCCGCTGTTCCATAGTTCCGGGGGATTTCCCCTAGTTTCACCCCCCATTAATTTCTACTATCGACCAATTTCAAGCCAGCTATGGTCAAGGGACTTGATATGACCATAGCCAACCACTCGCCAAAACCACGATTAGTGCTGGTAAGGCAGTAATCGCCCAAAAATCGGGGAAATCTACTTCACCTTCAAACATGTTCTACATCATTTTAATCATACCCTGCACGGTCAATAATCACATATAACACAAAATTATATAAAATTTGTGCAGGGTACTTACGCCTTATTTAGGCCTCCGATGATGGCAACGCCCTATACGTCACTCATCAACCCAATTCGCCAGCTACAATAGTACATGCCACTACTGCACTAGCCCACTTCTAACTTAATTCCATCTACATATACTGTTCATACAGTCCATTTGACTTACATTTCTAACACCAAACAACTATAAAACACCCTTTTGCCTTGCTCAAAAACAAGTTCGTTAATTATTTAAAACATTTTTTATATAGACACTTTACAAGTTCTATCTTTCACTTCCACTAACTTCTTTGACGGTGGCTTAGGAATTACAACAATGGATCACTTGATAAGATTACATAAAACAAACATATTGTCTTAATTTCTTTCTCTTTTTTTTTTTTTTTTTTTTTTTTTTTTTTTTTTTTTTTATCAAGCTACATTTATTCACTCTCATTAATATGCAAATCTTATTTAGGCCCTAAGAAGACCAATATCGTTTTAAATTCGTGGCATTGTGCGTTCCTATTACCTTCCCCGTATTTATGTCCTGCAATACATACGCATTTTCCATTTTTATCCCTACTATTTCGTAAGGTCCTTCATAAAGTAGAAAGAATTTCTTTATCTCCTTCTCCTGAGCACTCGACAGGTCGTGCCTCCTTGCTAATACCAACTGCCCGATTTCATACTTCATCCATTTGCCTCTTGTGTCATGTCTATGTTTCCTGCGTTCACCCTTGCTTAATAAATTCTCGTTGGCCAGCCGGATCTTAATGCTCACATCCGTCCGCTCGCTCTCCTCTGGATAATCAAACAGCTGCTCTAAAATTCTCGGGGGTCGTGTTCCTCTTACTAACTCGTGAGGTGTATAGCCGGTGGACTCGTGGGTGGTACTGTTCAGCCAATTCTCTACCTTCTTTACGTATAGCGGCCACTCGCTGTGTTTAGCGTGACAATAGGCTCTAAAGATCCTGCCTATCTCTCTCATTACACGCTCAGCCTGGTTTGACTGGGGATGATACACAGCCATATGTTTCGTGAGGATTCCTTCCCATCCTAAGGTCTGGCGCCATTTCCCACTGATGAACTGTGGCCCGTGGTCCGACAAAATCACCTTCGGCTTACCCACGTTACTCATGTAGTCCTTAGTCACCTTCTCACTCAATACCTTGCTGGTAGCTCTCTTTACGCTATACAATTTCACATACTTTGAAAAAGTGTCCAGTAATACAAAAATATACATAACTCCGCCTCTACCCTTCGGCAATGGTCCAAACAAATCTACCGCAACTAAATCAAATGGTCTCTCTACCCTTATAAAATTCATCTCACCTTCAACCCTATAATTCACCACTTTTGACTTCTGACACAAATCGCAACTCCTCAGTAATCTCCTTACTTTTCTCTCCATGTTCCTGAAAACACACGACTCCTTCAATACACTGACACTTCTTCGCCCCGAAATGACCGTATCTAATATGACAATCCCAAATGATCTTCTCTTCTAATCCCTCTGGTATCACTAATTTCCAATCACGCTCACCCCCTACTATCTTTTTAAACAATAGTCCTTTGTAGATTTGGAAAAACTGGTTATATTCTGATTCCTCCAATTCCGTTTCCAAGCTGTTGATTATCTTACCCGACTTACCATCTGCTTTTTGCATGGTGCTGATATCTTTTAACTCTTCTCCAAATACCTTATCCTCCCTTGTTATCTTAAAAATCTCGATCTCCTTTAGATCCCTACCTGTCCTGTTGTTTTCGCAGTCTACTTTGGAGAGAGTGTCAGGTACCTTGTTCTCTGTACCTCGGATGTACTCCCATTTAAAGTTGTATTCCTGTAATACGAGCACCCATCTTGTGAGACGGCTGTGAGCAAGCTTGCAAGTGTTCAAAAAGGATAGCGCCTTGTGGTCCGTTCGTATGATGGTTCGGTTTCCCAGGATATATGTTCTAAATTTTCCTACGGCGAATACAATGCTCAACAACTCTTTTTCTGTTGTATAATTTTTCTCCGCTGGCAGTAAGGATCTACTTGCAAAAGCTATTGTGAGGTGTTCCTTTTCTTTATCCTCCTGGTACAACTCTGCCCCGACGGCTACATTACTGGCGTCTGTTTGTAGATAGAACACTTTCTCAAAATCCGGGTGGTTCATCAAAATCATCTCACTAAATCTCCTTTTAATTTCCTCAAAAACCCCACGCTCTATTTCGCTCCATTTCCACTGTTGACTTTTCTGTAGTACGGCGCTTAACCTTGCTGTCACGTGTGCGTAGTTCCTTTGGAATTTCCGGTAAAAGTTGCACAGCCCTAGAAAACTTTGAAGTTGCTTTATGTTCCTTGGTTCAGGGAAGCGCATGATTGATTCGATTTTTTCTGGATCTGCTGATATCCCTTGCGGTGTAATAATAAAACCTAAAAATTTAATCTCCGTTCTTAAAAATTCTGATTTCTCCCAATTTATTGTAAGTCCTCCTTGTTCCAATTTTGTCAACACATACCTTATGTGTTCCAGATGATCCTCAAAAGTCCTGGATGCGATTAAGATGTCGTCCACATAAACAGTTAAGAAATCCAGATCCTTTGGTCGCAATATTTTGTCTAAACACTTTATGAAACTTGCCACACTGGTATTCAATCCAAAAGGCAGTCGTCTGAACTGGTAGTTTTTTCCATTGAACAAAAATGCGGTATATTTCCTGCTTTCTTCGGCTAATGGTACCTGCCAATATCCTGCAGTAAGGTCCAACGATGTCATGTACTTCACGCCGCTAAATTTCTGGAATATTTCGTTCATCGCTTCTGGTGACTCCCGGTCGGGTATAATTATTTGGTTTATTCTCCTTGCATCCAAGCATAATCTGACTCTACCGTCCTTCTTGATGACTACCACTAAGGGATTCGAGTAGGGCGATACTGATCTCTCTATAATTTTACCTTTCAACATTTTGTCTAACTCCACTTGCACCGCTCATCTCTTGGAATAAGGCACAGGATAACTCCGTTGCATGAAAGGGGCATGTTCTCTAATCTGCAATACACACTCATAGTTTTTTGCCCTTCCCGGTACATCGGCAAACACTCCTCGATACCTCTCTATCACCTGCCACAACGCTGCACGCTGGCCACTCCCGACATCGTACCCTTCACTCCGGAACTTATCGGCCCTTATCTCCCATACTGCATCATTAATATTTCTCGTGTTGTCATCATCATCATAATTATACTCTACCTCTCTACACCAATTGATCCGCATATCGCTATTGTCCTCATCTACTCGTTTCTTTAATAACTTTACTCCCTTCGTTTGAATTTTGTCTATCACCCGTTCGAAATTAACTCTTACCGACCGGTCACCCCCGTCTAACTCTATCACCTTTTCCCTGAAATTAATCACCGCTCTATTCCTTTGTAAAAAATTGTTACCTAAAATAATGTCCAAACTCAAACCCTTAACTACCAAGAATGTACTATCAAACTCTACATCATTTATCCGAAAGTTCAAATGTATCTGTTTTGTCACTCGCTTACTCCTTATCCCTGTAACTCCTATCACCGTAACCCCTGCTACTGGCAAAACTGGTATATTTTTATTAAGTTCTCTCAACTCCGTTAAAATATTTTCTGCTATCACTGAAATCTCACTACCTGTATCTACCAGTGTTCTGTAATGCTTACCTTCTATATTTACCCGGACTTCTGTTAATCCTGCTCTCCCTTCCATTAAAGTGTTGTTTTCTTCTTCTAATAGATCCTTTACTATGTCTGCTTGGATTACGTTGCTGTGGACATCCACTGTGTGTTGGACCTCATGCGCTTCTCTGAACAGTGGTTGGGTCCTGGCTACCACTGTCACTTCTAGTTTTCCTGCTGTCGTCTACCGTTGCTCATTTCCTGTGGTTGTTGACCATTTGGTCGTCCTTGCCGGTGGTTGGACGTCCCACTTGTACTTGGTCCTCCTTTGTCGTTCGGTAAATGTTGTTTCATCGGTTCTCTTCTCCTCTGTTCTTCTTTAGGTTGTCTACATCGGAAACACTGTCGTCTGTTCGCATAGTTCTCTACCCCACATCTGAAACATTTCCACTCACCTGTCTGCTGGAACTGATTTCTTGGTCTGTAACCGTTATTATACTCACCGTTTCCTTGATCTCCACCCCGATGTCGATTAAATTCTACGTTATTATTCTGCTGATTCGTCTGTATAGGTCGCCTAATGATTTCGCGGTCCCTAATGCTTTGTAAAACGTCCAAAATCCGTTCCAACTCACTTAAGTTCTCGATCTCCTTTGTCATTAAAGTCACTTGCGCTTCTCTAGGTAGATGTTTGCTTACGTATCTGACAAACGATTTAAATGGTATCGGCGGTTCAAGGTATTTCGCCTCGTTATATAATTTCGTCACGTACATGGTTATGTTGTTTTGTCCCACAAAATTGCCTACCCCCATAATACGACTTCTCAAACTCTCTTGTTCTTCTTCCGGCCAAAATTTATTTTTAAACGCCCTCTCAAATGTTTCAAAACTATCCCATTCTATCCTGTGTGCTTCTACCCATATAATCGAATTGCCCTTAAAACATCTGACAATCTTCATTAGCTGTATCTCCCAATTTTGGTTACTAAAACGACTGTACTCTCGCGCTTGATTCAAAAATCTCATGGGGTGTATTATCCTATTTTCATAATTAAAATTTTCTAATTCGATTTCCCCGTACGCGTCCCTGGTTACGATTATTCTTTCCGTCGACCGGTATAATTTCTCTGAATTTCCCCCCGTAACTCATTTTTCATTTTCATCAAATCATTTTCAGTTACCTTACATTTAACATGCACATCATTATCATTCTGTATAACTAGTTTATCTATTTTTTCAATTTTATTTTGCAACATGCTCATTCTCTCATTAGCGTTACTTTCATTTTTTAATACTGTTCTGTCTACTGTTTCAAAATGTTTGTTTATGTCTATTAGATCGAATTCACATTTCTCTATTTTGTTCTGCAACATACTAGTTTTCATATCAATTTGTCTACTTGTTTCACAATTGGTTCTACTTTGTATTTGCTCACTGATTGTGGTTAAACATTTGTTTTCTAGTTGTTCATATTGAGTTTCTATTTGGTTTCGTACTTTGCTAATTACAGTTTCGTTATTTGTACTGATTCTACCATTTAAATTATTTATTTTATCATCATATTTCTCGCTAATTATTTCTACCACTTGTTCTGGCATATTTGTGCAACGTATCTCTATTTCAGTTATTCGATTATCAAATTTAATATTTTGCTTTTTTATTTCGTTTTTTATCTCGTCAAATTTTACATTAAAATTATTGTTCTGTGTATTGAAAAGCATTTGCATCATTTTCATCATTTTCATCATTTCGTTATTCTCAGTCCTGTTATTTGGGACTGGTGTTGAGTGCACTATTCCTTCACTCATAACTACTGATTCTGTCATGCTTATTTGACTGTTATTTGTACTATCAGTTATGTTTAATAAAGAACTATTTTCTTTATTCTCTGCCATTATAAAATTTGTTAATGGTTTGTCGCTTTATATTATCGTCACCTAACCTACAACCGCATTCTCATTTTCAATGTCCACTCCGCCGCAATTCAGGCTTATTATATAAAATGTATTTATATATTTTATATAGTCACCAGTTCGGGCACCATTTGTGACTTTTCCCTTCTTTTATTATTATTATTAAATAAATATATGTATCTATTGCAGGAATAACCAATAAACTATATTCGGGTCTGTTTAAATTGTTCGAGTTATACACGTGTGTTACATTTACCATAATTATGATATTCACCATAATTATAGCATCTGTTCATTTCAGTCTCGTTATCTCTATTTTTATTACCTAAGGATCCAGGATTCAGCTCAGCGAGAATGCTGGCAGAGACAGGCATCGAAATGAGAATACGTTCAATGGAAATATTGACCATTAATAGTGATTTATTCCATAAATTCTTTAAGCGTGTACACCGGACAAAATATCAACATGGCGGCCATTGTTTATTGGCCCGCTTTCATCAGAAACTTCTTATATTTTATTAATCGTTAATTTACCAAATGTCATATCTTAATTATGCAGCTGCTTCGCTATTAAATGATTTTAATTATATTGGCTTAACACAAACGCAAACCAACACCCCGTTTGGATGTCGACATTTAAAACAAAACACGCCCCGCTTTCTCTCTCTCATTCATACTTATAATTTCAATTTACTTTTGTGTACACATATCTGATCATAAGGGTAAAGAGCTCTTTAAGTAAAATTTTGGTTTTGCACTTTCCTGAATCTGTAGACTAGAAGTTCTAGAAGCGGGTTCACATGTTGGTTCCTCAAAGTAGCGTGGTTACATTTTTGTTATTTTCACTGACTCTAATGTATAATTTTGAAAACAATTACTGCTCACTGTTTAGCTCACTTCTAGTTATCACTTAATTACATTTTGGTTACATTTTGTACTGTTTAAAACAACAATGCCGGTATAAATTGCCGGCGGCCTGTAACAAGGTGTTACTGCTGCTGCTGTGTTGTGTAGACTGGGCCGAAAATTATGCAAATTTTACATATGTGTGTGTGAGTATACGTCATCGTTCTTTTGTCTCTGGTTATATAATAGCCTTGTTTGTTACGTATTTTTCTCACGTCATAGTGGTTTTAATGACGTTTGGAGCTGTTGGCCAATGAAACATAAGTATGAAGCGCCGTTATTAGTGGCAGTAACCATTATAAGTCTTTAGCTGCACGTACACTGCTGTCCTTGAAATTATTTTGTTGTCTCGGAACTGCGTCGTTGTAGGCAAAAACCAAGGGAAATTGTATTACCCATATAAATGACTTTAAAAACATCGAAATACAATAGTTTGCTACCTTGCATACCATATTTTTTATATCAGACGTTTTGTACTGTCACAATACGGGCTTTCTGGATCGCATCGTCATAGTCGTATGATAATTGTATTACTAAACACTCTTCCGGAATGCGTGGTTCCAAATTCCTGGCCATGCAGATTTTTCCTAGAAAATATGAGGTTAATGTTTGTCCGTTTTGGTTTTCATACCTTCCGTTACTTAAATTGTTACGGACCATGTTCTGGGTTGACTCTGACCAGTACTTTGCTTTGAATTGGGTTTTGAATTCTTGGATACTCTGGATGTCTGGTCGTGTAGCGGTCCACCAGTTGTCATATGTTTCCTTAAACATGTCATCTAACATTCCCCTCACTGCTGTCCATCGTGTTTCACGGTTCTTTATTATCAGTTCTTCTACTCTCTTCAAAAACTCCATCGGGTTGCGCTTATAGTTGCGGAAATTTATTGTGTCTCTATTATCATTGTTAAATATTTGGTTGTGGTTACATGATCGGTCACGCCAGGCGTCCACTTCTTCCTGTAATAATTCTTCTCGTCTATGTATCTCTTCAATTTTTTGTTTATTTTTGTCCACTTTACTGTCAATTTTATTTAAATTGCTGTACACTCCTTCCATTCTTTCTCCCAGGTCTGTCCGTATCACTGCTGTATCCTTCTGACTATCTTCCCGGACTTGATGTATGTCCTGGTTCACTTGTTCCCACTTTTTGGTTGTTTCTTCGTGACATTCCTCAATTCTCCTTTTGGTTTCTCCTTCGAGGTTGTTGATTTTATTGATTACCTCCTCACGGACTTCAGAAACATTGGTTTTTTCTAGCTTCTCCAAAGTCTCTTATAATTTGTCATTGATTTCCGTAATCTGCTGCTTTGCTTCTTCTCGGTACTCCATTAATTGGTGAGCCATTTGTAGCTTCATTTCTTCTTTATTTTTCTCGTGGTCCTCCTTCAACTGTTCCTTCAATTCTTCGTTTCTTTGCTGAATTTCCTCCAGCAATCGTTGTTGTAGTGTTTCATTATTTTGGTTGACTGTTTTCCTCAATTCTTCCTTAGTACTTTCATTTGTACTCACTATTTTTTCATTGATCTGTTTCAAATGGTCATTGGTTTCTTTCTTCATCTGTTTCAGACTTTCCTCATTCTTGTCGAATTTATTGTTCATCTCCTTCAAACTCTCTTCATTCTTGTCGAATTTCTCCTCTTGTTTTTTAAAATTTTGATTGGTTTCTTTCATCATATTATTCATCATTTCCATTAATTTCAGTATGTTCGGGTCTCCTCTAACTTCTCCTTTGTCACCCGCCTGTGGTTCCATTTCTTCGTCTTGGCTTGGTTCTGTTGTTGTTATTACTGTCTCCACTTCTTCAATCGGTGTTCCTTCCTCTTCTTCCCCTCTGTTTTCTTCCATCTCCTTCTCCTTTGCCAACTTTTTCGACAATCCTCTGGTGTGCATATTGTAACCTTTCGTAATCGCCGCTAGAATTTATAGGGTTTAATTGTATAATTTCTTTATTATTCTAGCCCTACTAGTTGGCGCGCCACTTTGTATAATAACGGTTACGGTTACTTTCCTGTTAAGTATTGTTGAATAGTGTGTAGCGAACCTTTTTATACTTATTAGTCGACCTTTTTTCTCGCCGTTAGAAGTTCGTATTTCTCTCTCTTCTAGCTCCAGCGGTTGGTCGTCAATTTGTAATATAGTCGTGTGTACGGCTACCGTTTTACTCTGTAAAATGTGAATAATGTACAATTGTGTGTAATGGGTGTAAAGTGTCTTCTCTATCCATAGTTCAAGTGCGCGCAACTTCCGTAGATTTCGTTCGTTGCAAACGTACGAATAACCAGGTCTCGATGTTCTTACCTGTTGCTCACTAGGGGTGAGAAAATCCCGGTGGCGCCAAATTGTTTTCTCAAAACAATTAAAATAAAATTCAAAGGTGTATGACCAGCGTAACTCAGGCGGTTTGAATAATTCAAATATTTCCGCCAGCTAGGCCCACTGGAGCGCACAGCAGTTCAATGCGTGGGCTGTGTAAATCGTTAGTCGTCTGCTGAAATGTACATAAAATATTGTGCACCTCCTAATGAAATTACAACACCGTGGTTACACTCAATACTTATACATTTTTTATTAGTGATTAGTTATTCATTTAATACAAATTATTCTACTACAAAATGCTCCGGTTATTTATATGAGACAACTACAGGGTTTGACAAATCGATATTTGAATTGATAAATAGACTTTTAGTAATGGCGTCTGTTGGAAATTGTACAAATTATTAATGTTCGTTTGTCATAGGTTCTTGAGATTACGTTAAAAGGATTACAAATGTTTAAAACAATAAAAATACACACCCTTACATCAAGTAAACTTAACTAACATATTGTGTAGGTATAATTTGTTTAGCGCAGTGTAGTAAAAGTGTTTACAAGTTATGGATCATTAACAACAGTTTATATTGGTTAGTTTATAAATTGACAGTGACTTAGTATTCTTTTTAATCTTTGAAAGTAATTAATTTCAGTTCAGTGAGATTTCGACCTTTAGTGAGAAATAATTAACGTGAGTTTATTTATAAATTTTGGGTAATTTAATAGGTACTTATCACCTCCGTAGTTATGGCGAATTCACACGATCTGTGGTTAACGGTTATACTGCAGTCCTCTTTAATTTGCATTGGTTTGGGACATCAGGCAACTTTTCCAGTTTAATTGGTAGGAATTTATTGTCTTTTTTCGTTAGTTTGGCCTCGACTTCAGTAACATGGTTCCAGTCCTCGTCTTACGTCTTGGTATTCACTTAGTAGTAACTTCTTCTGATATTTTCTATGTTTTAATTGACAATTTTTTGGTCACTCGAAACTTAGCGTCTATACCATTAAAGCGTCATGCATTCAGTAAAAAAATCTAACGGTATTTTTTGCTTGTTACTCCACAGTTTCCATGGTAACGTAATTATTCTCCTTGGTTGATCTCAAAATAAACACATTGTTATCAAATTTTGAATTTTTTGTTTAATTTGAATAAATATTTTATAATGGCTATATTTACTTGGGGATAATTTCAATGGTTGTAATCTTTACATAGATGTTCCTATTTTCTTTCAAAGATTAGTTTGATATCTTACAAGATTGGTCTAAGCCATGTATTAATGTTTTAGTCCAAAATTGATAATACTATGTTAATACATAATTTACTTATTTCTAAGTTTTAATATAATTCTGCCATGTTATTTTTGTTAGTTGTTGGTAATTACATAATTTACCTTGTTTTGTTATTTAAATATTATCTTCAATTGTTTACAATTGGGTTTCTTAACTTCGACAGCTATGTCCTGTATGGGCATAAGTTGTTACATCTTATAGTTTCTTATTTTATACATTACTTTCTATTTATATTATTGCTATTAATTTGCGGTTTTTGTTAAATTTATGTCATTACTATTTTTATCCCTACTCCCATTTCTCACCCACATCGTTAACACTTACATCTATTAATAAAACATAACATATAATTAAATTACTGGTCTGTACGTAGTTCAGCCATGTTCCCTTTCGTTACACATAATTATTATATTTTTCCTGTTATTTCTTATAAAGGTATTGCTATTATTTTCTTTATAAATTCCTTACTTACTTAAAACATACTAACATATTACTGTAAAACTATTTCTTCTGGTATTTATTGCCTTAAACATTAAGCCAATAACTTCTTTCTTTGAATTAAAAAATGAACAAATTTGGTGAGTGTTATACCTACACCATCTCTTTTATAACAATAATCACCCTGGTGATTTTTATACTGAGATAATATTTTTTCTGTTTTTTTTTTTACATTCACAATTATTCTGTGTCTTTCAGTCTAATATACTTAACTTAATTGCTCATTTAACATGTGCTTATGTTTTGGGTTTGTCACACTTGTTTAACTCTTTTTTCTTAAGATTATATGTGGTTTATTTTATTACACTTATCACTTCACTGTTCATCTTTGTCACTCCCTACCTATCTCTAATTACCCTTATATTTCTCACTATCTCACTATCATTACCAAGTTTTTGTATCTAATGAGTTCACGTCTCTTTCATTAACTTCAGACTGTCACATATCATTTTATAATATTAAAACAACATGGTATTGTAAACACATCTTTCAAATAAAACAATTTTGTATACATTGTGTCATTAAAGTGATAAAAATTGGTTTGAAATGTCATAATTAATAATAATAACAACAATTTAATAATGTTAAAATATATTGTGTTAATTGAAACATACTACATCTGTAGCAACACCAATAATATTAGCGAATAAATAAACTCTCCAAAACCTTATACTTTCAAACACATAATGCTGAAATAAAATACATACTGCTGAAATAATCCTAGTAAAAGTTTCAAAGTATATAGTAGGCTATACAATTTGTTCTCTGATTGAAACACGCACACATTTCTATTCCCTGCCTGTATGATTGTAATTTTTTCCTTTTTTTCTTCACTGTCCTCTTGTCTCGCTTTATTTTTGTTAATATCTGGCCAATCTCTGGGGTTGGGTCAATGTCAGTTGTCTGTCAGTCTAGTTCGTATTTCTTATTTTGTAATCACCTTTGGTTGTATTCTTCCTCCTTCACTATTGATTATATTTACTACTTTCATTCTCGTTATTATTTATTTATCGAAATATATGATTTCTTAGCATTTTTTAACATACTTATTGATATCAAATATGATCAGGGTTTGGCAATGTTATAATAAAAAATATGCATAAAATTAATGGCTTCTATAAGTTAATGATTGATCTCCATTAAGTAGTGCTCAGGTTTCCAAAGTTTTAATATTATGATGTCCGTAATTAAAACATCAGAGCAGGTTTAGTGTGTATGAGGGTACACCGTGGACAAAAGTTTTCAACATTTCCTATTGAGCGTTGCTTAGAATAAATCTGCGAATCTACAGCGTACGTTTCACAGAACAAACACGCGGAAAAGAAGGACCGCTCCGAAGTCACTCATGGACCCTCAGCATCTTGCAGAGGGTTCATTCCCTAAAGACGAAAAGTCTGTCTATGAATCGTTCCTCTGTAAACACGTGCAGTTACACTGCCCAGCGATCCACAGGAAGCAAATCGCTATCCACGCTGGACACTTTTCGGCTTGCATGCATTATGTTGGTATGGGTTCAGCACTTTCCATTTAAAAAGCATGCAAATGTAAGAAAATAAACATGAATGAGGCCAGAAATAACGCGAATTTTGTGTGTGTGTGTCTTCCCTGCCTTTTTACTGCGGTAGTCATAATAATAAAATGGAAACGTAAACAGTACATAACTGAAATCTGCTTGCCTGCCAAGCACGATATATTTTCTCTTATACATGATTTACATTAAAATGAAAAAATTATAATTTTATTGCCTGGCAACAAAATTATTTTATTTTCAACAATTACCATTGTTTGAAAAAGTTTAAATGAATTTTCAAGTACTTTACTCTTGTTAAAACGTAAAAGGTTGCAGGTAAACTACCCCTTCCCCTTAACCGATCTTCACCAAAAACAATAGGCCTTGAGTCCTCTACAATTCACTGACGTATGCAAAAAATTATTTGATTCTGTTTGAATTTGCGGCTGTTATCGTTTGCCATAGGAAATACCCTTGTTAAAACATAAAACGGTACAGGTAAACTACCCCTTTCCCTTAACCGATCTTCACCAAAAACAATAGGTCTTGAGAACTCTACAATTCAGGGCTGTATGCGAATCATTATTTGATTCTGTTTGAATTTGCGGCTGTTATCGTTTGCCAAAAAAAAAAAATTTCCCTTGATAAAAAAAACCGTTGCAGGTAAACTACCCCTATCCCTCAACCGATCTTCACCAAAAACAATAGGTCGTGAGTACTCTACAAATCAGTGCTGTATGCAAAAAATTATTTGATTCTGTTTGAATTTGCGGCAGTTATCGTTTGCCATAGAAAAAAATCTACAGACAGACAGACACACAGACACTTTTCGGAAAACGACTTTTTTTCATGTTTTGAGTGTAGTACAATCAGAATCTGCAATAATCTCGAACACGGTTTTTTTTGCCATCACCATACTTCCATTTCCTTAAAGAATATCGGTATGGAGAACCATACATGACTTCCATATTCTAAGATTTATATTTAAAATCATTTTTGAAATGAAATATTACCATAGAAACTACTTCTTTCTACTTACTGCTTCAGCCTTAACCACAGTACTGTGGTCACTAATGTATACCACCTCACGTTATCGCACTCGATTTTCACTGATGATGGAAGTCGATGGCATTGCTGAAATGTCTGGTTTTGTAGAAAACATTGGACTACGGCCAAATATCCCGGGAAGGAATTTTAACAGAAACTACTTCTTTGTTGCCGATAACGTTGTACACATATATATCAGTGGCGAAGTTACATGGAGGCAATTGAGGCAGTGCCTACCCTAAAAAATTCTGTAGAATAAAAATTATAAATACGTATGAACTACATAACGTAAAGATTATACATTGTTACTGCGACTGTCAAATTTATTAAACTGAAACGTGCTTTATTGAGCGACCGCTAGATGGTGACAGGTGAGATTCGGCATAGTTCGTTTAAAGCGAATGAGGCAACCTGAACTTGCCTCAGCGTTTTTTGTATACATCGTATGTAAGCAATGTAGTGGTGTGATAGGGAAGTGTAGGGAGGGGGGATTGTCCCGCGCTGTACACATAGAGCGTTGAGGCATGCCTCACTTCTGTGGTCCAAACAGTTAAGTTAAAGCGCCTGTGTTGTTTCTAAGTGTTTATTTTATGCGGTTATTAAAAGTGTCACTGTTATTCCGCTGAACTAACAGATGATCAAGATTGTTATTTGAATTATTTGTAACATTAAACATATATATAGAAACTAATCAAGTTTAAAAATTTGAAGTTCAATCAGTTGTATTATTGTGTATGACTAATACAAGGATTGTTCAATAGACACACGTATAGAGCTGTAAAGCATTTTTTATTCAACGATTTTAAAAGAAGTCTCCAATAACATTAAGACATGAGTTCCACTGTTGCGCTAACCTGTAGATTCCCTGCTAGTAAAATTCTTACGGCTGTTTGTGGAACCATTCGGTTACAGCAAACTCTACCTCAGCGTCCGATTTGACCCACCGTCCTTTTAGTGATTCCTTAAAAAAAATAAGATAAGATTTTTGCCTACCCATTCATTAACTACTAGCTTCACCAGTAAGCAAATTGATGTCCATTTTTTCGGCTTGCACGCGTTATGTTGGTGTGGGTTTCAGCACTTTCCATTTAAAAAGCGTGCAAACGTAAGAAAATAAACATGAGTGAGGCCAGAAATAACGTGAATTGTGTGTGTGTGTGTGTGTGTGTTACCTGCCTTTTTATTGCCGTATTAAATAAAAAATATTATATTACATTAAAATGAAAAAATTTTAATTTTATTGCCTGGCAACAAAATTATTTTATTTTTAACAATTACCATTGTTTCAAAAAGTTTAAATAAATTTTCAAGTACTTTACTCTTGTTAAAACGTAAAAGGTTGCAGGTAAACTACCCCTTCCTCTTAACCGATCTTCACCAAAATCGAAAGTCCTTGAGACCTCTACAATTCAGGGATGTATGCAAAAAATTATTTGATTCTGTTTGAATTTGCGGCTGTTATCGTTTGCCATAGAAAATACGCTTGATAAAAAAACGTTGCAGGTAAACTACCCCTTCCCCTTAACCGATCTTCACCAAAAACAATAGGTCTTGAGTACTCTACAAATCAGGGCTGTATGCAAAACATTATTTGATTCTGTTTGAATTTGCGGCTGTTATCGTTTGCCATAGAAAATACACTTGTTAAAAAAATGTTGTAGGTAAACTACCCCTTTCCCTCAACCGATCTTCACCAAAAACAATAGGTCTTGAGAACTCTACAATTTAGGGCTGTATGCGAAACATTATTTGATTCTGTTTGAATTTGCGGCAGTTATCGTTTGCCATAGAAAAAAAATCTACAGACAGACACACACACACAGACACTTTTCGGAAAACGACTTTTTCATGTTTTGAGTGTAGTACAATCAGAATCTGCAATAATCTCGAACACGATTTTTTTTGCCATCACCATACTTCCATTCCTTAAGGAATATGGAAGTAAAATAATTTAAAATGAAAATAGCATGTAATCGTTCAATTAATTACCACATAATAATTAATACAAACTCATCTTACCTTTATACGGTCCAGGGTCACTCACATGAACTCGAGGCCTATAAACGTGACTTAGGGTTTATTTTATTAATGAACTCTACTCTCATTGTAATTGTTAATTTACTCAACTTTTATTAGACAAATGCCACTTTTCTTTTATATTCTTTCTTTCAAATTATTTGTTATTCATTTTTCTTCTCACATCTCTTGCTGCTCTTTTTACTTTATTTTTTTAAATACAAAAACATTTCTAGGAAAAAACACATATTGAAAAAAAAACTATTGTATCTATTCTCTAAGACAACCCAGTATTTGCGTATACACTCATTCATACATTATTTAAATTCCCCTTTTCTTTAGATTTAGCTCTTTATAAAATTTAACATAATTATGGCAAAAATTAAGAAGAAAGTTGCACTGTTACTTCTCTGTACGTGTCCATGAGTCGACCACGTGTTGCACTCGGTGGATTTATTCACTCAATTGTCCGAATTGCGTTCGCCCGGTTTAATTTTGATACACTGACGATATGTTACTGTTTATGTTGTGTCAAACCATTCTTCTTTATACGTTGCTCACATTCTTTATACGTTTATTAGAAAGTTTGGCTCACGAGCCTATCACACTGAACCGGCCGAAGCCGCAGCTGCGTGACGACAGACGCTGAACACCACGCGTCCAAAATGGCCTAAAACGGTCTCCGGAGCGGCAACTCGCTCCACGATTGGTTAAAAGTTGCCACGTGATCTCTCCTCTTTAGTCTCTTCTCTGAGCGCGAGTCCACCGTAAGCTGGCCGAGAACCATACGACCTGGGGCTCGTTAAAAAGTTCATGATTATTCATCTGTACGGGCACGCATGTCCGCACGCTTTCACATTCGAGAGCATCAGGAATCGGTGCCTGTTGACAAGCTTTCTGTACAAATGTGCAACTGGGCGTTCCCTATGGGAAGGTCTACTGTTAAAAACTGAGGCCCCAAATGGGTAACGCACTTCTACCAGTAACTCTTAATAAAGAAAAACCCCTCAAATCTGTCCTGTTACAAGCAGTAAATAACCTTATATTTGATCTCCAAATAAAATGACAAATAATGAAAATCATGATTTTTTAAGAAGAAATTAAGAAGCATTCGGAAATATGATAAAACAGAAGTTACCAGCTAATGGCTGAATAATAAGAGAATGTTAAGGGGGTATCATACAGAATATCTCTGTACAATAAACAGCTGGAAAAAATAGAACAAAGAAGAAATTCGTAGAATGGACAAGGAGTATACTTGTCCTGACACTCCAAAAAGGGCCAGGCACAATTACAATACTGTAAATCAGTTTAATTGCTATTCCTTGGAAGAAGTAACGTGGAAAAAATAAAACGAAAAAGAAATTCATAGAATGGACAAGGAGTATACTTGTCTTGATGTGATACTCAAAAAAGGGCCAGACACCATTTACAATACTGTACATCAGTGTAATTGCTATTCCTTGTAAGAAGTAACGTAAAATCACTTATGCCCCTCTTCACCAGCCTCCATTAAGAATAAAATGACCGGTAAATAACCCATTATGGATTTAATGGGAGATAACCCATTTCACGAAGCTCAGTTAAAAGATAATGTACCTTAAAATCGTCGGTTAACTTAACAGGAGATATTTGGCTGTTAAAACAATGGGAGCGAACTGTAAAATTACATTTGGCATTATTTCTGTAGGCCTACATTGTTTTCCATGAATTAGTCATTTGTATAACATAAAGTATACATGCATATATTTGTTTTGTTTCTGTGTTCAGAAAATTTGTTTTATCTGTTTTCTGTTCTTTCGTTAAACAGTTTCTTTTATTTTAGATTGTTGTGTATATGTAAGCCTATATAATGTAAGCTACTGTGACAAACAAAAATGGATCAGAGAGAAAATTTTTGTGCTTAAAGAATGTTTGATCTTTAAACCTAACTTTTGGTGGTACGTGAACATTATCAGAAGGGTTAGGTCGGGTTGTTTGTTGTTAAGCTTGCATCAGTGTGCATGTGCTTCCTAGTTCTGTCCAGCAGACTTGGGAGGATAATAGCCATTCTTTTTATATAGTTTTCTTTAGCTGTGTTTACCTTTGTAGTTGGTGGTGGTTTATTATTAATTTTGTTTTCTGATGGCTCGCACTTGTTAAATGAATGAGTCTTGAGTAGGCTTAAGTTTATATTTAATGTACTAATGGTACTTAGACCACAGATTGTTTGTGCCGGAACGTTGTGTGAAAAATTGCATGATGGTTATTGTCCATCCTAATTCTTCTGATAATTTTAAATAATGTTAATGTTAAAAAATTATCTAAACAAAGATGAAAAACAAATGTCACAGGTAATAGAAATATGCCAGAACACTATAGGCTTTCAAAAAAAGTTACTCTCAAAATTCTGTAAAAATTGAGGTTACACATGATGTACTTGGTAATGGAAAAAAGTTGACACACGGTCCATTAGGAAGGAAATTAACAGATGTTCGTGAAAAGGGGCATTAATTTTTTTTCTTTACATTAGAAAACGTTATTGTAACTAATTTCCTAAACGAGATGCATTCTCTTTAGTGTTTGCTCATGTATGTTCCTATTTTGATCTTGTTTGTTCTGAGCATGTTAATAACAACTTGTTATTTGTGTTCTGACTTTTTAATTCTCCATGTCTAAGAATGATGCCGTCAACAGAAGCAAACTTTTGAGTCATTGTTCACGTCTTCCTTCAGTGAAGCCAGCGATTGTGAACCTCTAGGAATCTGCTATATCCACGATTAGGCTGTTTGCACATGTGATCTTTATAAAATTTGGTGTCAATTATAAGTCAACATTGCTATGACGTTCTCACGGATCGTTGTGTTATACAGTGGGAACAGAATAACTGACAGTAACGAATTGCTAATACAAACTTTAATTAGACAACAAGAGTTAAAAATCAACAAGGGCACCATATAATAATTCAAGTTAAATTTGTCCAACACACAACAATAAATGTCGCCTTTTTACAGTTTTGGACTAAATTAAATGACTTCCAACTAAACCACAACAATCATTTCGTTTCATACTTGTAAAAAGTGTAACTGAAATCAGTCACTTCAAAATTCAGTATTTATACCTTGCTACCTTACACTGTAGTGACAATGGGTACATGAATGCTGATAGAGTAGTCTAATAACATCTGGAAGGGGCATCTCGCAGCACAGAATGATCTCCAAACAGCTGAAACAGCCTCGCGTTGCGTGTGCCAAGTGTCATGTAGGCACTTTTGTTATTTTTCAGCTGAATGTAGCAGTATACTGGAAGGATGACCAGCCATCAGGATGATCACACTCCTTTTCTACCATACTTCTATCCTCACACTCATCAGAGATATCAGGTTCTTCTATATTGTGTTCGGCACCAATATAGTCTTGTCAAATATAGATTCAAAATAGTGCTGTTTAATTTTGAAACAGGGTGGCCACCGACGGAATAATGGGTGAATTTCATTGACCGGGAAAAACTATGTGAATTATGGGTAAATTTTCAGGGAGTCCTGGAATTTTTAAAAAATAAATAAAGTTAAGAGTACGACATTATTAATATGTGTTTTTTAGCAACTGCTGACTACTTTTTTACGTTCGAGAAATGAAAACCACGCTGAAATCCTTTATAAATTTGTATTTCAGTAGGAGATGTGAACGCTGCCAGCGTTGTAACACCCCGTTTGAACCAGAGATGCCAGTAAAGCATCCGATTCGGGCATGAGCAGTACACGCACTTTTCCTCTCAGCTGCTTTTATAAATTTTAAAATATTAAGGCAGTGTCTTTTGACACGAGCCTAACAATATTTCTGAGGCTCAATGTTAGAAATATATTAATTAAAAATCATTAATGCGATATATACTGTTACAACACAAATAAGCCACCCCAATACCAGGGACAAAACGAATCAACTATATAAAATGTTTAAACTAAAGAAAATAAAATGACGACGCGACAAACGACTACATGACCCAACCCAAGTGATTGACAAAATAAAATGAAACCAAATGAGAAAGTGATTGACCAAATAAAATGAAACCAAATGAGAAAGTGATTGACCAAATACAATGAAACCAAATTAGAAGGGGAAAAACAAAATAAATGAAATAAACTGAGAAGAAATGAAAAGACACAAACAAATAATATAGAACAGAAAAAGGAGAAATGTTACACTCAAATATAATAATGAAAAAGAAACCAATCAATAACAAATGTAAAAGATAGTTATTAGGATCGACTAAATAATCAATGTAAATGATAATTGATAAAATCCAATAAAGTAAAGACAAACAAAGTACACTAACCAAAGAAATAGAGTTTAAATCTAATAAAGGACTCTATAATGACATGAACTTGTTAACAGTATAACTAACCTTTGTAAAGTGAGAGATAGAAAGATAATGAACATAAGTAAGTGACAAAGAGAAGGTAATGTTAGGGAATACCCACTAATAACACTTAAATAAAATACAAGAAGTGCAAAGTGACAGTGTAAAACCCCAAAATAAATAGAAACCCTATTAATAGTGTAATGGTACATATCTTCACCTAACCACAATGAAGAAAACATGACAAGATAAATTATTTAATCATTAACACTAGAATAAAAAGGGATGAATTAGAATGGGTGAATCAGAATAATGAAACGATCAGACATATCAAGGTAGTCAGAACAGTAACTTATATTAATAAAGTAGTAACAAACAAACAAACCAAAACGGTAAATACAGAAATAAGGCGATTTAACCTGAATAGCCCAATAGATGGTAAGTGAGAGAGTAGAACTAGCCCCAAAGGACCAAGAATAACATAAATAATGACAACTGCAAATGGACTAGAACTAGCCACCGCACCAACATAAGTGTGTAAATAAGAAGAATAGTGACTAACAAACAATTAACATGGAAGTGTAATGATACAATCAGCCACAACACTAAGGAAGTGACGTATAAAGTATGACAAAATAAAGTGAACCAAGAAGGAATACAAAACTTGTGTTAAATAGACTCACTAATGAAAATTGTATATAATATTAATAATTGTAAGGACAGACAAGTTAGAAATACTAATTATTAAGTACTTAAGATATAGAAGGGCACAATAACCCAAACAGATAGAGTAAACTAGGACAAATCACATTAGCACGATACTAACATATCAGTGGTACAATAAAACACAATAGAATGAGAGTAGTAAATTGTAATGATGGTGAACATTTTCTAAATAGATGTAAGAAAGAGAATTTTTTAGTAAGCAATACAATAATATTAACCCACCAGTAACACTAAAAGAAGATTGAGTGTAAGGTGTTAGTGTTAATACCCCAAAGTGAGAATAAAACCCCATTAAAAAGTGATAAAAACACTGATAAAGCAGTGTCCAAAGTTTATAAGTGAATAAACTAAATTATAAGTGATAAGTTATGTGTGAGTGAGATCTAATATTGGCCAAACACAGGAAGGACTGTGATAGTGGAAATGCCAATATGAGTGGACACCCAAAATGTAACTACACAAACTAATATTATTAAACTTAAGTTAGTATTAGTAATCACTAATTACTATGGTTTTTAAATGTGTGTTAATTAATATTGTAGGCCTAAGGGACAATTCATAGTTTTAGGAAAGTTAAGAAACATAGAATATTAGTGTGTTAAATCACCATATAGAGAGTTTCTATAAGATTAAATTATAAAAACAATTAATAATCATTATATGATTTAGTAAGAGATAGTGAAATAGGATAAGGTTACATAATTAATGACACAAGGTCAAATAAGTTTAGTGGTAAGGATTTTCTATTACAATCTAAAAGATTAATCAATGTTTATATGTTTGTTTTCCTTTGATGACACTATAAAATAATTATTACTCACTGAAGAGTATGAGTGGATAATATATTTCAAATAAGTATGTGTTAAATGAATAAGAATTATGTTTTAATGACTAAGGTTTATGTTCCAATTAATTATGTTTAAATGATAAGAATTATAGCTATGGGAATTGTTAAAACCATTAGATGTTATGTTATATGTTGTAAGAAATAAGATTTTAAAACCAACAGAAACCAGTAAACAAGAAACAAACAATACATTCAGATACAATGACACTAAAAGTGAGTTATGACAGTAGACAAATTAATATAGGGAAACAATAAAATTACACACAATTACAAGAACCGACTTAAACATTGAACAAATGAACAGAATCTTGTATTAAAACAATCAGGACCCATTACAAGGAGAATAAAATGTAATATCAGTAATTAAAGAAAAATAGTCAATTGCTCTTTAAGCCTAAGTAAATTCCCAACTGTCAACTACAAAACACTTCAATTTATAGAATTAAACACTGACATTAGGAAGACTAAACCACATAAACTATGAAATACAAATAGACAATCATGTTAAGGCAGAAATATTATGATAATAATGTAAATTAAGAAAACAGTATAATTAAATAAAATTCACAAAACTGTCAAAATGTTGATACCTAAGTGAACACTATAATATTGGATGTCAAATTAATCCTTGAGCCAAAATATGAACAGTGGTGATAATATTTACTACTAAAAAGGGAGTACTGAAGATTAATTACATTTAGAAGATCTGTAACCAGTTTAAATAAAAATTCAAATACCCTAACAATACTCTTTAGCCAATTTCAGCCAATCAAAAACTTTGAGTAACCATGACAACAACCGAATATTGACTAATTTCAGTTAGGAACAATACTTGATGTAGTGACGCTAAACTGGAGAGACGCCACGCCGTGAAGGGCCCAAATTTTCAACAGAAAAACAGTATAAGTGCCCACAATTTTGAGAAGGAGTACCAGGACAACAGATGAGAGGCCATTACAACTAATCTACACCAAGGACCAGCTCGGAATTAATCCAGATGACCGGAAAATACCTGTAATTCGACTTGAAGAAGATGACAACCAATTTTTGAGCCCAAGACTGAAGTAGGAAGAATCAGCATTGACCCATTACTTTACATGGACGACTGACAATACCCTCATATCTACTAACGTTGAGTATTGCTGAATTTATTTGATTACTATAAAACAAATTCTCTTTCAAAAATTCTAAATATATAATAAAACTCTCACTATCACTGAATATATTTTCAAGGATTGATAAAATAAAGAAATAACTTTGTAAACATTGAATGAACACATGATAACCTATGTTACACAACGACACTGTCACACTTCAACACCACAATATTTAATTTATAGCAAACCTTGTGTAATTTTAATGATCACAAACTTGTAACGTTTATTTTTGAAAAATATTTATAAAATTGTAAAAGTAGTACAGAATAGCTAAAAATAATGTGTACCAACAGTTCTATTTGACAAAGAAGTATGTGAGGGTGTGTGAAGGGAAAGTCGGTAAGACTATCCTCTTGGCATTGTAACCTACAGACAGCTTGATGTGTTACGGCTGTAAAGTTAATTGTCTGACAAAAGGATTGACACTTACTAAATGTATGTGAGACGTTGTATTTCGCATCAGGCAGCTGGGCTGAGTAAGAAAGGCATAAACCCCAATAAACCAATTTGCCCTTTTTAAAACTTTGACACAGATTGAAAGCAAAGAGTTTGTCAATTCGATACGGTACAACATTAGAGGCCAGAACAATTGCAACATAGAAATTTGACGAAAGTCGTGCTTACAAAGGAAGATTCGTTCCAGACTCAAAACAATGCTAGAGTGCAACTTGAAATATAACAATGGTACAGCAGATCGAACAATACCAGTATTGTATCTACGTTAAAGTGTAACAGAAAGTGGACACTAGGAGAAGGCCACGAGAGACAAAGAAATGTCGCCTGATTTACAAGGGGAAAGCGAAACTCACGAATTCTGGAGTGCTTGAATGAGATTCCTAGTAAATAGAGAAAACGGCTGTAGGAACAATCAGGACCAATGGGAGTTCGACAAGAGAGTCACGTATAAAACAGATATACTCGAAAACCAATTACAAATATACAATTTGTTACACTGGTTAAGGAACCAATAAGAGTATCCAAGCAGAGGGAAGATTCAACAGCGGTAGGCGGGATGAGAGTTTACTTGGTAGATCTCAGTACAGAAAAACGTCAGTCTACTATAGGAAGTCGAGTTTAAGCAGTCTAGTCAGTCTACTCGAAGCAGTCTAGTCTAGTTAGTTTAGCAGTCTAGTATTCATCATCAGTCTAATACTCATCATTTACAAAGTGATCACCACAAAACATTTTAATTCGCAAGAGTGTTGATCTTCACCGTAATTTAAACAAAGTGTCGGAGAATACGCTAACAGACATTCTACAATTACAATCATTCACAAGAAACTATAAACATCACAGCAGCTTTGATTAATACAGAACACATTAACATAGAGACTCAGTGCATATTCTACAACAGAGACATTAGACATAAAATTCAGCAATCTAAAGAACTATTTAAAACACAGTACACATGAACTTTTTCTACATCAACTAAAGACACTCATATTCAACACAATAGGTGTGCCGTGAAAAGTGAACAGGTCGAGAATGCGCCAATAATTAAACAGTGATTGTGAGGTGCAGTGATCGCGAAAGGATACGTAAGCTACAACGACTACGGAGATCAGCAACTACAACACAGAGGACCACATGATATCACCGAGAATATGAACTACTAATAATCAACGTTCTCAAACTAATGGTATTTTTAGAGTTAAGTCAACAAACTCAATTCATTCAAGTCAAAGGACTCACACTAATAAGTAATTAACCTTGAGAACTGCCTCTCAGTGCTCTGCATTCGACTGAAGCGAAATAAAACGTCTACTAGTAAATTCTTAAAAAAAAACCATATCTAAACAATAATATAAATTTGCCAAATACAATTGTAGATTATAAGTTACAATTATAAGTGTTATAAATTTAATAAATGTTCATTAATCGCGATTTCAGAGATAATTATTGTTAAGATCAGAGAAATGATTATACGTAAGGAAATATCCATACAGAAGATTATATTTGTAATTTACTACAACTTGATTAATTAAATAAGCATTAGACATAATATTGTTGTTGTGTGTTTGGCAAATGAATCCTTTATATCCACATCCTTGTAGATATGAGGTGGCGCCCGGGAATTTAAAACATTTTGGCAGTAAGTAATTTATAGAGTAAAAATTTCCATATAAAAGATAAATTATTAATGTATGCTAATAAATTTGCATAAAATATAAATAAATTCTTATATTTGACTGTACAACTCGTGGCATTAAAATTGTCAATTGCAAATAAAAAATTCTTATATTTGCCGCCCAAAGAACATTGGACATTAAAATTCTTATATTTGGCGCCCAACTCGCGTGGCAAACTCTAAATTTAGATTTGTCAATCTTATATTTGTCGCCCAACTCGTGTGGCAAAATCTAAATTTAGATTTGTCAAAAAGGCAGATGAATGAATTGAGTTAAATAAGTTAACTAAACTGAGAATTAGAAATAAAATAGAAGTATTAGTAAATAGAGTAGACATTAAGAACATAGGGCTAGTAATTGTAACTACAGTTGCTTAGTCACGGTTCGAATATACGGTATATGTTGACGCGAAGTAAGGCATGCAAAATGGAAAAAGAAACACCTTATACGACAACGGTCAATGAAGAAGAAACACAAGTACCAAGGAGAGCTGAAGAGAGCGAAGAGATGGAGATATATAACCAAATGGGAGATCCTCAAGTCATAGCAATGATGGAGGAAGAAATCAGAACGGATATTGAAAATATAAGGGCAGAAGGACCACACGCAGAAGTTGAACAAGTAAGTGCGACAGTACCACAGATGGAGAAGGAACAAATAAGGGCAGAAGGACCACAGCCAAAAAGTGAGCTGCAAATGCTATACGAACTGATGAAAGTAGATAACAAGAAATTACAGAATAAATTAGAAATAAGTCTGAGTAAATTACATGAAGTCAATAAGAAATTACATGAAGACATTCAAGATATTAAAGTAAATTAGAAGAAAAAGTTGAAGCAAATCAGAATAAATTAGAAGTAGCTATTAAGGATATTACAGGAAAGCACACTAAGCTAAGAGAGGAGATAAAAAACGATATGAACACGTTGCATGACAAATTAGTTGGTGATATTCAAATAGTGAATAAAACATGGCGTGAAGAATTGAATAAGACGGAGCATAATTTTCGCGAGGTGGTACAACAACAAAGTGAAAAATTTAAGTGTGAAATACAAAAAACTACTCAAAACTTAAGTGAAAATTTAAATCGAATCAATCAGGAAGTGAGAAGAGAAATAAAAACAACGAAAGAGGTCGTCCGAGAAGAAGTCAGAAATATTTCTACCGTAAACAAAGAAGAAATGGAAGAACAATTAAGAAAATTAGCTGAAGAAAAGGTCGACGCATCGACGAGATGAAAGAAGATCAAGAGCAATTAAAACGAAAATTAACAGAGTTGGAGTCAAGACCAATGGTAAACAACCATTCGGGACAGCTTGGAGTACGGATGTTATTATCCGAATGGTAAACTCACTATGGTGCAATACCTCGAGAATAAAATTCTACAGTGCAGACAACTGATCCCACCAATCTCGGATCAGCATTTAATTCGCAAACTTGCACGACACTATAGTAAGGAAATAGAAGTTGCCATCATAACTAGAGGCGTCCAACAAGTAGATCAATTTGAAAGCTTACTAAATGAGTTTGCTACCATTCAACAACGAGAAATGAGAGGATCGTATCGGTCGCCACAACAAACAACGGCTGACAACGGTGGAAGACATATTAACAATAGCTATCATAAAACGAAGGGTATGAAAGTGGAGACTGAACACGAGGTTCACAGACCTGGGTGGCGCAATAAACAAACGTTTGGCACAGAGGATAGGGGAACAAAACAGCCCACTGTCAACACAGTGACAAGTGAGCGACAACAACCTGGTCCTTCACAAGAATCACGTACAAAAAACGACCAGCCAACCCATTATCGCGGCAACAATTCTTAGCTAGTCGAAAAATAGATAACCAGTTAGACGTAGCATTAGATTATATTGATATTCGTGAAGAATTGGATAAAATGGATGAAGAAGAAGAAACCACTAATTTCCCGTACAATAAATGTCCGGAAATAAAAATAAAATTAAATAATGTAGAAGTAATTGCACTTATTGATTCGGGCAGTCAATTAAACGGAATTGCCGTAACATGGTTCAACCATAATAAAGATAAATTAGGTAGAATCGAGTTATTAAACTTATCGAATACCAATATAAAAGGTGCATTCGGACATAAATCAAAATTAATACGAAAACAAGTACTTTTAGAAGCTGAGGTTGATAATTATAAATTTGACTTAGTATTTTTTATCATCCCTGGACTGAATAAAGACTGTATACTAGGAATAAATATGTTGAAGGAAGGTGAGTGTACTATAGATTTCCAGCAAAATGTAATGCATATTAAAAATAGAAATTATAAGAAAAATGTAGAGGATCCTAATGAAATTGTACATATACATCAGATCGCTGTGGATAAAGAAACGGCTGATGAGAAATCTATTAACTTTCAAGAAGCTGTCGAAGAGTTAGCTAATATAAATACAGAAACGAAGAAAAAATTAACTAAAATATTGATGAAAAATAGAAAGCTATTTCGAGAAGAACCAGGCCGAATTCATGGATATGAACATGAACTACGTATCACGGACAACACCCCCTTCTTCCAAAAGGGATGGCCTATACCAATTGCCTATCAAGACAAAGTTGAAGAGGAGATCCAGAAAATGTTAAGATACGGAGTGATCGAGCGAGCGAGCGGCCAATATATCAATCCCATGGTGACAGTTATAAAAAAGGACCAGAGCGTAAGATTGTGTTTGGACGCCAGGAAGTTAAACAAGGTGATGATACCTGACTTCGAAGGGGCACAACCAATCAACGAGCTCATTGCTAATTTCGGAGGAGTAAAATATATGTCATCGATCGACCTACGCTCCAGCTTCTGGCAGGTACCACTTAAGCGAGAATGCAGGGACTTCACCGGGTTTCTATATAAAGGAAAGACCTACCGCTTCACAGTCACACCGTTTGGATTAAAGACAAGTCTGGCCAGCCTGACGAGAGGATTGGATACTGTGTTGTCAGATGCAGTCAAGAAATTTACGATAATATATGTTGACGACTGCCTATGTCTATCTAACAGTCTGGAGGAACACCTCACACATTTAGATCTATTATTGACCAATTTATGCGAAGCAAACATCACAGTGAACTTAAAAAAATCACAGTTTTTTCGTAGAGAAATTAATTATCTTGGTTACTGTTTATCAGTAGAAGGCCTGAGTCCTATGCCAGACAAGGTAAAGGCAATCCAAAATTTTCCACGTCCAAGAAATCAAAAGCAACTAAAGGGATTTTTAGGGCTTACAAATTTTTATAACAGATTTACCAGTCGATATGCTGAAACAACATCTTTATTAATACAATTGTTAAAGAAGGAGCGCTACTTCAAGTGGACGGAGCAGCACGACCGACAATTTAAATTAGTCAAAGAATCATTTATAGATACTGTAATTTTAAAACACCCAGATCTCAAGAAGCAATATTATTTACAAACAGATGCCAGCAACTACGCACTAGGAGGGCAATTGTTCCAATATGATGACGAAGGACACATCGCCGTCGTAGCTTTTACTAGCAGAACTTTCAAAGGTGCTGAATTAAACTATCACACAACCGAGAAGGAACTGCTGAGTATCATACATTGTTTGAAGAAATTTCGGATATACTTATTAGGACATAAATTCACAATCATAACAGATAATAAAGCTCTCACATTCCTACACAAATGCCACCTATCAAATGCTAGAATTACCCGCTGGATACTGTGCATCCAAGAATACGATTTCGACATTGTGCATTGTAAAGGCAAAGAAAATATTGTAGCCGACATACTAAGCCGAAACCCAGAGGACTCTATGGACAGTAGTGATGTCAATTTTAGTGAAGAGATGGAAATTAATAGTATTACCTTGAAATTGGATAAGAAAATAATGAAGGATATAAAAAATATTGAGAAATTACAACGCCAAGATCCTAAATTGAACAAAATTATTTGTGAATTAGAAAGTAAGGAAGACTCTAAATTAAATAATAAATATCAATATGTTAAAAAAATCCTATACCGACAAGACAAGAAGTCATGGAAAATATATGTACCGAGTAACATGAAAGAAAATTTAATTCAAGAATTACACGTTGTATACGGACACTGCGGTATACAAAAAACCGAAAGACTTTTTCGAGAGTACTTTACTGGAGACAGAATAAACAAAACGATACATCAAATCATTACTAAGTGCGATACATGTCAGCGATGTAAGGATCATCATAAGAATAATGTAGGAGAAACCATCCCGATGCTGCCAAAGAAGAAAGGGGAGTTAATCAGTATGGACTACTATGGACCCTTAATCACATCGACTGGAGGTGTTAAATACATTCTTGTTATCATCGATAATTTCACAAAGTACGTCAAACTTTATGCGTTGAAAAGAGCTACAACTCGTGCTACCATAAATAGACTCAAACAATATATAGCGTCATGGGGAAAACCGTTATCAATTGTCACTGATAATGGAACACAATTCACGACTAATGTTTGGACAAGGAGTTTACGAGAACTAGGAATTAAACCGAAGTTTACCGCTATTCGGAACCCGTGTACAAATATAGCCGAGAGAACTAACAGACAACTAGGTAACTTATTTCGAGTATTTGTCAAAGAGAAACACTCAAATTGGGCCAAGTATATCCAAGCCATTGAAATTTGTTTAAATGAGACATACCATAGTACCATTGAGATGAGTCCAATCGAGGCACACTGTGGAAAGAAACCAACCAGAGAGTGGACCAAATTTATTGACAGAAGTGTGATTTCCGAACCAACTACTTATAAGCCGGAAGACATTTACTTAAGGATTAAAGAAAAGAGAGAGCGACATGCAAATAAGATGAACCAAAGAGAACTAACAACATTTGCCATCGGTGACCTGGTATTAGTTAAAACATGTCCAATATCCGATGCAATGAATAAGATAATAGCGAAATTTTGCGACCTGTACGAAGGACCATATAGGGTTGCGAAGCAAATAAGTAAAGCTACTTATACGTTAGAATATTTGGACGAGAAGAAAGGAACAAGAGGAAATTTCAATGTCCGACAGCTAAAGCAATATATCACCTGACAAGAAGAGCAGTAAAAGGAAATAATGCGTTAGTAACGATCGGTTACGTGAGTAAGCAAATTGTAGCACTCATATAATAAATATGATATAATAAAGTTATGTATAATAATTGTAAAATTTTAAAGTAATAATCGAAGTAAGATTGTCAACTGACGATGTATAACAAGAGTAAAGATTTATTTTTGTATATTATGTATAAGAATAAAAGTATATCTAAGAAAAACAAAACAAAGACATTGAACAATGACTAACAATGAAAGTAATGATAAGAACTAAGTGATAATTAGTATGATATTATGAATTTTCTTGTTGTTGTATGCATTTGCAAGTAGAAAATGATTGACAAATGAAAAAAATATATAAGTGGATATTTAACTAATAGGAAGTAAGAAAGAACAGTAATAGTATCTAGGTGAATAAATATATGGAAACAGATGTACATAATGAATTAGATAGTTGTTAAGTTTATATTATGATATGTTAGGAAGATAAGTGGTCTGAATGGATGATAGTGCGTAGGATTGTAAACAATTGTATAGGTCAGCATAGAAAACAGAAAATTTAAACCATTAGTAGGACCCTTTGCCAAGTAACAAGGTGTGAAAGTGTCGAGTGACCGGGGGACGAAGTCATAAATCTTAACTCAAACACAAAGGTACACTGTAGACAGTTTCGAACGTAAACAAACCAAGTTGAACGTCCTCTAACCAGTTAAAGAGATTACATCACTAGCAATAAATGTAACTCATTAGATATTTATAATTAATTAATTCAAATTTACATAATTAATTTAAATTTACATAATTAAAAAAAAAAAAAGGCACAAATTTTATTATTTGATTTTGTTACACGCCATCAATTAATAAAAATTTAAGGACAATGTAACGTTTATTTTTGAAAAATATTTATAAAATTGTAAAAGTAGTACAGAATAGCTAAAAATAATGTGTACCAACAGTTCTATTTGACAAAGAAGTATGTGAGGGTGTGTGAAGGGAAAGTCGGTAAGACTATCCTCTTGGCATTGTAACCTACAGACAGCTTGATGTGTTACGGCTGTAAAGTTAATTGTCTGACAAAAGGAGTGACACTTACTAAATGTATGTGAGACGTTGTATTTCGCATCAGCCAGCTGGGCTGAGTAAGAAAGGCATAAACCCCAATAAACCAATTTACCCTTTTAAAAAACTTTGACACAGATTGAAAGCAAAGAGTTTGTCAATTCGATACGGTACAACATTAGAGGCCAGAACAATTGCAACATAGAAATTTGACGAAAGTCGTGCTTACAAAGGAAGATTCGTTCCAGACTCAAAACAATGCTAGAGTGCAACTTGAAATATAACAATGGTACAGCAGATCGAACAATACCAGTATTGTATCTACGTTAAAGTGTAACAGAAAGTGGACACTAGGAGAAGGCCACGAGAGACAAAGAAATGTCGCCTGATTTACAAGGGGAAAGCGAAACTCACGAATTCTGGAGTGCTTGAATGAGATTCCTAGTAAATAGAGAAAACGGCTGTAGGAACAATCAGGACCAATGGGAGTTCGACAAGAGAGTCACGTATAAAACAGATATACTCGAAAACCAATTACAAATATACAATTTGTTACACTGGTTAAGGAACCAATAAGAGTATCCAAGCAGAGGGAAGATTCAACAGCGGTAGGCGGGATGAGAGTTTACTTGGTAGATCTCAGTACAGAAAAACGTCAGTCTACTATAGGAAGTCGAGTTTAAGCAGTCTAGTCAGTCTACTCGAAGCAGTCTAGTCTAGTTAGTTTAGCAGTCTAGTATTCATCATCAGTCTAATACTCATCATTTACAAAGTGATCACCACAAAACATTTTAATTCGCAAGAGTGTTGATCTTCACCGTAATTTAAACAAAGTGTCGGAGAATACGCTAACAGACATTCTACAATTACAATCATTCACAAGAAACTATAAACATCACAGCAGCTTTGATTAATACAGAACACATTAACATAGAGACTCAGTGCATATTCTACAACAGAGACATTAGACATAAAATTCAGCAATCTAAAGAACTATTTAAAACAGTACACATGAACTTTTTCTACATCAACTAAAGACACTCATATTCAACACAATAGGTGTGCCGTGAAAAGTGAACAGGTCGAGAATGCGTCAATAATTAAACAGTGATTGTGAGGTGCAGTGATCGCGAAAGGATACGTAAGCTACAACGACTACGGAGATCAGCAACTACAACACAGAGGACCACATGATATCACCGAGAATATGAACTACTTATAATCAACGTTCTCAAACTAATGGTATTTTTAGAGTTAAGTCAACAAACTCAATTCATTCAAGTCAAAGGACTCACACTAATAAGTAATTAACCTTGAGAACTGCCTCTCAGTGCTCTGCATTCGACTGAAGCGAAATAAAACGTCTACTAGTAAATTCTTAAAAAAAAACCATATCTAAACAATAATATAAATTTGCCAAATACAATTGTAGATTATAAGTTACAATTATAAGTGTTATAAATTTAATAAATGTTCATTAATCGCGATTTCAGAGATAATTATTGTTAAGATCAGAGAAATGATTATACGTAAGGAAATATCCATACAGAAGATTATATTTGTAATTTACTACAACTTGATTAATTAAATAAGCATTAGACATAATATTGTTGTTGTGTGTTTGGCAAATGAATCCTTTATATCCACATCCTTGTAGATATGAGGTGGCGCCCGGGAATTTAAAACATTTTGGCAGTAAGTAATTTATAGAGTAAAATTTCCATATAAAAGATAAATTATTAATGTATGCTAATAAATTTGCATAAAATATAAATAAATTCTTATATTTGACTGTACAACACGTGGCATTAAAATTGTCAATTGCAAATAAAAAATTCTTATATTTGCCGCCCAAAGAACATTGGACATTAAAATTCTTATAAACTTTAAATGATATGTTCTAATTTGTTATCTTGTTATAAAAACTTCTGTATCGTACGTAAAAGGACTGTATAGGTAGATTTAATTTTGTAAATAATAACCCACGCTGTCTTGCATCTAATAGAAACATTGTACTGCCAACCCAGCAATCCGCTGACTGACCGACTATATTTTGCCGAGGCTAAAATTATTATATCAATTATTATTTTGTATAAAGCGTTAACAAGAACTAATAATTCAGAGCCTAAATAAAAAAAGTGTGTACCGAGAATAACTGTCCAGTATTTATTTATAGAGAATAATATGTATGTTTTGTTTAATAGCAGTGAGTCAACGTAACCAACATTATTCAAGTTGGCAACACGTTTTCCCCCACTCAAACGAGAATCGGTTTCATGCCAGTCGGCGAACGATTCAAATTTACACTAGTGCACTGTCAAACCATACAGGTAAAAACTTTTAATTGTTTTCTCGTAAAACAATTTGGCGCCTATCGGGAGTTACAAAAGTGCGAGAAGGGACAGGTAAGGCACGCAGGCTACCAGACGCTTATGAACGTTACAATTTACGTTCGATAAAACTTCCAATTACACAAACATTAAATATTTTAATAGTACCAACAAAGTGGCTTTTTACAAAGTGGCGCATCAACTAGTGAGGCTAGAATTACGATAGAATATCTAGCGGCAGGTACGACAGAAGGTCAACAAGATGAAGAGAGCATCATCATTAAGGCGGACGAAGGAGGCCGAAAAGGAAGTTCGAGCGGAAGAGAAGGAAGTGACTTCGGTAGAAGACGCCGAACAAATGTTACCTCCAATGGAACCAGTCAGACCTGTGCAGCCAGAAAATCAACCAGAGAAACCCACACAGCCAGGAGATGGAAATGATGAAAATACTGATGGAAGATAACCGGAAGAAGATGGAAGAGAAAATGGAAAAAACGAACGAAAGTATAGCATCATTAAATGAAAAATTGGACAAAAATAAGGAGGAAATTAATGAGAAATTTGACCAGAACAGCCAGCAAATGGCCGAAAATAATAAAGAAATGGCAGTAAACATGGAAAAGTTGAAGGAAGAATTGAGCAGAACCATCGAAAATAATAATGAGCGAATCAATAAAAAGATCGAGGAGGAAATGTCCGAGATGCGCGGGAAATGGGAAGACACGAGCCGTGAAATACAACGAACGAAGGAAGATTTCAGATTACGGATGACCAACCTGGAAGAAGACAGCCAGATCCGGATAGAGTCGATAAAAACTGCAACCGACCAAAACATAAAACAAGTACGAACAGATTTTGGCGAGAAGTGCCGGGAGATTGACACAGCCATGAGCGAGGTTCGCGGACAAGGCCAGCAAAATAAAAATAAAATCGAAGAAATCCAGCAACGGGAGATTGCTAAAATCAGGGAGGATTTAGAAATAATTAACAGACCACCAATAATGACGCAGTACCAGCACGTGGACAACCGGGAAGTGATAAACTTTAAACAGTACTGGCGGAACCCAATGGAGTTTCTGGAAAGAGTAGACGAGCAGCTGGCCAAAACTCGGGAGAACAGGTGGACAATTATCCGAGGCTACTTAGACGAATATTTTCGAGATATCAACGATAATTGGTGGACGGCCACAAGACACGACCTGACGGATTAAGAACAGTTTAAAGAGGTATTCAAGAGGAAGTACTGGTCGGAGGCCACACAGAACATAGTGCGGGACAGTATATGTTTCGGAAGATACGACGCCACCAGAGGGACAACTTTTACTGCATATTTCCTCGGTAAAGTATGCCTAGCAAGAAACTTAGAACCGAAGATCCCAGAAGAATGTTTGGTAACGAAGCTTGCTTTCCATTACGAAGAGGGTGTATCTAGAGCGCGGCTAGGAAGCCAAATAAAAACTATACAGTCCATGGCAGCCCTGTTGGAAGATTACGAGCGAGAACGTTATTATCGTAGGAGCTGACAGGGGCGAGAACAAAAATTTTAACAAAGGTTACCCGAACAATAACAACAATTACCGTTTTAATTATAATAACCGTAACCAAGTGAATAACCTGCCTAACGAGCCGCAGAATAGAAATAACAATCCGGCTAGCCAACAAAATAACAATAATAATAGGCCAAACAACACAAACAATCCATACAACCGGCCAAATAATACGCATCAACCCTATAGGCCGAATAACACTAATTACAACCGGCCAAATTACAATAACAACCCGAGTGACAATAGAAATCGAAATAATAACGATCGCAACTATCGTCAAGTGCATTACGTGAGAGCCGAAAGTGACGGTAGAAATAGATCATACTATCAAGGACGAAGAAGTGCCGACCGGAATGTGTATGGACACCGATACAGTGATCGTAATTACGGACGTGACACCAGAACCAACACGGGCCGGAGTCGAAGCCAAGAAGTGTACAGGCGTGACCGGTACGAAGAGGATCACAACCAGCCTGAACCCCGACCGTCAACGAGCGGAAGTCCGCCAACAAATCAGCAAGACGATCGTAACAATCAGTCCGAAGTGACGTTAAACTAGGAGCGGCAGTGAAAAAACTACTGTACCCTCACTGAACCATTCTATTGGGTTAAATCGCATCGTTACTCAAACCAACGGCGAACGCACAATTACAATCGTGCGCAATAATTATCTGAAGAATATTATAGAGGAACTCCTCGAAGAAGGTAGCAACCAATCTGATAGTAAACATAACGAGATTGCTTATATTTCAACGCAAGTCAACGGAGTACCAGCACAAATTATGATAGACACTGGATCCAATATCTCATTAATCGACAGTATTGAGCTTCAGAAAATTCAAGAAGCAAGTAAAACAGTCATACCTACGCTACCCATCAGCAACATTGTCCTTGTAGGAGCGACCGGACGACAAAACAGAACCGTCCGAAAACAAGTGCAACTCGAACTGACAAGCAATGGACAAACCGTGACAATGACGTTTTTAGTAGCCAGTGGATTGCCATTCCGGATGCTAATTGGTTGCGATATGCTGCGCCAGTACTCAGCCATAATTGACCTGAGCAAATACAAACTTATTTTGAAGAAGAATGACATACAATGGGTAGCTGAACTGACCAATAGTGAAGAAATACAGCCACATGAAACAATGTACCATACCCAAAAGTACAGAAATACTGGAGAACATGTACTAAATAATGGGATTTATGACGAGACCGACAATGAAGAACTATGGCAAGAAAAACTCGAAGAAATCCGAACTTTCCAGAGAGAGAAAACGAGCGCTCAATTAACAGCTCAACAAGCTGAACAACTGATCGAAGTATATAAGCGTTACAAGCACGTATTTTCAAATACACCTGGAAAGGTCAGAGATTATCAGTGCGAGATTCAATTCCGAGAGCCTGTCAACTTGATAAAAACATCTTACCCGATCACAAATTTCAATGAAGGAGGCGGTGAGAAGAGAAATTACTCCATTAATTTAATTTCCGAATGACGAAGGATATCAATTCGATGAAGTTCAATTTCACAATAAAATATTAGAAAAGACTGACAAAATCAGAGAAAAATATAAGCAAATGCAACCGAAGCCCATACAATATCAGATTGGAGAGCAAAATTACTCAAAAACAGAGGATTACCAAGCACCATGGAAGGGATAGCCAAGAAGCTATTGTTACTGTACACAGGACCCTACATAGTAAGCAAAGACAACCAAAATAATACATATGAGATCGTAGACCCAAAAACACAAAGAAGAAAGGGGACATTTAACCAAACCTCTATGAAAAAAAAAAAAAAAAAAAAACCATCCCAAAACCAATTAATAAATAACTAGTGTTAAACAGTGTAACGAAATCTTTACAAGGGGTGTACTTGTTATAGATTTGTAGAATGCGTGTTATTCTGCCCCACTTTGGATGTGTCACTTTGTAATAATCAATGTTAATGGGTGTTTATAAAATAGTGTGGTTGAATTTTTTTTATAATGGTCACCCGATCTTGTATTCGTATAGTAAATGTGTGCGTGTCGAGCGTTTGTTAACTCGCTCGTTGGGTTCATGGTATAGTATGGGTGTATAACTGATGTTGTTAATAAGTTCAATAAATTCTGTCACTGTTATTTGCGTGTAGGGAGTCGAATTGTACCTTCTCTTACCATTTACGGGTAAACCGTATCTCTCGGCGTTTGGTTTGAATATTGCCGCCTCGCCACCTGATTGGCGCACGCCGTCAACTTCGCTAAAGTCTTGTTTTGTTGTTTTCACTTCAATAAATTTTTATGTATTATCTTAATTTGCTCGAATCAAACATACAGTGTTGCAGAATAATAATATTTATTAACACTTTGATAGTTTTCAGTTAGTTAGTAGTACATTATTTTATCTTAGCACCGGCTTTTACAGTTGCTCAGTTGGCATGCTCAGTTTCAATGTGTCAGGTACACGCCGTCTTGGCGGTTACCGTTGGTTTACAATAAAATGTTTTACTCAGGGGTGTTAATAAGTCCTTTTGGCTACAGAAGTATTGGACTACGGCTAAAATACACAAATTTATAATAATTCTTAATACTAGGTACACAAAATTAATATTTTAATACGTTCGAGTAAGTAATCATCAATGAGATTTAGTAAAAATTTTGGTTAGGATTTGTCAATTAGTTATGTTTGTTAACTATTTATTATAGCTTAGTTTAAATAATTATCAATTGATTAAAGTTCAAATAGTGATATTATAAATACCTTCAGTTCTAAATCAGAATAGTGATCAGTGAAGTGAAAATTGTGGTTTATTATTTTTGATAGAAAAATTTGGAATTCGTTTTAATGGGATTATTGTTTATACTCATCAATTGTCAATGGAGCTTTCGCGATGCCGTCTGCTTCTTCCGGATGGATCCAGTCGTCTTCTATTCTTCAGAATCTCATTAATCTCGTCCAGACGGTTTTTTCCGTACACTTTGGCTTCGTACTCGTTCTGCGATCGTCCGTCTTCTTGGGTTGAAGTAGGTCCCTATGGTCTTCCTTCAGGATAAGTTGTCAGCTATTCTTCCAGAAGTCTTCTTAATTTCCTCAGGTAATTATTGTTTGTGAAAAATTTTAATAATAAATATATTATCAGGTATTCCCGGGACTGCTATTATTATCTTCTTTTCCTTTGATTTTAGTCAAAATTCACTTATTTGGGATAAAATTTGGGGTGAGAGCTACATCAATCCGCCCTCGGCGTCGGTCAATAATGGACTAGCGAAAATTCAACGGTTTTTTGGCAATAAATTTCGGTTGCTATGGTTACCTAATAAATTATGCTAATTCTCATTGGTCATTAATTTATGTCATTGTTATATTTTAACGTCTTATTTTAGTTTAATTTTACAAAATATCTTCAAATGAAGATTTCTCTCTTATATAAATAGCTAGGTTTATTACATGAATACCATTGTTCATAATTTTTGAAATACATGGTCACTTTTGAGTAGCTAATTACATTTTTGTTATTTTCCTTATTTATATTTTATATATATTTTATCCAAAATTGGGTGTTATTTATACATTTGGTATTAGGAATACCCTCTTAACTTGTTTAACCATTTGGTATATTTTGCTTTGATATTTGACTATTATTTGTTCTCAAATTTACAAAATTCGTATTTAACAGTTAGGCCTAGAGCCTAGATTTTGACTATACTACTATCTAACATTTCTTCGTAACTTCTTACCTTTATATTTGGTATTTTAAAACAATTTTTTAACAGAAACAAGTAATAAACATTGGTGTTCCTAACTACACCTCTTATTATAATAATAAACAGTTTCCTTGATAGGTTCATGCCTGAAATAAAACTTCTAACTACCTTTCTGTTCCCTTCTACTATCTGGTTCAAATGATAATTCATTACGTCATATTGGTTCTTTTTAAACAATAATAACATACATTTTTTCCAGTCTCCAGATTGCTATTATGATTAACTTCAGAATTTTTTACCTTGTATAATCCACTATGCGATCTCAGTTTTTTACATACAACATGTTTCAGGGACTAAATCCCCATCTTCAGGTACAGTAAAAAATTTATTATTCCCCTAATACATAGGGGTCGTCGAAATGATTAAAATGTTTATACATAAAAACACACGCACAAAAATCACTGAATAAATTAACATATAACACAAACACATGAACACGTTAAAAGCGACTCAGTGCACCGGTCGACCTCCGATCGTCAACTAGCCCGTGTTCGTGCTTCATTGCTTATCATCAATGCTGTATCATATAATTTATTGGATTTAAATGAATTACACCGGATTCAAAGAGAACATGGAACGATACATGTTTGTAATAAAGGTCATTTCCTGAATGCTTTAGAAGAGTTTGAAATATACAAGGCATCCAAAGTAAATAAAGAGCAGTTACTCAATGATAACTTTGGAGGAATGTTCAGGAGTATATAGAATCCAGTGCAGTGAGTGTGATAAGTTATATATCGGACAAACGGGGAGGAAATTTATCGAGAGATTTAAAGAACACCTACCAAAAAAGAAACCCCAAACCACCTCATCAAATTACGCACTCCACCTAATAAACGAAAATCATAATTACACCGGATTCAAAGAGAACATGGAGCCGATACATGTTTGTAATAAAGGTCATTTCCTGAATGCTTTAGAAGAGTTTGAAATATACAAGGCATCCAAAGTAAATAAAGAGCAGTTACTCAATGATCAGCTATCATTTAAATCCAATAAATTATATGATACCGCGTTGATGATGAGCAATGAAGCACGAACACGGGCTAGTTGACGATCGGAGGTCAACCGGTGCACTGAGTCGCTTTTAATGTGTTTGTGTTATATGTTAATTTATTCAGTGATTTTTGTGCGTGTGTTTTTATGTATAAACATTTTAATCATTTCGACGACCCCTATGTATTAGGGGAATAATAAATTTTTTACTGTACCTGAAGATGGGGATTTAGTCCCTGAAACATGTTGTATGTAAAAAACTGAGATCGCATAGTGGATTATACAAGGTAAAAAATTATTAAGTTAATAATAATAACATCCTTATTATACTAACATTAAACTATACTTTACACAATATATACTATTCCTCCATTCCTTCACTAGACAAAAGTGTCTATCGTTCTTGTTTGCCCTTCATTCCAATGACTTAATTTCTATCTTATCCTATAATCCTTATTACCTATGGCTTAACTTAACCACATGATAATGAGTTCCTCTTACTTACTAGTATAAAGTTTATCACTGGTCTTCCTGTTATTCTAATACAGTTTACTAACTAGAATACTTTTGAAGTTCACCAACTACACTTTTTCCTTCATAGAAGGTTTTTGACTTATACACTTTCACTTACTATATGCAACATGCTATCACTACATGTCACCACTTTATATTAATATACTCCTTCTTCCACTCACTTGATTATTCACTGGGTTGTTTATTGGTGTTAATATCATCATGGGGTTACTGGTTATAATTGTTTATTTTATTTTCCCTTCACTAATGATCACTTTTGGTAATTAACTGTGGCCTTTATTTGCCTTAGGGTATGTTTACTAGTTTTGATTATATTTATCACTATTTATTAGGGTGTGTGTATTATTAATTCCCTAACTTATATTTATAAACACATTCCTTCATCAATAAAATATACATAACATTACTATCTTTCTTATTTGTCATTGTTACCCTAGGTAAATCTCATCTATACTCTAATTACATTAGTTCATTGGTTAACATACATTTTAATGGTCATAATTAGGGATTTACAATGTTCATTCTCAAATTCTTGATCACATTTAGTTCTTAGCTTCTTCTTCCTTGTTCCGTTGTTCCTTTTGTATTTATCCGATCTATTGTGTCAGGTCATTGTCAGTTTATCAGTCATTTGTCATTTGGGTTATTAATCTCTGAGTTTATAAGTTCTTGCCTTTTATTCTTGTCTTCATCTCTTTATTTTATAGTTAAATATCATTGGATCTTCACTACCTTATGTCATGTTACAACAGTAAGAAAAATAAACAAAACAAATAATAATAAAAAGATCATGTATACCATACCCACTAATAATATCGAATCACGAAGAGCTAGAGAGTGTGAATAAAAGAAAAAGAATATAATTTGAAATAATGTATTGTATAAACTAAATAATAATAATGTGAAGAATCCTACAAATGATATTTATTTAATAGTCGCACTAAGACTACTTGTATAATTTTATAATGATTGACTGTAGATAAGTCCAGCAATCAAATGTGTATTTTACGGCGGAGCAATGGAGTCAAAAGTACCCCTCCGATCCGATTCAATATAATGATAGGGAAAAATGTTAGGGAATTAGATATCAAAGGGATAAGAACATTAAACTAAAATACAATACAAAGATCAAGAAGAATATTGACACTCAAAAATAAAAAGAACCTATTGCTCAAAAATAACCAGTGATTGAGAAAATAAAATGAAATAATGATTGATAATTCCAATCAAAAAACTGAACGATATTTGTTGAAATAATCAATTTTAGTGGCAGGGCAATATGTAATGGTACATACCTTCACCTAACCATAATGAAGAAAACATGACAAGATAAATTATTTAATCATTAACACTAAAATAAAAAGGGATGAATTAGAATGGGTGAATCAGAATAATAAAATGATCAGACATATCAAGGTAGTCAGAACAGTAACTTATATTAATAAAGTAGTAACAAACAAACAAACCAAAATGGTAAATACAGAAATAAGGCGATTTAACCTGAATAGCCCAATAGATGGTAAGTGAGAGAGTAGAACTAGCCCCAAAGGACCAAGAATAACATAAATAATGACAACTGTAAATGGACTAGAACTAGCCACCGCACCAACATAAGTGTGTAAATAAGAAGAATAGTGACTAACAAACAATTAACATGGAAGTGTAATGATACAATCAGCCACAACACTAAGGAAGTGACGTATAAAGTATGACAAAATAAAGTGAACCAAGAAGGAATACAAAACTTGTGTTAAATAGACTCACTAATGAAAATTGTATATAATATTAATAATTGTAAGGACAGACAAGTTAGAAATACTAATTATTAAGTACTTAAGATATAGAAGGGCACAATAACCCAAACAGATAGAGTAAACTAGGACAAATCACATTAGCACGATACTAACATATCAGTGGTACAATAAAACACAATAGAATGAGAGTAGTAAATTGTAATGATGGTGAACATTTTCTAAATAGATGTAAGAAAGAGAATTTTTTAGTAAGCAATACAATAATATTAACCCACCAGTAACACTAAAAGAAGATTGAGTGTAAGGTGTTAGTGTTAATACCCCAAAGTGAGAATAAAACCCCATTAAAAAGTGATAAAAACACTGATAAAGCAGTGTCCAAAGTTTATAAGTGAATAAACTAAATTATAAGTGATAAGTTATGTGTGAGTGAGATCTAATATTGGCCAAACACAGGAAGGACTGTGATAGTGGAAATGCCAATATGAGTGGACACCCAAAATGTAACTACACAAACTAATATTATTAAACTTAAGTTAGTATTAGTAATCACTAATTACTATGGTTTTTAAATGTGTGTTAATTAATATTGTAGGCCTAAGGGACAATTCATAGTTTTAGGAAAGTTAAGAAACATAGAATATTAGTGTGTTAAATCACCATATAGAGAGTTTCTATAAGATTAAATTATAAAAACAATTAATAATCATTATATGATTTAGTAAGAGATAGTGAAATAGGATAAGGTTACATAATTAATGACACAAGGTCAAATAAGTTTAGTGGTAAGGATTTTCTATTACAATCTAAAAGATTAATCAATGTTTATATGTTTGTTTTCCTTTGATGACACTATAAAATAATTATTACTCACTGAAGAGTATGAGTGGATAATATATTTCAAATAAGTATGTGTTAAATGAATAAGAATTATGTTTTAATGACCAAGGTTTATGTTCCAATTAATTATGTTTAAATGATAAGAATTATAGCTATGGGAATTGTTAAAACCATTAGATGTTATGTTATATGTTGTAAGAAATAGTTAGTGAATTGTTGCGTTTTATATTCGGACGGTATAATTGTAATACAGTTGAGTTTTAATATTAGTGGACATTTTATTGCGTATGAACAATTTCATTTGATTTGTTGTAGACACTGTGTTATTAATTACGGACTGTTTTACTATAACAATTAAAGGTGTGATTAGTGACTTAATTGGTGTCTTGTACTTATACTGTTTCCACTGTACCTACGACGATCGAGTAGACCGTCGTAACAGTGGTGTCAGAACTGGGATAGAACGGTTAACAGTGGAAACAGTGGACGCTTTGTACAAGACGAGTGTAATTCATAATTAATCGAAAAACAATGGATGCCAGTCAGATGATGGAAAATTTCCAGGCGCTGTTGTTGCAGACAGAAGAACGACGACGACAGGATGCAGAGAAAGCGGAAGAGAGACAGAAAACCCTCCTGCTGGAAGCAGAGGAGAAACGCAGACAGGAGGCGGAAGAAGCAGAAAAACGACAGGATGAAAAACGCAGGCAGGAAAGAGAAGAAGCTGAGGAACGTCAGAAAGCACTAATGCTAGAAACAGAAGAAAGACAAAAAGATAAAACGGAAGCTCTCTTTGAAACTATGCAGAAACAGTTGCAAGAACACAGTACCGCAGAATTGGGTATCCTACGAGGTGAGCTTAATAAACAAGTTACTAAAATATCGGAGGTACAAGAGTCAATGACATTAAAAATAGCTGAAGTAGAAAACTCTGTATTGACTGTTGAAGAATCGATGTCTACAAAAATATCTGTTATAGAAGAATCTGTGTCATATAAAATATGTGCAGTAGAAAACTCAATGGCAAACATAAGAGAACAAATTAAAACTGAAGTTGAACAGTGCATGAAGATTCAACCAAAACAAATTTCTGAACAGACTGTACCAGTGATCAAGACAGAAAATAAGTTAACAGAGAAAGTCACTTTGCCTGCAGTAGGGACAGTTCATGTCAAAGCTCCAACCTTTGACGGAAGCACTCACTGGGCAACGTACCTCCGCCAATTTGAAGCTGCTGCATGCGCAAATAATTGGACAGAAAAAGACAAGGCTGTTTCACTTGTTCTTGCATTAAAAGGACCCGCGGCAGAACTACTACAGAAAGTGCCACCTGACAGCCAGAACACCTATGCCGAGTTGATAAAAGCTCTGGAATTACGGTATGGTGATAAACATTTGCGAGATGTGTACTGCACCCAGTTGAGAGCAAGGCGACAACATTCCGGGGAAAGTCTTCAAGAGTTTGAAGGAAGTATCGACAGACTAATTAGACTGGCCTATCCTGAAGCGCCAGAAGATTTTCGAACGCGTTTTGCGATGCTGACATTTACTGCCGGTGTCCGAGATAACGAACTACAGCAAGTGTTACGAATGGCAAGACACCAGAACAGTGCGGACGCCCTGGTACATGCTTTGCAATTTGAGGCCGCCAAATCAGCGTCTGGTTGGACAAGTCATAAAGTGCGCGAGCTAAAAGATCGCGACGGCACAGACGATGAGGAGGAAGAACAAGGAACAGAGACTCGACGGTCGGCGCCACAGAATAAAATAAGAAAGGATGGAAGACCGAAGTGTTATCGATGTGGGAAACCTGGACATCTACAACGAGATTGTCGGGTTAGAATTCAGCAGCAGGGAAACGAGCAATAGTCGGTGCAACGGGGCGTGTGCTGACTAACTGGAGGAACGAAGCCCCTAGAGAATACGCAATTTCTACGCTTCAGAAAAACACCGGGAGCTTGGTAGTTACCGGATTTGTTCAAGAAAGGCCAACCTCGATTACAGTTGACACAGGCGCAACAGTTTCTATTGTGCGCCCCGACGTGGTGAAAGATCTCAAGCCAATCTGGTGCTCTTGCAGCTTGCGAACAGCTACTGGACGGCCTGTAAAAGTGTATGGAAAAGTGGAGATACACCTACGCCTCGGTAGACTTGAGTTTAATCATCAAGTACTTGTTGCAGACATTGTGGATGAAGCAATTCTTGGTGTGGACGTTATGAACGCATACGGATTTATAGTCGACTTCAAAAACAATGTCTTGAGAATCGGAGGCGAAGAGGTAATGCTATCAACAATGACGACAGCAGAAAAATCGATGGACGTCATAAACCAAGTGGCCGTAACTGTTCCGCCAAACTCCGAAAAGATCATCATGGTTAGAACGGCGGTAGATACTAGGGGCAATCAGTGCTCTATATTCGAACCCCAGGTAGTCAGCACACCGGGCATACTAATTGCCAGAAGTTTAGTAAAACCTGACGAAACCGGAAATGTACCTATTAGAGTGGCAAATATTTGGGATCAAGCTACCACTTTACAAAGCAATACGCTCCTAGGCAAATTGACTCCTGTGGCCTGGGTAGCCGGAATAACGCAACGAAGACCCAGTTCTTCGGATACTTCTAAATTACCAGAGGAACTGCAAGAATTATTGAACAGATCTTCTAACGACCTCTCAAGTGGTGAGGTAAAAGAACTCGGACAGTTTTTACACGAATTCAAAGATTGTTTTGCAGTTCGGGGACAGTCACTGGGAAGAACCTCTCTTGTGCAACATCGCATCAATACTGGGGACACAACACCGATACGCCAACCTCCTCGAAGGCCTCCATTATCTAAACAAGAGGAGATGTCTCGGTTAGTACAGGACATGTTGACAGAGGGAGTAATTGAACCTTCGTCAAGTGCTTGGTCTTCCCCTGTAGTGCTGGTAGCGAAGAAGGATGGTGGATTGCGTTTCTGCGTAGACTACCGGAGGTTAAATGATGTTACAAAGAAAGACTGCTATCCATTACCTCGCGTTGACGATACACTCGACACGTTGTCCGGAGCACAGTGGTTTTCCACATTGGACCTGAAGAGTGGATATTGGCAAGTGGGTCTTCATCAAGAAGACAAGGAAAAGACCGCTTTCTCGACCCCAAGTGGCTTATTCCAATTTAACGTCATGCCATTTGGACTCTGTAATGCACCGGCAACATTTGAGAGATTGATGGACCTGATACTCCGAGGCCTGACGTGGAAAACTTGCCTTGTTTACTTAGACGATGTCATAGTGATCGGGAAGACTTTCGGAGATCATTTGGAAAACCTTAAGGAAGTTCTAACTAGAATTCACGGTGCACAACTGAAGCTGAGCCCGAAGAAGTGTTCTCTATTCCAGAAGGAAGTACAGTATTTAGGCCATCTGGTTTCGGCAGCGGGCGTTAGCATGGATCCTAATAAAGTAGACACCGTAAGAGACTGGCCAGTTCCGAAGAATAAACACGAAGTTCGGAGTTTCCTGGGGTTATGCTCATATTACCGACGTTTTGTGAAAGGCTTCGCTACTATTGCTAAACCACTACATGAGCTAACGGAAAATAAACGAAACTTCCAATGGTCGAGAGAGTGTGAACAAGCATTTAGAACGTTGAAGATTGCATTATGTTCGCAGCCAATTCTCGCTTTTCCAGCTTCCGAAGGGAAGTACATCGTAGACACAGACGCAAGCAATACTGGTCTAGGAGCAGTTTTGTCTCAAGTGCAGAACGGTGAAGAACGAGTAATAGCGTATTACAGCAAGACGCTTTCTAAACCAGAGAGAAATTATTGTGTTACAAGAAGAGAGTTGTTGGCAATTGTCAGAGCTTTGGAGCACTTCCATAAATATCTCTATGGGAGAGAGTTTTCACTACGTACCGACCATGCTGCACTTGCATGGCTCTTGAGATTTAAAAATCCGGAAGGACAGTTGGCAAGGTGGCTCGAACGTCTGCAAGAGTACAACTTCAAGGTACAACATCGGCGGGGGCGCCTGCACGGTAATGCAGATGGCTTATCACGAAGACCATGCCCGGAAGACTGCCGACATTGCCACAGAAAGGAAGAACAAAACTCAAGTGAACATGTTCAAGCCATCACTGTAGATTTCCTGGCTGATGGCTGGACAACACAAGACTGTCGACAAGAACAGATGACTGATGAAGACATTGGACCGATCTTGACAGCAAAAGAGGGAGGTCGCCGCCCGGATTGGCAAGATATCTGCCATGGTTCCGAAGTGCTGAAGGGCTACTGGGCACAATGGGAGTCTCTCACCTTAGAAAACGGATTGCTGAAAAGGGCTTGGGAAAGTGCAGATGGACGAGACGTGGTCATGCAGTTGATAGTTCCCCGAAGTAAAGTGCAGTCTGTTTTGAAGGAGATGCATGATGGAACATCTGGAGGCCATCTTGGCGTTAACAAAACCCTTGACAAAATACGGAAGCGATTCTATTGGCTTCATCTTCGCCACGACGTAGAGGAATGGGTTCGGACGTGTGAAATATGTGCTGCAAGCAAGGGCCCACAAACCAGAAGCAGGGGAAAAATGAGACAGTATAACGTTGGACAACCTTTCGAGAGAATTGCCATAGACATTGCTGGACCATTCCCAGTTACTGACGATGGAAACCGGTACATCATGGTTGTAGGTGACTACTTTACTAAGTGGGTGGAAGCCTACGCAATTCCAAATCAGGAGGTTACCACTGTGGCAAAGCAGTTAGTTCACAACTTCTGTTGCCGTTATGGAGCCCCTATGGAAATCCATACGGATCAAGGGAGAAATTTCGAATCAGGAGTGTTTAAAGAATTATGCCGTCTACTTGGAATTCGAAAGACCAGGACAACGCCTCTGCATCCTCAGTCGGACGGGATGGTTGAGAGATTCAACAGGACACTTGAGCAGCATCTTTCGAAAGTTGTTGACGAGAACCAAACAGACTGGGACCAACGTATACCACTATTCCTTATGGCGTATAGATCATCAGTACATGACACAACCGGCATGACTCCAGCAAAATTGGTGTTTGGGCGGGAGATTCGTCTTCCTGGGGACTTGATGTTTGGATCACCTGAGACTCAGTCCCAAGAGCCAAAGAACTATTCCTCGCAATTAGAAAACCAACTGCGAGAAATGAATCGCTTGGTAAGAGGACGGCTCAAGATTGCCAGTGATAAAATGAAAACTCGGTATGGCATTTGCAGCAATAGTGTGGGTTTCCAAGAAGGAGATCAGGTCTGGTTGTTCAATCCAAAGCGCCGTCGTGGTCGCTCACCTAAGCTTCAGTCTAACTGGGAAGGACCCTACACTGTAAAAAAAAGGATTAACGATGTTGTTTATCGGATTCAACAGGAAGGACAGCGAAAGTTCAAGGTCGTCCACCTAGATCGCCTGGCTAAATACATATTTAGAGACGCTTTGCCAGTTCGGGACGAACAGGCTTAAGGAGGGGGCAGTGCTACGACAGCGTAGAACAATCTAGGCGTTTATCGAATGTCCCAGAAAGATCTCGACGTAAGCGAGTGGTGTACGTGCTACTAAACGATGTTGCGAGAATTTTCTCGCACTTTGCCAGCCTTCGCTCGGGCGCTCAGACTGTGTCAAGGCCGCAGCAATTACGTAGTTCGCGAGAGATAAGACGCAGTTTGGAAGCTTCTGGTGTGTGTAGCGTAACTATAAATACATCGCGTCGCGGCCTTAGTTTCTCAGTTCAATGCGAGATTTTTGACTGTGCGGTTCGAGAGTATTAGTGCGATATATTTACAGAGCGGTTCGAGTTATTACGGTGTACGTTCAAGTAGTTATTAGTGAAGTGTTGCGTTTTATATTCGGACGGTATAATTGTAATACAGTTGAGTTTTAATATTAGTGGACATTTTATTGCGTATGAACAATTTCATTTGATTTGTTGTAGACACTGTGTTATTAATTACGGACTGTTTTACTATAACAATTAAAGGTGTGATTAGTGACTTAATTGGTGTCTTGTACTTATACTGTTTCCACTGTACCTACGACGATCGAGTAGACCGTCGTAACAATATCAACATAATTGTTCAAACAATAATACATAAGCAAACCCAGTTTTGTGGGATGTCAAAATGATCTTTGAAAGAAAATACGAACAGCTGTGATAATATCTCATACATAAATAAGAAGACAGAAGAATAATAGCAATCAGAAGATATACAGTCAGTTTGAATAAAAATTCAAATATGATAACAATGGGCTTAAGTCAAGTTCAGCCAATCAGTTACCATGACAACTGAACGTTATTTATGAATTTTCCGTTAGAAACTATTATTCCATTATTGACGCTCAACAGGAATAGACGCCAAGCCGTGAATGACCAAAATTTTAATATAAAATGTTTAAAAGTAATCCAAATTTGAAAAAATGAAGAAGTAAGAAGATGAGGACATTCAACTGATGCCTAATACCTGATTAATAATTTCTAAATTAATAAATTTAAACCAACTAATACGAAAAAGAAGCCAGGTGTACTTAAATCCCAAGATGATTGAAGATTGATGACTATCGAAGATAACAACCCATTTCAACTGAATGACATGACACCTCAAGTCGACTGATTTGATAAGTATTGCTGAGTTTACCCGAATTTATGAAATAAATTCTCTTTAATTTTTTCTGATAACACTGTGAACTCTCACTATAAACTGATGATATTATTTCTTTCAAAGATTAGTAAAAAATAAAACACTAAACTTATGTTAACTCAGAAAAATAACCTGCATAAAAATTACGAACTTTTGAAACACACTTTATAACACTTTAGGAACAAATTATAATTACACATTATATTATATAAGTACATTTAATGTAAGGTAGTGTACTTTATTGTAATCAAATTGATATTTTTTTCATAATCACAAGAATCCAAAATCTGAACGAAATTAATAGTAAACAAACTGTTGCAGTCGCCATGTCTGACTGAGCAGTTCGTTCAGAGTCACTTCGCCGAACCTTGAGATTTTTCTTCGTATTGTTTAAATTAGCAGCCATCCTTACTATTTCTTTTATGAATTTGCTAACTGCTATAATTTTTTATTGTTCGACTAAGCTTTTCGTCATTACTGACATCTTCAGGTCTTAAACAACGTCTATCAACTGTACGTTGTAGGCTTTTATACTTTAGGCCCCTCCCCTTATGTCATCGCCCCTCCTATTGGTTCTAGCTGCTACCGCTCTTCACGGGAACTTTGTCTACCTTTTTCCGTTAGGCATTTTTCTAACGTCCGTCAAATTGTTTTAAGAATCTCCCGTTAATTTCTTCATTCTTGACTTATAATTTTTTTTTTTTGTAACCTTTTACATTTCCTCATTTTTTAGTGTGTTATTCTTATTATTTTAATTTATTTTTGTTTATTGTTTAATATATAATAAAATATTTCTTCATTTGTAAAATCCACTTTTATATTTTAAAATAAATTAATGAAAATTATAGCAGTTAGCAAATTCTTAAAAGAAATACTTGAGATTTTTGTCTTATAATAATTGCCGGTGCAAATTTGTTGAATAACAAAATATAATTTTGTATAATACTGAATAAATACTAATCGCAATCTAATAAACTAGTACAGATTTGTAACCACTGTTCTTTATTCCATAGGAAAGTACATTATATTATTTGTGTATTTTAGCGAACAGCAAAGGTGACGGTAAGCGCTCACGTCGGAAACTCGGCGAACTAACAGCTAGATTAAGAAATTCGCACAGGTGGCGGGAGTAAATTTGAATTCAACATACCGTCCTAGCTAAGAACGCTCAATCGTCCTATTTTTTTATTTAATTGTTTTTAGTTAAACAATTTGGCGCCACCGGGGATTAATGAACACATTGAAAAACAGGTAAGGTTCCCACTCGTGTGTACTGGTAATTTGAAGGATCACATGGGAAATGAAGACAAAGGGGAATTAAATAAAATGTTAGAATCGTTGCAAGAATCCTTAAAAGAGGAAATCAATGAAAATTCGAGGAGACAGAATGAGATTTTAAGAGAAGATATTGAAACATTGCACGAGAAAATCGAAGGCAATAACGAAACATTAAAGCAACAAATCAATGAGAAAATGGAGGAATACAGTAATACCTTATGGAAGGACCAAGAAACCCTACAACAGCAATTAACGGAGAACATCCAAAAAAGAAATGGAAGAACTGAAGGAAGAATTGAAGGGACAAATGAAGGAAGACAGTGAGATGAACCAAGAAGAATTAAGATACATACTAATAGGCAGTAGTGGCTCGTACAGGGAGGGCAAAAGGGCGCAGCCCTCCCACTAAATTTACAAATTAAACTTGTCAATAATATAACTATAATGTGTAGTGTTCTTATTGAAAGATATTTTTGGGGCGACTAATAGCGATCACCCGATGTTTTCGGCATGGCCCCGCAGCTGGGACGGTTTTGCTGTCGCCCTCCCTGAATAGGCCGTTCTTTCAGGGAGCGGGGCAAGAGACGTATACACATCTGTATGCATTTAAATGAGCATCCGCCATTGCAGGTGGGACTGTGTCTGCTTTCTGTTTCGCAGCTAAATTCATAGAGAAACGTTGTTCAAAACTTCTCATATTGCATATATTTTCTCTTGTGTTTTATATAGTTTTGATTGTGTTCTTGTTGTACTTTTTGTGTAAACGTAATGTTCTAATAATTTATTTTTTATTAGACAGTGTATTCTGTGTACGATAGTGTTTTTGTGGAACCTTGTGTACATAAACATGTAACTTATTCTGTGTGTTCTGTGCGTATTTGTTAGAAACGATTAAAATGGCTATAAATTCGGTAAGTAATATTAAACGTTTGATTATTTAAAATTCACTTACTTACGAAAAGAAAATAGAACTAAAAAAATTAGGGCTACCAAAACCGAATTTAGATATTACACAACAAAATTATAAAACGGACAGACCAGCATCAAGTAAAAAAAACTACACAAGAAAATTTAATAGAAACTGTTACTTACATGCTGATTGGATTTGTGGATGTGAAGTGATCAATTCCTTTTTTTGTTATGTATGTTTGGTGATGAACCTAAACAGTGATTCAGTCTGGACTGAAAATGGAATTAAGGACTTGAAACATTTGGGAGAAAAAATAAAAAAACATAAAATTAGTGAAACTCATATGAACAATTGTATTGAATATTCATTGTTAGGAAAAGTCAATATTAGTTGCCAGTTAGACAGTGCATATAGATTAAAAATTAAACAGCATAATGAAGAAGTCTAAGAACAGATACATCCTAAGTAAGTTAATTGACTGTGTAAAGTTTTGTGGAATATTTGAACTAGCTTTAAGGGGACATGATGAAACAAACACATCTGAGAATCCGGGTATTTTTAGGGGCTTAGTAAATTTAATGGCAGGCCTAGATAGCACCTTAAGAGAGCATATTGAAAAAACAAACAATAGGGTTTTCGTTGGCCTTTCTAAAACAATTCAAAATGAAATTTTGGATTCTATTTATGCAGTGTGCATTGGACTAATAAAAAAAGAAATAAATGAAACTGACTACATTTCAATTGAAGCAGATGAAACCACGGATTGTGCCACTCTGTCATAAATTGTGTTAGTTGTGAGGTATGAATTGAACGGAAAATTACATGAGAGATTTATCAGTTTTGTCAGTCCACAAGATCACTCCGCTGAAGGTATTAGTAATACTATTTTTGAAGAATTAGCAAAATTAGAACTTGATAAGATGCCTAGTAAAATTATTGCACAGTTACGATGGGGCAGCAGTAATGAGTGGAAAACATAACGGTGTTCAAGCAAAAGTTAAAGCTGTGTACAAGAATGCCCAGTATATACACTGCTATGCCCATCAACTAAACTTAATTATTGAGCATGCTGCATCACAAAACAAGCAAGTAAAAATATTTTTCTGTAATTTAGATGGCTTTACAACATTTTTTTCAAGATCTTCCAAGCGAACTGCCATACTTTATGAAGTAGTAAAGAAACGTCTCCCAAAATGTTCTAATACCAGGTGGAATTTTAAATACCGTTGTGTGACAACAGTATTTATTCATAAAAATGACATTTCCGCTGTTCTCGAAAAAATCATAGATGACGAGAGTCACAAGTCCACTGTTCAGAAAGCACTAAGACTGAAAAACACATTAAATAATGATGATTTTAATTTTTGGTTAACATTTTTCAACAAAATTATGCCAGCCTGTGACATTTTGTTTAATCAATTACAGCAAGTAGAAATTGACAGTATTAAAACACACCAGTATGTTGCCTCATTCAAGTCACACATTCAAAACGTCAGAGATTATATTGATTTTGATGCCAGTCTGTCTGCAACAAATGATTTTGGAGAATCATCACAAAATCCAAAAAGGTCACGTTTTGATGAAAGCAAGAAGACTGCAGCTAAAGATGTTTGTGACATAATAGTTGCCAACATAGACGACAGATTTTTATTTTCAGACCATTTAGCAATAGCAGTTTTGTTGCAACCAACCCTGTTTTCTAAACATCAGCTTATCTTTCTAGAAACACAGTTACAAATTGCTGCTAAAGAATTTAATTTAAATGAAACTGCATTAAGACATGAACTGGTAGTTCTATACAGCAGGCCTGACTTCACAAAGGCAACAGGTGCATGGGTTCTATGCAATTTTGTATATGAAAACAATCTAGTTACTGTTTTTCCCGAACTGGGAAAACTATTAAAAATTATTTGTACAATCCCTATGACTACAGCAGAAAGTGAACGATGTTTCTCAACTCTCAGACGCATTAAAACATTTATACGTATTACAATGAAAAAGGACAGACTATAACATCTTAACTTGTGTTATAACGTAGGGAACCCGCATTAATTGGTTCTGCCAATTATACAGGTTGCCTTTCGTTGTGACGAACTGAAAATTAATCACAACACCAAAACAATTAATATAAAAGGAAAATGGGAAGTGGAGACTGTTGATTTATGCAGTCAGTTTAGTCGGTACTAAAGATGACATCTCTTTATTACATAATGAGATTATTTGCTCTACTTAAAGTTCTCAACATATATGGTTCAACAGCTTACAGTTTACAAGATGATTATATATTTTATTCTTTCACAAGGGCCCTCAAAATAAGATGTACATCAATTTAATTTATTCCACGGATCCGGGATTGAATATAGTATGTTAATAATGGTCACCTCGTCATATACAAGCTTGAAAATTGTGCCATTTGAAGAATGGACTTTATTAATCTTTTTAAAACAATAAAGCTTTCAGTTTAAACTTTTACTCTTTTACTACAAACAGTTTTATTAGATTACAGACTACATGTTACATATAATGTCTGTCTTTTAAAAGTCTTAAAGTGGTGAATTAAAATGTCTTTTGTTGGTTATAATTTTAGTATCTCATAACCATGGAAGACAAGCCTCCATGTCACCTGTGGTTTCTGTAGTTGATGCAGATTTGGCTCTTCGGTCCTCGGTGTGTTTCCTGAAGGTCTGTCGTTACCTTAGTATCCGGTGACGGTGAAGTTCCTGACATATGTTACATCATTCTGGGTGTGATACTCTCTTCTTCGATGACTGTAGTAAATCTTGTTAGAATAAATAAAGCGAAAGTTTGTTTCACTGGTATTCACTTCACATGATTATTTATTAGTTGAATTTCACCTCATGGTTCTAGTACTGTATTAATTACATAGTTTCTTATTTAAGAATTGATAGAGATGTCATCGACGCACAATTTAGTTATTTAAATATTCTTTAGTAAACATTCACATATTTATATCCGCGTCACGAATATACGCTGTGCGCAGCTTACGGCATGAGCGCTCCATTGCAAGTCGTTGTAAATAGTTAAGGGGTGAGAGTAGTAATCTCGCGACATTTACTATACAGCATAAAAGTAGTTCCATGTTCCTTCTTTATTTAAAGGGTTAAAATATGACTATTTAATTAAATAGAGATATACTTAGTTACAGACGTTATTAAAGTACATTACAGTGGTCTTGTTTAATTATTTAAATAATGTCAAATTTACAAGTATATTTAGTTTGTTTAGGGGTCGGAAATCAAGTTAATTCTGGTTAGCGCATGTCTATGCAGGATTAATTAACAAGGTTTACCCTTTCTGTACAATCGTATTCCTTTTTATTTTATTATTACAACTCTTAATTAAATATTATTATTATTTAATGATAGCAATAAGATTTAGTTTAAATGTGCGATTTTATTAAAAATTTAAAATTCCTCAGCCTACACATTACCTATTTATTAATTACCATATTTTTATTAATGAAATCGTCACAAGACTAAGTGCTCTGGGAATGTGTTCAATAGAAAAAAAATTTTAGAAATAACTCCTAACTTCAATGAATTAGTTATGACCATTTTGCCAAACAAAAGGAGAGGAGAATGGATTTCATGTTCAAGCAAATAAACTAATCCAAGGTAGGGAACAAATATATTTTGTTTAGTAATGCATGCATTTAATAATATAATTTCTTAAATATTTAAGTTTAGGAACGTGAACTGCTTAGGTATATAAATAATTTGTTTCAAACACTGTTTAAATATTGGTAGTTTGCAAGGTAGGTTTTTGATATTAACAATAATTTTAGTAGTGGAGCAAAAGATTCAATTTTACAATTATTTGATGATAATAGCAATAATTTAGTTTCGACTGGTGACTTTTTTTACATAATATATGGGTACAACTAAATTTTGCCCCCCCCAGTCAAAAACATTACCAGCCGCCACTGGTTCAGAGTCACTTCGCCGAACCTTGAGATTTTTGTCTTATAATTGCCGGTGCAAATTTGTTGAATAACAAAATATAATTTTGTATAATACTGAATAAATACTAATCACAATTTAATAAACTAGTACAGAGTTGTAACCACTGTTCTTTATTCCATAGGAAAGTACATTATATTATTTGTGTATTTTAGCGAACAGCAAAGGTGACGGCAAGCGCTCACATCGGAAACTCGGCGAACTAACAGCTAGATTAAGAAATTCGCACAGGTGGCGGGAGTAAATTTGAATTCAACATACCGTCCTAGCTAAGAACGCTCAATCGTCCTATTTTTTTATTTAATTGTTTTTAGTTAAACAATTTGGCGCCAACGGGGATTAATGAACACATTGAAAAACAGGTAAGGTTCCCACTCGTGTGTACTGGTAATTTGAAGGATCACTATGGACGTCGTCAGGGCAACATATAAGTAACGACCACTCGTGTGAGGCGAACACACAAAACGTACAGTTTTACAGAATTTACAGAGTACATACAAAGCAAGTCGTTACAGATTGGCGACCAACTAGTGAGGCTAGAGGTAAAGACTAGCGGCGGTTACGAAAAAGTATGAAACATTCCATGATCACAAGGAGAAAATCTAAGAAGGGAACTGAGGGTACCGACGAAGAAGAAATGATCGAAGAGGATGCCCAAGGGGACCAACCAGAAAACCCAACCCAACCAGAACCGGAAATGGAAGTAATAGTCGGGGACCCATGCAAGACCTGATGAATTTCATAGCCGAAACCTCAAAGAAAACAAATGAAAAAATAGACCGAACCAGGAAGAAAAAAAAGAACAAAGAAATGAAGACAAAGGGGAATTAAATAAAATGTTAGAATCGTTGCAAGAATCCTTAAAAGAGGAAATCAATGAAAATTCGAGGAGACAGAATGAGATTTTAAGAGAAGATATTGAAACATTGAACGAGAAAATCGAAGACAATAACGAAACATTAAAGCAACAAATCAATGAGAAATTGGAGGAATACAGTAATAACTTAAGGAAGAACCAAGAAACCCTACAACAGCAATTAACGGAGAACATCCAAAAAAGAAATGGAAGAACTGAAGGAAGAATTGAAGGGACAAATGAAGGAAGACAGTGAGATGAACCGAGAAGAACTAAGATACATACTAATAGGCAGTAGTGGCTCGTACAGGGAGGGCAAAAGGGCGCAACCCTCCCATTAAATTTGCAAATTAAACTTGTCAATAATATAACTATAATGTGTAGTGTTCTTATTGAAAGATATTTTTGGGGCGACTAATAGCGATCACCCGATGTTTTCGGCATGGCCCCGCAGCTGGGACGGTTTAGCTGTCGCCCTCCCTGAATAGGCCGTTCTTTCAGGGAGCGGGGCAAGAGACGTATACACATCTCTATGCATTTAAAAGAGCATCCGCCATTGCAGGTGGGACTGTGGCCGCTTTCTGTTTCGCAGCTAAATTCATAGAGAAACGGAGCGGCAAGGACCCACTCAAGGTCTCCCGACTGATGCATCAGTCAGCGCGACTAATACAAATAATGAAAACGAACATTTAAACGGGAGGAAGCAGTAATAAATCATCTTGACCCTTTACTGCTCCTATCGCCTGGGTATCTAAACGAGTTGCCAAGAGCAACTGATACAAATAGTATAACAATAATAGGTTGCAACTACGTGAAAAACATTCGACATGAGCTATTGGAGGAGGACGACGCTAGCCTCAATAAAATAAACAATGAAATTATACATATCAATGCGGAAGTAGAAGGAGTCCCCACAAAATTAATGATCGATACTGGTTCGAATGTACCAATAATAAATACAACAGAGTTGGAGAGAATCCAGAGGGAATGTGGAAGAGTATTGCCGACATTGCTGTTAAATAATATTGTTTTACTAGGTGCCACCAGCCGTCAAAACAAGACGATAAGAAGTTGTTCAAAACTTCTCATAGTGCATATATTTTCTCTTGTGTTTTATATAATTTTGATTGTGTTCTATTTGTACTTTTTGTGTAAACGTAATGTTCTAATAATTTATTCTTTATTAGGCAGTGTATTCTGTGTACGATAGTGTTTTTGTCGAACCTTGTGTACATAAACGTGTAACTTATTCTGTGTGTTCTGTGCGTATTTGTTAGAAACGATTAAAATGGCTATGAATTCGGTAAGTAATATTAAACGTTTGATTATTTCAAATTCACTTACTTACGAAAAGAAAATAGAACTAAAAAAATTAGGGCCACAGAAACCGAATTTAGATATTACACAACAAAATTATAAAACGGACAGACCAGCATCAAGTAAAAAAAACTACACAAGAAAATTTAATAGAAACTGTTACTTACATGCTGATTGGATATGTGGATGTGAGGTGATCAATTCCTTTTTTTGTTATGTATGTTTGGTGATGAACCTAAACAGTGATTCAGTCTGGACTGAAAATGGAATTAAGGACTTGAAACATTTGGGAGAAAAAATAAAAAAACATAAAATTAGTGAAACTCATGTGAACAATTGTATTGAATATTCATTGTTAGGAAAAGTCAATATTAGTTGCCAGTTAGACAGTGCATATAGATTAAAAATTAAACAGCATAATGAAGAAGTCTCTAAGAACAGATACATCCTAAGTAAGTTAATTGACTGTGTAAAGTTTTGTGGAATATTTGAACTAGCTTTAAGGGGACATGATGAAAAAAAACATCTGAGAATCCGGGTATTTTTAAGGGCTTAGTAAATTTAATGGCCGGCCTAGATAGCACCTTAAGAGAGCATATTGAAAAAACAAACAATAGGGTTTTCGTTGGTCTTTCTAAAACAATTCAAAATGAAATTTTGGATTCTATTTATGCAGTGTGCATTGGACTAATAAAAAAAGAAATAAATGAAACTGACTACATTTCAATTGAAGCAGATGAAACCACGGATTGTGCCACTCTGTCACAAATTGTGTTAGTTGTGAGGTATGAATTGAACGGAAAATTACATGAGAGATTTATCAGTTTTGTCAGTCCACAAGATCACTCCGCTGAAGGTATTAGTAATACTATTTTTGAAGAATTAGCAAAATTAGAACTTGATAAGATGCCTAGTAAAATTATTGCACAAAGTTACGATGGGGCAGCAGTAATGAGTGGAAAACATAACGGTGTTCAAGCAAAAGTTAAAGCTGTGTACAAGAATGCCCAGTATATACACTGCTATGCCCATCAACTAAACTTAATTATTGAGCATGCTGCATCACAAAACAAGCAAGTAAAAATATTTTTCTATAATTTAGATGGCTTTACAACTTTTTTTTTCAAGATCTTCCAAGCGAACTGCCATACTTGATGAAGTAGTAAAGAAACGTCTCCCAAAATGTTCTAATACCAGGTGGAATTTTAAATACCGTTGTGTGACAACAGTATTTATTCATAAAAATGACATTTCCGCTGTTCTTGAAAAAATCATAGATGACGAGAGTGACAAGTCCACTGTTCAGAAAGCACTAGGACTGAAAAAAACATTAAATAATGATGATTTTAATTTTTGGTTAACATTTTTCAACAAAATTATGCCAGCCTGTGACATTTTGTTTAATCAATTACAGCAAGTAGAAATTGACAGTATTAAAACACACCAGTATGTTGCCTCATTCAAATCACACATTCAAAACATCAGAGATTATATGGATTTTGATGCCAGTCTGTCTGCAACAAATGATTTTGGAGAATCATCACAAAATCCAAAAAGGTCACGTTTTGATGAAAGCAAGAAGACTGCAGCTAAAGAAGTTTGTGACATAATAGTTACCAACATAGACGACAGATTTTTATTTTCAGACCATTTAGCAATAGCAGTTTTGTTGCAACCAACCCTGTTTTCTAAACATCAGCTTATCTTTCCAGAAACACAATTACAAATTGCTGCTAAAGAATTTAATTTAAATGAAACTGCATTAAGACATGAACTGGTAGTTCTATACAGCAGGCCTGACTTCACAAAGGCAACAGGCGCATGGGTTCTACTCAATTTTGTGTATGAAAACAATCTAATTACTGTTTTTCAAGAACTGGTAAAACTATTAAAAATTATTTGTACAATCCCTATGACTACAGCAGAAAGTGAACGATGTTTCTCAACTCTCAAACGCATTAAAACATTTACACGTAATACAATGAAAAAGGACAGTATAAGTGCTCTGGGAATATGTTCAATAGAAAAAAAATGTTAGAAATAACTCCTAACTTCAATGAATTAGTTATTGACCATTTTGCCAAACAAAAGGAGAGGAGAATGGATTTCATGTTCAAGCAAATAAACTAATCCAAGTTAGGGAACAAATATATTTTGTTTAGTAATGCATACATTTAATAATATAATTTCTTAAATATTTAAGTTTAGGGACGTGAACTGCTTAGGTATATAAATAATTTGTTTCAAACACTGTGTAAATATTGGTAGTTTGCAAGGTAGGTTTTTGATATTAACAATAATTTTAGTAGTGAAGCAAAAGATTCAATTTTACAATTATTTGATGATAATAGCAATAATTTAGTTTCTACTGGTGACTTTTTTTACATAATATATGGGTACAACTAAATTTTGCCCCCCCCCCCCCGAAACAAAAACATCACTAGCCGCCACTGGTTCAGAGTCACTTCGCCGAACCTTGAGATTTTTGTCTTATAATTGCCGGTGCAAATTTGTTGAATAACAAAATATAATTTTGTATAATACTGAATAAATACTGATCGCAATTTAATAAACTAGTACAGAGTTGTAACCACTGTTCTTTATTCAATAGGAAAGTACATTATATTATTTGTGTATTTTAGCGAACAGCAAAGGTGACGGTAAGCGCTCACGTCGGAAACTCAGCGAACTAACAGCTAGATTAAGAAATTCGCACAGGTGGCGGGAGTAAATTTGAATTCAACATACCGTCCTAGCTAAGAACGCTCAAACGTCCTATTTTTTTATTTAATTGTTTTTAGTTAAACAATTTGGCGCCACCCGGGATTAATGAACACATTGAAAAACAGGTAAGGTTCCCACTCGTGTGTACTGGTAATTTGAAGGATCACTACGGACATCGTCAGGGCAACATATAAGTAACGACCACTCGTGTGAGGCGAACACACAAAACGTACAGTTTTATAGAATTTACATAGTACATACAAAGCAAGTCGTTACAGATTGGCGACCAACTAGTGAGGCTAGAGGTAAAGACTAGCGGCGGTTACGAAAAAGTGTGAAACATTCCATGATCACAAGGGGAAAATCTAAGAAGGGAACTGAGGGTACCGACGAAGAAGAAATGATCGAAGAGGATGCCCAAGGGGACCAACCAGAAAACCCAACCCAACCAGAACCGGAAATGGAAGTAATAGTCGGGGACCCATGCAAGACCTGATGAATTTCATAGCCGAAACCTCAAAGAAAACAAATGAAAAAATAGACCGAATCCAGGAAGAAACAAAAGAACAAAGAAATGGAGACAAAGGGGAATTAAATACAGTAAAATGTTATAATCGTTGCAAGAATCCTTAAAAGAGGAATTCAATGAAAATTCGAGGAGACAGAATGAGATTTTAAGAGAAGATATTGAAACATTGAACGAGGAACTCTAAGGCAAGAAAGAAACATTAAAGCAACAAATCAATGAGAAATTGGAGGAATACAGTAATAACTTAAGGAAGAACCAAGAAACCCTACAACAGCAATTAACGGAGAACATCCAAAAAAGAAATGGAAGAACTGAAGGAAGAATTGAAGGGACAAATGAAGGAAGACAGTGAGAAGAACCGAGGAGAATTAAGATACATACTAATAGGCAGTAGTGGCTCGTACAGGGAGGGCAAAAGGGCGCAGCCCTCCCACTAAATTTGCAAATTAAACTTGTCAATAATATAACTATAATGTGTAGTATTCTTATTGAAAGATATGTTTGGGGCGACTAATAGTGATCACCCGATGTTTTCGGCATGGCCCCGCAGCTAGGACGGTTTAGCTGTCGCCCTCCCTGAATAGGCCGTTCTTTTGTGGAGGGGGGCAAGAGACGTATACACATCTCTATTGTAACATAACCAGATGTTACATAACCTAGACATATACCATCAGATTTAATAAATACATAACGATAATGTAAATAGGTAATATAATGATAAGAGTAACCAAGAAGAGAGGAACCATTGAAGAAGAAAGAAGAAGAAGTGCCACAAGAAGCAGTAAACCCAAATACTGCTTGACACTACAACCATACTATGACTGACACAAACTAATGGACAAATTAAATTCACTTTAAGCTGTCAAGCGAGTCAGTGAATAACTTAAATGGAATATGAAATGTTAATAAAAATGGTTAAATAAGAATCTGAATAATGTGATATCAAAATCAGCATTTGGGCTGAGAATTAATCGACAAGGACTAGTAACTATTAATGCCAAAAACTAAGATTAGCTATGGCCACAAAATGAGATTGAAGCTATATTACAATCTCAAATATGCTTATGACCAGTAAACATTTTTGTAAGAGGGAACCTTATACAAATAAGCTACCTCAGCAAGGTACCGGATTGTGAACTAATAAATGTTAGTAAGGCAGAAATCCGATACAAACGGTATGCCTCAACAATGCCTAAATCAAACAATCATCAGTAAGGTGATTAACAGAAGGTAATATGAGTGTAGATCACATACACAGAACAATTTTTATACTCAAACATAGCGATAAGCATTAGTAATAGGTTATACGATTAATAGTTCAATTGTTAATTAGTAGAATGGAGCAAAATAATGTGAAGCAAAATATCATAGTAAGTAAGTCTAGTTAATAGCAATGTATAAGTTAAGGTTTAATCATAATATGCAGTAAATAAATATCAGTACAGATATAATAGTGTTCTAACAAACGTTTAAGTGAAAAAACGTGATGTGGAACACAAACAGTATTAATAAGAGTGTGTAATCGCCGGCTTCGATCAGCAGACGACGGCGCGAAACCGAGTGTCTGAACATTGTTTATTAAACAATGTCAGCAAAAGTGTAGATAAACCAGTGTCAAACTATATCAAATTGAAGAGGAAAAAATATCCTTTAATTTGATAGCGATACGACCCTGATCGTAACTATATTAAGTGCGTGACAGGCGTTAGCATCATTTGCACAAAATGCATAAGAAATCTGTTTATCAACACTAACAACAATGACAACTGTCAATCATTCGGGCAGGAGTCGGTTAAAAAACCGTTAGTGACCATTGAAAAGACAATACGTCACTTTCGTAACGCCTGGCTAAGCCAATCAGAAAATAGTTTAATAAGTAAAACAATCGCCTAAAGCCGATCAAACGATTGAGTATATAAGGAACGGCGGCTAATTGCCGTTAGACACTTTTGTACTTTCATCCGAGACGGAAGGTGCACTCGTCTCATCAAAATTTTTACTAACTGATAGCGTCATTGTAATAGTGCATCGATGGAAACATTTCGGCAACAACCAAAAGTAACTACAAGATATTCTACCAGGAACCAGTGCGTTTAAGTGCAGTATTATTTTATTTAGTGCGGGGAAATAACGAACAGAAGAAATAATTAAATAATGTCATATACGGTCCTTTTAGTTAGAAGCGGACCACTTTTCTCTGTTCATGTGCGTGTGTAGTGAATAACAATGATCATTATAATCCGATCATTGATGTGTTTAATTGAATTTTAATCGAAAGATTAAAAAACACAAAGGTAATAGGGTGACAATTTATTCATTACGCCGAGTGCGATAACCTAGATGTTTTGATAAACAAATCTGTACTGACGCATAACACTGAAACATTTTTCTGTAGTACACCATGTCTAAATTTATTTAATGAATTTGTCAATCTTATTTAAGGTGGATGTTAGTCATAAGTGATCTCAAAATATAACTTTGTAAATCATGAACCAAGCGTGACGAACGCCTAACCTATAAAATAGATTTTATTTTTATTTTATATTAGTAACCTGAAAGGCATTACTAGTCGGTATTATATCAGCAAATAATTAGCTATTGTGTAGGCATTAGCATTCTTTTTTGTGTTTCAAAGAGCTTACGCCTGAGATTTAAATAATATTAATGTTTAAAGTAAAAAATATCTGGACTTAACCAGAATTGTTGCTTATGCTCTGAGCCAGTTATATAGGGTATGTAACAAAATATTTGCAATTGTACATCAATGTATTCTTTTAATTGTATTTGTTTGAATTCACTAACAAGGGTATGAATAAAACCCCATTATTAGCAGCATAACTTGACTTAATTTATTTCTAAAAAATAGATAAATAATTCATTCAGAAGAACCAAAACAACCTTCAGTTGTGATTAAATATTGTTGAATTGCATTGCCATAAGGGCAATAAACAATCATTTTAACTTTTTTAAAATTATTATTTGATTCTATTAATGGGTTTTCCACGGGATTTTCCCGAAATAAACCTGTGTGGCGCCCATTATTAAACAAGGTAACCTAATAAAGTGAGTTGGTTTTGTAAACCGTCTTGGCAGCTTACTGATTTATTGAACTTCTGAACTTCCAGAAAACACGAACAGGTACGTGTAAGTGCATTTTATTAATTTTATTGTCCAGACATTACTAGACTTTACGTACTTAGACGACTATCAACCTGGAGGAGGAGCTTCGCTGCTAGTATCAGCAGGACGGTCACCAACAATAAGCGACCAGCTAGTACACTTTATTTTTAAATTTAAGCAACGTTAGTGTTTCAATAATATTAATGCAATTATTTATTTTTTATTTTTTCTTTATCTAAAGGAATTCTTTTCAGACAATTAGAATTGTGCAATTGTAAACACACTTTTAATGACATCTAATGCTACATTTTAATTGCTTTATAAAATTAGTAACTTTCAATTTTCAACTACTACAATATTTTAAATATAAACATTAAAGATTTGTAAAAACGTTACAAATTGGCGACCAGCAACGTGCGGCTGGAAAAAAAAAAAAATATTAAACGAAAATATTTTTTATATTGATAATCAGCCCGCCAGACACAAAAGAACAAACATGCCACACACACATCAATACGACACAAGGTACAAGGACAGTCGAGTAGGAGAGGTACAACCAGATACAGAGACATATGAGACACAACCCACATACGAGATGGAAGTCATTACAATTAACAACATAGAAGCTCGACCAGAAGAAACACACCATACAGAACCGGAAGTAGAAGTGAGGGTCGACAACCAACCCAGATAAGCTGAGAGAGTCACGCAATCAGGAGAAACAGCCTTCCAAGAATGGATGAGGAGAATGATGGAATCATTAAAGGAAGATAGTCTCAAGAATAACAAAAATATGGAAGCATTAAAGGAAGATAGTCTCAAGAATAACAAAAAGATGGAAGAAACATTGAACCGAAATAATGACTCATTAAATAAAAATATGGAATCTATTAGAAAAAACATGGAGTCACTGAAAGAAGATCTCCAGGCAAGGTTAGACGACACTAACAAGAACTTAGAATTATTGACAGAGGATTTGAATAAAAAGATAGACAATACAAATAGATCCGTGGACGCCCTGAACAAGAAAATAGATGATAGCAGCAAAGCCTTAAGAGAAGATTTGAATACCACATTAAATAAGATTAGCCAGAAAATGGACGAAATGAATAAGAAATATACGGAAGGAGTGGGTCAGACCACAAGAGGAGAATTACGAAACGACAACAACTCAGAAACTGAAGAAGTACCCAATGATGAGACCAGAGAAGAATTGCAACCTGAAGATGAGGTCGAATAAACTGAGAATGAAGGGGACTCAAGTACATCATCGTCTGAAAATGAGTTTGACAGAAATCAGGAAGATGTTCAATATAAGGAGATCGATACCGGAAGTATAGAGAACACTCAGGTAATTAAAGAAGCGGAAGAGTTAGTAGCCAAGAAGGAAGAATTAGAACAAAATAATCTGCCAATGTGTGATGATCAAGTGGAGACAAAGGAATTACCCAGAAATACAACTACCGAACAAGTGAATTCGAAAATTAAAATTCATGAAGAAAGGAACAAAATAATTAAGAAAACGGAAGAAAAGGAGGCGAAGATAAGAAGAATAATACGCCCAAAGAAGACTAGAGTAACAAAAGAATTAATCGAAATGACTCGAAGGTGGTCTAGTTAATATGATTTATTTCCCAGTCATCAACCGTAAAGAAGGGACCTATAGGAAGGAGTACCGAAGGAGCTTCATGAAGCTGGATGAAGAGAAGAAATGTGCTACAACAAAGAAGACAATAACCAATAAAATACTTCAAGCGAATATTTCCAAAGGGAGAATAAAACGTTTTAAGAAAAGGAAAGGGTATCAAAAACAACTGGACCGGATCATTGAAGGGTATGCCCAAGAAATAAAAGAATTGCGAAGGAAGAGGGACCAATCAATGGAAAAATCCAACCAGGAAACTAATGACGATCAACCAGAGTTAGAAGAGATACTGGGAGTCAATAATAACAAAGACCAGGAGTACACTGAACACGTGGATACCAAAGATGATGAGAAGAAGAAGGCAAGAAAACGGGGAGCCAATGACTATCTGGTAGCCGCAAAGTGGAAGAACCGTATGATAGGGATAGGGTACAATACCCATAATAATAGAGGCAGATATGAAAAAGGATACCTGTGAAACGTAATTGTCCCAAACAATGAACCCAATAGAGTGGAAAAGCACAATGTAACCCCAAATATGTAGACCATAAATGTGATTATTGTTAAGAACAAAATAAATTATAGTGGTATGTAATACTTACCACCGGAATATTTAGTGTCTAAGAAATTTTAAAAATAACTACCATAAACGGATTCAATTAGTGATTAGAAGGATCATGTATTATGCCCAAGGTATTGAAAGTGACTAATTGCCTGTAGCAAATCTATTTGCCATATTGTGTTATAAAAGGTGTGTAGGATCAATGTATAGGCCAAACTATTTGTTACCTATTAAATAAGAGCCAGATCTATCATACTAAATGGTAGAAAAATGTGTATTGTAAACCAAATAATTTAATGAGAAGAAAGATATCTGTTATATAATAAAGAACCACAAGTGGCATATAACAAAAATATACCTAGGATAATGACATAAAGTTACTCTAATACTCCCATGTTAGATTAATTTAAAAGAGGAGATACTACTATTTTATAACTAAAATTACTATGCTATATTTAAAGAAAAAAAAAATGTGTTTATCAAATGAGTATTGTATATAACAAAATGCTTATCAAATGAATATTGTATACCTTTCACAAAACTAAAATATTATATAAAACCATCCAGAATAAGTGAAAACCACCATCACTTGAAGGAGTAGAGAAGAAGAAAACCAAAGAGAGTAACATGAAAGAAGGATATTATTATGGAAAGTAGAGAGAGAGAAAAATGTTTATTAAATGAACAATGTAACCCCAAGAATGTCTATAAAATCAGATATTAATATGTTGTTATTATATTATCACATTGTATTGTAATTATCAAATATTGTATACTCCATAAACAAGAATTAAAATCATCCAGAATAAGTGTAAATTATCAGACACTTGAAGGAGTAAAGAGGCAGAATAACAAAGAGAGTTAAGTATAAAGAGGGCTATTATTATTGTGGAATGAAGAGAAAGGAAAATGTTATTTAGTTACCAAATATTGTATGTAACAAGATATGTCAGAGAACATAAAACAAAAACATTTAGTATATGAATACTGTACCCCCTTATCATTCAGGATAAGTGTAAGTTATTGACGAGAGAAAACCTAGTAAACTATTGTAAGAATGAGATATTGTAAACTCTATATGTAAGAAACAACTGCATAATTATATAAGGATCAATGTAAGTGTGAAATTTTAAGAATACTCGAGTAAACCAAAACAAATTGTCAACTAGTATAAAAAGGTAACAATACGGCTAATAAAAAGCATGGCCGAGAATGTCAAGTCTGAAAAGAAATAATTACCTGTGAAAAGGAAGTATGTTAGAAAGTATAAAAGAAGGAGTTTGATACAAATGAAACCTCTAATACCTTGAATATTATATTGAATATGTTGTATTATTGAAAAATGATTGATATGTTATATTTTATGTGTTGTGATAGTGCAGCTATTGCTATGTGCAATTTTTATTTTGTCTCAGACAGAGATGAGGATGCCTCTGATTCTGAGTATGTGTAACGTGGAACGGCAGAGAATGTATGCCACAGTGAGCCACTCTGATTCCGAACCCACTACAAAAGTTAGGGAGTTATATAGTAATGTATCAAGGACTATTATTAAAGAATCTGGGAGGTAAAAAATGAAAGAACCATTGAGATAATCACATAAGTAAAGATATGTAATGAGAAAGAAGAGTGTATATAAGACAGGAAATTGTTAATTTAAGAAGTGAAATCTATTGTAATTAAATGACTTAAAATGTGAGAAACTTGAAAAAATACTAGTAAGCTAAGAATTATATCACTAGCCGATAACTCAAGCTAGTGTAACACACTAATAGCCTATTAAAGGTCAATGTAAAGAGTACGAGACAAAAAACAGTAGTAATATACTAAAAAACTGAAATGAAATGATAATTTTATCAAAAAATCAAATTTTCTCTCCAATTATCAATTTAGAGGGGGGAGTATATGTAACATAACCAGATGTTACATAACCTAGACATATACCATCAGATTTAATAAATACATAACGATAATGTAAATAGGTAATATAATGATAAGAGTAACCAAGAAGAGAGGAACCATTGAAGAAGAAAGAAGAAGAAGTGCCACAAGAAGCAGTAAACCCAAATACTGCTTGACACTACAACCATACTATGCCTGACACAAACTAATGGACAAATTAAATTCACTTTAAGCTGTCAAGCGAGTCAGTGAATAACTTAAATGGAATATGAAATGTTAATAAAAATGATTAAATAAGAATCTGAATAATGTGATATCAAAATCAGCATTTGGGCTGAGAATTAATCGACAAGGACTAGTAACTATTAATGCCAAAAACTAAGATTAGCTATGGCCACAAAATGAGATTGAAGCTATATTACAATCTCAAATATGCTTATGACCAGTAAACATGTTTGTAAGAGGGAACCTTATACAAATAAGCTACCTCAGCAAGGTACCGGATTGTGAACTAATAAATGTTAGTAAGGCAGAAATCCGATACAAACGGTATGCCTCAACAATGCCTAAATCAAACAATCATCAGTAAGGTGATTAACAGAAGGTAATATGAGTGTAGATCACATACACAGAACAATTTTTATACTCAAACATAGCGATAAGCATTAGTAATAGGTTATACGATTAATAGTTCAATTGTTAATTAGTAGAATGGAGCAAAATAATGTGAAGCAAAATATCATAGTAAGTAAGTCTAGTTAATAGCAATGTATAAGTTAAGGTTTAATCATAATATGCAGTAAATAAATATCAGTACAGATATAATAGTGTTCTAACAAACGTTTAAGTGAAAAAACGCGATGTGGAACACAAACAGTATTAATAAGAGTGTGTAATCGCCAGCTTCGATCAGCAGACGACGGCGCGAAACCGAGTGTCTGAACATTGTTTATTAAACAATGTCAGCAAAAGTGTAGATAAACCAGTGTCAAACTATATCAAATTGAAGAGGAAAAAATATCCTTTAATTTGATAGCGATACGACCCCGATCGTAACTATATTAAGTGCGTGACAGGCGTTAGCATCATTTGCACAAAATGCATAAGAAATCTGTTTATCAACACTAACAACAACGACAACTGTCAATCATACGGGCAGGAGTCGGTTAAAAAACCGTTAGTGACCGTTGAAAAGACAATACGTCACTTTCGTAACGCCTGGCTAAGCCAATCAGAAAATAGTTTAATAAGTAAAACAATCGCCTAAGGCTGATCAAACGATCGAGTATATAAGGAACGGCAGCTAATTGCCGTTAGACACTTTTGTACTTTCATCCGAGACGGAAGGTGCGCTCGTCTCATCAAAATTTTTACTAACAGATAGCGTCATTGTAATAGTGCATCGATGGAAACATTTCGGCAACAACCAAAAGTAACTACAAGATATTCTACCAGGAACCAGTGCGTTTAAGTGCAGTATTATTTTATTTAGTGCGGGGAAATAACGAACAGAAGAAATAATTAAATAATGTCATATACGGTCCTTTTAGTTAGAAGCGGACCACTTTTCTCTGTTCATGTGCGTGTGTAGTGAATAACAATGATCATTATAATCCGATCATTGATGTGTTTAATTGAATTTTAATCGAAAGATTAAAAAACACAAAGGTAATAGGGTGACAATTTATTCATTACGCCGAGTGCGATAACCTAGATGTTTTGATAAACAAATCTGTACTGACGCATAACACTGAAACATTTTTCTGTACTACACCATGTCTAAATTTATTTAATGAATTTGTCAATCTTATTTAAGTTGGATGTTAGTCATAAGTGATCTCAAAATATAACTTTGTAAATCATGGACCAAGCGTGACGAACGCCTAACCTATAAAATAGATTTTATTTTTATTTTATATTAGTAACCTGAAAGGCATTACTAGTCGGTATTATATCAGCAAATAATTAGCTATTGTGTAGGCATTAGCATTCTTTTTTGTGTTTCAAAGAGCTTACGCCTGAGATTTAAATAATATTAATGTTTAAAGTAAAAAATATCTGGACTTAACCAGAATTGTTGCTTATGCTCTGAGCCAGTTATATAGGGTATGTAACAAAATATTTGCAATTGTACATCAATGTATTCTTTTAATTGTATTTGTTTGAATTCACTAACAAGGGTATGAATAAAACCTCATTATTAGCAGCATAACTTGACTTAATTTATTTCTAAAAAATAGATAAATAATTCATTCAGAAGAACCAAAACAACCTTCAGTTGTGATTAAATATTGTTGAATTGCATTGCCATAAGGGCAATAAACAATCATTTTAACTTTTTTAAAATTATTATTTGATTCTATTAATGGGTTTTCCACAGGATTTTCCCGAAATAAACCTGTGTGGCGCCCATTATTAAACAAGGTAACCTAACCTTGTAGATAAAGTGAGTTGGTTTTGTAAACCGTCTTGGCAGCTTACTGATTTATTGAACTTCTGAACTTCCAGAAAACACGAACAGGTATGTGTAAGTGCATTTTATTAATTTTATTGTCCAGACATTACTAGACTTTACGTACTTAGACGACTATCAACCTGGAGGAGGAGCTTCGCTGCTAGTATCAGCAGGATGGTCACCAACATCAAGCGACCAGCTAGTACACCTTATTTTTAAATTTAAGCAACGTTAGTGTTTCAATAATATTAATGCAATTATTTATTTTTTATTTTTTCTTTATCTAAAGGAATTCTTTTCAGACAATTAGAATTGTGCAATTGTAAACACACTTTTAATGACATCTAATGCTACATTTTAATTGCTTTATAAAATTAGTAACTTTCAATTTTCAACTACTACAATATTTTAAATATAAACATTAAAGATTTGTAAAAACGTTACACTATGCATTTAAATGAGCATCCGCCATTGCAGGTGGGACTGTGGCCGCTTTCTGTTTTGCAGCTAAATTCATAGAGAAACGGAGCGTTGTTCAAAACTTCTCATAGTGCATATATTTTCTCTTGTGTTTTATATAGTTTTGAGTGTGTTCTTGTTGTACTTTTTGTGTAAACGTAATGTTCTAATAATTTATTCTTTATTAGGCAGTGTATTCTGTGTACGTTAGTGTTTTTGTCGAACCTTGTGTACATAAACGTGTAACTTATTCTGTGTGTATTTGTTAGAAACGATTAAAATAGCTATGAATTCGGTAAGTAATATTAAACGTTTGATTATTTCAAATTCACTTACTTACGAAAAGAAAATAGAACTAAAAAAATTAGGGCCACCAAAACCGAATTTAGATATTACACAACAAAATTATAAAACGGACAGACCAGCATCAAGTAAAAAAAACTACACAAGAAAATTTAATAGAAACTGTTACTTACAGCTGATTGGATATGTGGATGTGAGGTGATCAATTCCTTTTTTGACATGATAATGTCTTATGGCTGGGGGTCATTTGAAAATTTCTGTAACGCATCACGCTGCATGACGTCATCATTTACCAGCCGGGAATCGTTAACTAAAACCGCGACCGCTAACGTGCTAATGTCCGTCGCAGATTAAAGACCTAACAAGCAAACAACACTGCATAGCTGTAGATAGGTATGTAACCAATCAGTCAGTCAGTAACCATAATAATTTTGCGTTTAGCTGGCAGCTGAAAGACATTATCATGCTCTTAAGCTTTTACCATTTGGTAAACGGTACTTTACATTTTTTGTTATGTATGTTTGGTGATGAACCTAAACAGTGATTTAGTCTGGACTGAAAATGGAATTAAGGACTTGAAACATTTGGGAGAAAAAATAAAAAAACATAAAATTAGTGAAACTCATATGAACAATTGTATTGAATATTCATTGTTAGGAAAAGTCAATATTAGTTGCCAGTTAGACAGTGCATATAGATTAAAAATTAAACAACATAATGAAGAAGTCTCTAAGAACAGATACATCCTAAGTAAGTTAATTGACTGTGTAAAGTTTTGTGGAATATTTGAACTAGCTTTAAGGGGACATGATGAAACAAACACATCTGAGAATCCAGGTATTTTTAGGGGCTTAGTAAATTTAATGGCAGGCCTAGAGATAGCACCTTAAGAGAGCATATTGAAAAAACAAACAATAGGGTTTTCGTTGGTCTTTCTAAAACAATTCAAAATGAAATTTTGGATTCTATTTATGCAGTGTGCATTGGACTAATAAAAAAAGAAATAAATGAAACTGACTACATTTCAATTGAAGCAGATGAAACCACGGATTGTGCCACTCTGTCACAAATTGTGTTAGTTGTGAGGTATGAATTGAACGGAAAATTACATGAGAGATTTATCAGTTTTGTCAGTCCACAAGATCACTCCGCTGAAGGTATTGGTAATCCTATTTTTGAAGAATTAGCAAAATTAGAACTTGATAAGATGCCTAGTAAAATTATTGCACAAAGTTACGATGGGGCAGCAGTAATGAGTGGAAAACATAACGGTGTTCAAGCAAAAGTTAAAGCTGTGTACAAGAATGCCCAGTATAAGTCCCAGTACTAGACTGCTATGCCCATCAACTAAACTTAATTATTGAGCGCGCTGCATCGCAAAACAAGCAAGTAAAAATATTTTTCTGTAATTTAGATGGCTTTACAACATTTTTTTCAAAATCTTCCAAGCGAATTGCCATATTTGATGAAGTAGTAAAGAAACGTCTCCCAAAATGTTCTAATACCAGGTGGAATCCCGTTGTGTGACAACAGTATTTATTCATAAAAATGACATTTCCGCTGTTCTTGAAAAAATCATAGATGACGAGAGTGACAAGTCCACTGTTCAGAAAGCACTAGGACTGAAAAACACATTAAATAATGATGATTTTAATTTTTGGTTAACATTTTTCAACAAAATTATGCCAGCCTGTGACATTTTGTTTAATCAATTACAGCAAGTAGAAATTGACAGTATTAAAACACACCAGTATGTTGCCTCATTCAAGTCACACATTCAAAACGTCAGAGATTATATTGATTTTGATGCCAGTCTGTCTGCAACAAATGATTTTGGAGAATCATCACAAAATCCAAAAAGGTCACGTTTTGATGAAAGCAAGAAGACTGCAGCTAAAGAAGTTTGTGACATAATAGTTACCAACATAGACGACAGATTTTTATTTTCAGACCATTTAGCAATAGCAGTTTTGTTGCAACCAACCCTGTTTTCTAAACATCAGCATATCTTTCCAGAAACACAGTTACAAATTGCTGCTAAAGAATTTAATTTAAATGAAACTGCATTAAGACATGAACTGGTAGTTCTATACAGCAGGCCTGACTTCACAAAGGCAACAGGCGCATGGGTTCTACTCAATTTTGTGTATGAAAACAATCTAATTACTGTTTTTCAAGAAATGGTAAAACTATTAAAAATTATTTGTACAATCCCTATGACTACAGCAGAAAGTGAACGATGTTTCTCAACTCTCAAACGCATTAAAACATTTACACGTAATACAATGAAAAAGGACAGACTAAGTGCTCTGGGAATATGTTCAATAGAAAAAAAATGTTAGAAATAACTCGTAACTTCAATGAATTAGTTATTGACCATTTTGCCAAACAAAAGGAGAGGAGAATGGATTTCATGTTCAAGCAAATAAACTAATCCAAGGTAGGGAACAAATATATTTTGTTTAGTAATGCATGCATTTAATAATATAATTTCTTAAATATTTAAGTTTAGGAACGTGAACTGCTTAGGTATATAAATAATTTGTTTCAAACACTGTTTAAATATTGGTAGTTTGCAAGGTAGGTTTTTGATATTAACAATAAATTTAGTAGTGAAGCAAAAGATTCAATTTTACAATTATTTGATGATAATAGCAATAATTTAGTTTCTACTGGTGACTTTTTTTACATAATATATGGGTACAACTAAATTTTGCCCCCCCCCCATCAAAAACATCACTAGCCGCCACTGGTTCAGAGTCACTTCGCCGAACCTTGAGATTTTTGTCTTATAATTGCCGGTGCAAATTTGTTGAATAACAAAATATAATTTTGTATAATACTGAATAAATACTAATCGCAATTTAATAAACTAGTACAGAGTTGTAACCACTGTTCTTTATTCCATAGGAAAGTACATTATATTATTTGTGTATTTTAGCGAACAGCAAAGGTGACGGCAAGCGCTCACATCTGAAACTCGGCGAACTAACAGCTAGATTAAGAAATTCGCACAGGTGGCGTGAGTAAATTTGAATTCAACATACCGTCCTAGCTAAGAACGCTCAATCATCCTATTTTTTTATTTAATTGTTTTTAGTTAAACAATTTGGCGCCACCTGGGATTAATGAACACATTGAAAAACAGGTAAGGTTCCCACTCGTGTTTACTGGTTATTTGAAGGATCACTATGGACGTCGTCAGGGCAGCATATAAGTAACGACTACTCGTGTGAGGCGAACACACAAAACGTACAGTTTTACAGAATTTACAGAGTACATACAAAGCAAGTCGTTACAGGTTGGCGACCAACTAGTGAGGCTAGAGGTAAAGACTAGCGGCGGTTACGAAAAAGTATGAAACATTCCATGATCACAAGGGGAAAATCTAAGAAGGGAACTGATGGTACCGACGAAGAAGAAATGATCGAAGAGGATGCCCAAGGGGACCAACCAGAAAACCCAACCCAACCAGAACCGGAAATGGAAGTAATAGTCGGGGACCCATGCAAGACCTGATGAATTTCATAGCCGAAACCTCAAAGAAAACAAATGAAAAAATAGACCGAATCTAGGAAGAAACAAAAGAACAAAGAAATGAAGACAAAGGGGAATTAAATAAAATATTAGAATCGTTGCAAGAATCCTTAAAAGAGGAAATCAATGAAAATTCGAGGAGACAGAATGAGATTTTAAGAGAAGATATTGAAACATTGAACGAGAAAATCGAAGACAACGAATCATTAAAGCAACAAATCAATGAGAAAATGGAGGAACACAGTAATACCTTAAGGAAGAACCAAGAAACCCTACAACAGCAATTAACGGAGAACATCCAAAAAAGAAATGGAAGAACTGAAGGAAGAATTGAAGGGACAAATGAAGGAAGACAGTGAGAAGAACCGAGGAGAATTAAGATACATACTAATAGGCAGTAGTGGCTCGCACAGGGAGGGCAAAAGGGCGCAGCCCTCCCACTAAATTTGCAAATTAAACTTGTCAATAATATAACTATAATGTGTAGTATTCTTATTGAAAGATATTTTTGGGGCGACTAATAGCGATCACCCGATGTTTTCGGCATGGCCCCGCCGCTGGGACGGTTTAGCTGTCGCCCTCCCTGAATAGGCCGTTCTTTCGGGGAGCGGGGTAAGAGACGTATACACATCTCTATGCATTTAAATGAGCATCCGCCATTGCAGGTGGGACTGTGGCCGCTTTCTGTTTCACAGCTAAATTCATAGAGAAACGGAGCGTTGTTCACAACTTCTCATAGTGCATATATTTTCTCTTGTGTTTTATATAGTTTTGATTGTTTTCTTGTTGTACTTTTTGTGTAAACGTACAGTTCTAATAATTTATTCTTTATAAGGCAGTGTATTCTGTGTACGATAGTGTTTTTGTCGAACCTTGTGTACATAAACGTGTAACTTATTCTGTGTGTTCTGTGCGTATTTGTTAGAAACGATTAAAATGGCTATGAATTCGGTAAGTAATATTAAACGTTTGATTATTTCAAATTCACTTACTTACAAAAAAAGAAAATAGAACTAAAAAAATTAGGGCCACCAAAACCGAATTTAGATATTACACAACAAAATTATAAAACGGACAGACCAGCATCAAGTAAAAAAAACTACACAAGAAAATTTAATAGAAACTGTTACTTACATGCTGATTGGATATGTGGATGTGAGGTGATCAATTCTTGGATTTCGTTGTCCATGACGTGTCCGTTATGGACAAGACACCAGACAACAACAACGATAACTCAGAAATACACACAGCCATCAAACTGAGGGAAAAGGCACACAAACACAACATCACATTTGTAAAAGCTGACAAAGGCAACACGACTGTAATTATCCCCACAGACAACCTACACAAAAAAGTACAAGACTTCATAGAACAGAACAACATCACAGAACTAAAACACGACCCCACCGACAGATACCAAAACTCAGTAAAACAAATAGTCAACAAAGCCAAACACATTATGACACATAAACAAAAGCCCTACATGAAACAAATCCGACCATCAGCACCTACACTCCAAGCGCTTCCCAAAATCCATAAAGAAGACATTCCGATCCGCCCCATTATCAACTACCGTAATGCCCCTGCACACAAACTGGCAAAATATCTAGACAAAATTATTAGACAACACACACAAATACACAACAACATTGCAGTAAAAAACAACACTGACCTAGTAACAAAAATAAAAGACATACACATCCCCCATAACGCCACATTAGCCTCCTTTGACATTAAAAACCTGTACACAAACATCCCCATCTCTGAAACAATCACCAGCCTACAAAACAAACTCAAACAGAACAACACACCAAACGAACTTATCAATGAAATAACAGAAACTCTGAACATTATCACAAAACAAAACTACTTTACTTATAACAATAAATGCTACACACAGAACGATGGCCTACCCATGGGCTCCCCCATATCCAGCATTCTAGCAGAAGTCTTCCTCCAACACTTAGAAAAAACAAAAATACTCACAAACAATGACAGACACTCACATAAAATACTATATTGGCACAGATACGTTGATGACATTCTAATACTATACAGGGGAAACAAAAGACAATGTGAACAGTTACTAACGCACATAAACAAAATACATAAAAACATAACCTTCACTGCCGAATATGAACACAACAAAACCATAAACTTCTTAGACCTCTCCATCACAAAACTAGAACACAGGCACAAATTCAGTATATACAGAAAACCAACTACAACTGACACACTAATACACAACACCTCCAATCACCCAATACAACACAAACTAGCTGCTTTTAGAACCATGATACATAGACTTAACAACATCCCCTTAGATGAAATAGACTACAAAGACGAACTAAACACGATAAAATATCTAGCAGAATCTAACGGTTATGACAGAACAATAGTCAGTAAACTCCTATACAAAACACAAAACAAACAACAGACAAAGACAGAAAACAACAAATTCAGAACACTAACATACATCAACAAACAAACAGAAAAAATTGCCCACAAATTCAAAAAAGCAGGATACAGAATCGCTTACAAAACTACTAACAAAACAGAACACACACTATCAAAACGCATGCCCAAAGCACAAAACAAATTCGATCTACCCGGTGTATATAAACTAAATTGTTAAAATTGCAATAAATTCTACATAGGCCAGACAGGACGTAGCTTCAAACAGAGATACATTGAACACACAAAAGCACTCCACACCACTACAGAATCTACCTTCGCAAACCACCTCATTGAAGCAAACCACACATATAAAAACATCGACAATAACATGAACATACTACACGTACACACAAAAGGCCGAAAACTAGACATTCTAGAACAATTAGAAATATACAAACACACAAAAACAAATAAAAACGACATCCTAAACGAACAGACACAATTCAAATCGCACGCATTATTCGAACACATCTCACCACACACACACAGCTTCGATCTTTCGAAACACTATCTCGTCGCCAACAACAAGATGAACAGCGCTACTAACGACAGCCTCTGATGAAGCCTTCTATAGGTGAAAGCCGGTTTAGGCTGTAAGGTAAAACTTTACGTTTTTACTTATAAAAAACTTAGTGTTCCGAGTCGTCAATATTATAGTGATATTTAGTGATCAATTCCTTTTTTTGTTATGTATGTTTGGTGATGAACCTAAACAGTGATTCAGACTGAACTGAAAATGGAATTAAGGACTTGAAACATTTGGGAGAAAAAATAAAAAAACATAAAATTAGTGAAACTCATATGAACAATTGTATTGAATATTCATTGTTAGGAAAAGTCAATATTAGTTGCCAGTTAGACAGTGCATATAGATTAAAAATTAAACAGCATAATGAAGAAGTCTCTAAGAACAGATACATCCTAAGTAAGTTAATTGACTGTGTAAAGTTTTGTGGAATATTTGAACTAGCTTTAAGGGGACATGATGAAACAAACACATCTGAGAATCCAGGTATTTTTAGGGGCTTAGTAAATTTAATGGCAGGCCTAGATAGCACCTTAAGCGAGCATATTGAAAAAACAAACAATAGGGTTTTCATTGGTCTTTCTAAAACAATTCAAAATGAAATTTTGGATTCTATTTATGCAGTGTGCATTGGACTAATAAAAAAAGAAATAAATGAAACTGACTACATTTCAATTGAAGCAGATGGAACCACGGATTGTGCCACTCTGTCACAAATTGTGTTAGTTGTGAGGTATGAATTGAACGGAAAATTACATGAGAGATTTATGTGTTTTGTCAGTCCACAAGATCACTCCGCTGAAGGTATTAGTAATACCATTTTTGAAGAATTATCAAAATTAGAACTTGATAAGATGCCTAGTAAAATTATTGCACAAAGTTACGATGGGGCAGCAGTAATGAGTGGAAAACATAACGGTGTTCAAGCAAAAGTTAAAGCTGTGTACAAGAATGCCCAGTATATACACTGCTATGCCCATCAACTAAACTTAATTATTGAGCGCGCTGCATCACAAAACAAGCAAGTTAAATATTTTTCTATAATTTAGATAGCTTTACAACATTTTTTTCAAGATCTTCCAAGCGAACTGCCATACTTGATGAAGTAGTAAAGAAACGTCTCCCAAAATGTTCTAATACCAGGTGGAATTTTAAATCCCGTTGTGTGACAACAGTATTTATTCATAAAAATGACATTTCCGCTGTTCTTGAAAAAATCATAGATGACGAGAGTGACAAGTCCACTGTTCAGAAAGCACTAGGACTGAAAAACACATTAAATAATGATGATTTTAATTTTTGGTTAACATTTTTCAACAAAATTATGCCAGCCTGTGACATTTTGTTTAATCAATTACAGCAAGTAGAAATTGACAGTATTAAAACACACCAGTATGTTGCCTCATTCAAATCACACATTCAAAACGTCAGAGATTATATTGATTTTGATGCCAGTCTGTCTGCAACAAATGATATTGGAGAATCATCACAAAATCCAAAAAGGTCACGTTTTGATGAAAGCAAGAAGACTGCAGCTAAAGAAGTTTGTGACATAATAGTTACCAACATAGACGACAGATTTTTATTTTCAGACCATTTAGCAATAGCAGTTTTGTTGCAACCAACCCTGTTTTCTAAACATCAGCTTATCTTTCCAGAAACACAGTTACAAATTGCTGCTAAAGAATTTAATTTAAATGAAACTGCATTAAGACATGAACTGGTAGTTCTATACAGCAGGCCTGACTTCACAAAGGCAACAGGCGCATGGGTTCTACTCAATTTTGTGTATGAAAACAATCTAGTTACTGTTTTTCCCGAACTGGTAAAACTATTAAAAATTATTTGTACAATCCCTATGACTACAGCAGAAAGTGAACGATGTTTCTCAACTCTCAAACGCATTAAAACATTTACACGTAATACAATGAAAAGGGACAGACTAAGTGCTATGGGAATGTGTTCAATAGAAAAAAAAATGTTAGAAATAACTCCTAACTTCAATGAATTAGTTATTGACCATTTTGCCAAACAAAAGGAGAGGAGAATGGATTTCATGTTCAAGCAAATAAACTAATCCAAGGTAGGGAACAAATATATTTTATTTAGTAATGCATGCATTTAATAATATAATTTCTTAAATATTTAAGTTTAGGAACGTGAACTGGTTAGGTATATAAATAATTAGTTTCAAACACTGTTTAAATATTGGTAGTTTGCAAGGTAGGTTTTTGATATTAACAATAATTTTAGTAGTGAAGCAAAAGATTCAATTTTACAATTATTTGATGATAATAGCAATAATTTAGTTTCTACTGGTGACTTTTTTTACATAATATATGGGTACAACTAAATTTTGCCCCCCCCCCCCCCCGCGAAACAAAAACATTACTAGCCGCCACTGGTTCAGAGTCACTTCGCCGAACCTTGAGATTTTTGTCTTATAATTTCCGGTGCAAATTTGTTGAATAACAAAATATAATTTGTATAATACTGAATAAATACTAATCGCAATTGAATAAACTAGTACAGAGTTGTAACCACTGTTCTTTATTCCATAGGAAAGTACATTATATTATTTGTGTATTTTATCGAACAGCAAAGGTGACGGCAAGCACTCACATCGTAAACTCAGGGAACTAACAGCTAGATTAAGAAATTCGCAAGGTGGCGGGATTAAATTTGAATTCAACATACCGTCCTAGCTAAGAATGCTCAATCGTCCTATTTTTTTATTTAATTGTTTTTAGTTAAACAATTTGGCGCCACCTGGGATTAATGAACACATTGAAAAACAGGTAAGGTTCCCACTCATGTGTACTGGTAATTTGAAGGATCACTATGGACGTCGTCAGGGCAACATATAAGTAACGACCACTCGTGTGAGGCGAACACACAAAACGTACAGTTTTACAGAATTTACAGAGTACATACAAAGCAAGTCGTTACAGATTGGCGACCAACTAGTGAGGCTAGATGTAAAGACTAGCGGCGGTTGCGAAAAAGTATGAAACATTCCATGATCACAAGGAGAAAATCTAAGAAGGGAACTGAGGGTACCGACGAAGAAGAAATGATCGAAGAGGATGCCCAAGGGGACCAACCAGAAAACCCAACCCAACCAGAACCGGAAATGGAAGTAATAGTCAGGGACCCATGAAAGACCTGATGAATTTCATAGCCGAAACCTCAAAGAAAAGAAATGAAAAAATAGACCGAACCAGGAAGAAACAATAGAACAAAGAAATGAAGACAAAGGGGAATTAAATAAAATGTTAGAATCATTGCAAGAATCCTTAAAAGAGGAAATCAATGAAAATTCGAGGAGACAGAATGAGATTTTAAGAGAAGATATTGAAACATTGAACGAGAAAATCGAAGACAATAACGAAACATTAAAGCAACAAATAAATGAGAAAATGGAGGAACACAGTAATACCTTAAGGAAGAACCAAGAAACCCTACAACAGCAATTAACGGAGAACATCCAAAAAAGAAATGGAAGAACTGAAGGAAGAATTGAAGGGACAAATGAAGGAAGACAGTGAGAAGAACCGAGGAGAATTAAGATACATACTAATAGGCAGTAGTGGCTCGTACAGGGAGGGCAAAAGGGCGCAGCCCTCCCACTAAATTTGCAAATTAAACTTGTCAATAATATAACTATAATGTGTAGTATTCTTATTGAAAGATATTTTTGGGGCGACTAATAGCGATCACCCGATGTTTTCGGCATGGCCCCGCCGCTGGGACGGTTTAGCTGTCGCCCTCCCTGAATAGGCCGTTCTTTCGGGGAGCGGGGCAAGAGACGTATACACAACTCTATGCATTTAAATGAGCATCCGCCATTGCAGGTGGGACTGTGGCCGCTTTCTGTTTCGCAGCTAAATTCATAGAGAAACGGAGCGTTGTTCAAAACTTCTCATAGTGCATATATTTTCTCTTGTGTTTTATATAGTTTTGATTGTTTTCTTGTTGTACTTTTTGTGTAAACATAATGTTCTAATAATTTATTCTTTATAAGGCAGTGTATTCTGTGTACGATAGTGTTTTCGTCGAACCTTGTGTACATAAACGTGTAACTTATTCTGTGTGTTCTGTGCGTATTTGTTAGAAACGATTAAAATGGCTATGAATTCGGTAAGTAATATTAAACGTTTGATTATTTCAAATTCACTTACTTACGAAAAGAAAATAGAACTAAAAAAATTAGGGCCACCAAAACCGAATTTAGATATTACACAACAAAATTATAAAATGGACAGACCAGCATCAAGTAAAAAAAACTACACAAGAAAATTTAATAGAAACTGTTACTTACATGCTGATTGGATATGTGGATGTGAGGTGATCAATTCCTTTTTTTGTTATGTATGTTTGGTGATGAACCTAAACAGTGATTCAGTCTGGACTGAAAATGGAATTAAGGACTTGAAACATTTGGGAGAAAAAATAAAAAAACATAAAATTAGTGAAACTCATATGAACAATTGTATTGAATATTCATTGTTAGGAAAAGTCAATATTAGTTGCCAGTTAGACAGTGCATATAGATTAAAAATTAAACAGCATAATGAAGAAGTCTCTAGAACAGATACATCCTAAGTAAGTTAATTGACTGTGTAAAGTTTTGTGGAATATTTGAACTAGCTTTAAGGGGACATGATGAAACAAACACATCTGAGAATCCAGGTATTTTTAGGGGCTTAGTAAATTTAATGGCAGGCCTAGATAGCACCTTAAGGGAGCATATTGAAAAAACAAACAATAGGGTTTTCGTTGGTCTTTCTAAAACAATTCAAAATGAAATTTTGGATTCTATTTATGCAGTGTGCATTGGACTAATAAAAAAAGAAATAAATGAAACTGACTACATTTCAATTGAAGCAGATGAAACCACGGATTGTGCCACTCTGTCACAAATTGTGTTAGTTGTGAGGTATGAATTGAACGGAAAATTACATGAGAGATTTATGTGTTTTGTCAGTCCACAAGATCACTCCGCTGAAGGTATTAGTAATACTATTTTTGAAGAATTAGCAAAATTAGAACTTGATAAGGTGCCTAGTAAAATTATTGCACAAAGTTACGATGGGGCAGCAGTAAGGAGTGGAAAACATAACGGTGTTCAAGCAAAAGTTAAAGCTGTGTACAAGAATGCCCAGTATATACACTGCTATGCCCATCAATTAAACTTAATTATTGAGCGCGCTGCATCGCAAAACAAGCAAGTAAAAATATTTTTCTGTAATTTAGATGGCTTTACAACATTTTTTTCAAGATCTTCCAAGCGAACTGCCATACTTGATGAAGTAGTAAAGAAGCGTCTCCCAAAATGTTCTAATACCAGGTGGAGTTTTAAATCGCGTTGTGTGACAACAGTATTTATTTATAAAAATGACATTTCCGCTGTTCTTGAAAAAATCATAGATGACGAGAGTGACAAGTCCACTGTTCAGAAAGCACTATGACTGAAAAACACATTAAATAATGATGATTTTAATTTTTTGTTAACATTTTTCAACAAAATTATGCCAGCCTGTGACATTTTGTTTAATCAATTACAGCAAGTAGACATTGACAGTATTAAAACACACCAGTATGTTGCCTCATTCAAATCACACATTCAAAACGTCAGAGATTATATTGATTTTGATGCCAGTCTGTCTGCAACAAATGATTTTGGAGAATCATCACAAAATCCAAAAAGATCACATTTTGATGAAAGCAAGAAGACTGCAGCTAAAGAAGTTTGTGACGTAATAGTTACCAACATAGACGACAGATTTTTATTTTCAGACCATTTAGCAATAGCAGTTTTGTTGCAACCAACCCTGTTTTCTAAACATCAGCTTATCTTTCCAGAAACACAGTTACAAATTGCTGCTAAAGAATTTAATTTAAATGAAACTGCATTAAGACATGAACTGGTAGTTCTATACAGCAGGCCTGATTTCACAAAGGCAACAGGCGCATGGGTTCTACTCAATTTTGTGTATGAAAACAATCTAGTTACTGTTTTTCCCGAACTGGTAAAACTATTAAAAATTTTTGTACAATCCCTATGACTACAGCAGAAAGTGAACGATGTTTCTCAACTCTCAAACGCATTAAAACATTTACACGTAATACAATGAAAAAGGACAGACTAAGTGCTCTGGGAATGTGTTCAATAGAAAAAAAAATGTTAGAAATAACTCCTAACTTCAATGAATTAGTTATTGACCATTTTGCCAAACAAAAGGAGAGGAGAATGGATTTCATGTTCAAGCAAATAAACTAATCCAAGGTAGGGAACAAATATATTTTATTTAATAATATAATTTCTTAAATATTTAAGTTTAGGAACGTGAACTGCTTAGGTATATAAATAATTTGTTTCAAACACTGTTTAAATATTGGTAGTTTGCAAGGTAGGTTTTTGATATTAACAATAATTTTAGTAGTGAAGCAAAAGATTCAATTTTACAATTATTTGATGATAATAGCAATAATTTAGTTTCTACTGGTGACTTTTTTTACATAATATATGGGTACAACTAAATTTTGCCCCCCCCCCCCAGGTAAAAACATTACCAGCCGCCACTGGTTCAGAGTCACTTCGCCGAACCTTGAGATTTTTGTCTTATAATTGCCGGTGCAAATTTGTTGAATAACAAAATATAATTTTGTATAATACTGAATAAATACTAATCGCAAATTAATAAACTAGTACAGAGTTAAAACCACTGTTCTTTATTCCATAGGAAAGTACATTATATTATTTGTGTATTTTAGCGAACAGCAAAGGTGACGGTAAGCGCTCACGTCGGAAACTCGGCGAACTAACAGCTAGATTAAGAAATTCGCACAGGTGGCGGGAGTAAATTTGAATTCAACATACCATCCTAGCTAAGAACGCTCAATCGTCCTATTTTTTTATTTAATTGATTTTAGTTTAACAATTTGGCGCCACCCGGGATTAATGAACACATTGAAAAACAGGTAAGGTTCCCACTCGTGTGTACTGGTAATTTGAAGGATCACTATGGACGTCGTCAGGGCAACATATAATTAATGACCACTCGTGTGAGGCGAACACACAAAACGTACAGTTTTACAGAATTTACAGAGTACATACAAAGCAAGTCGTTACAGATTGGCGACCAACTAGTGAGGCTAGAGGTAAAGACTAGCGGCGGTTACGAAAAAGTATGAAACATTCCATGATCACAAGGAGAAAATCTAAGAAGGGAACTGAGGGTACCGACGAAGAAGAAATGATTGAAGAGGATGCCCAAGGGGACCAACCAGAACCGGAAATGGAAGTAATATTCGGGGACCCATGCAAGACCTGATGAATTTCATAGCCGAAATATCAAAGAAAACAAATGAAAAAATAGACCGAACCAGGAAGAAACAAAAGAACAAAGAAATGAAGACAAAGGGGAATTAAATAAAATGTTAGAATCGTTGCAAGAATCCTTAAAAGAGGAAATTAATGAAAATTCGAGGAGACAGAATGAGATTTTAAGAGAAGATATTGACACATTGAACGAGAAAATCGAAGGCAATAATGAAACATTAAAGCAACAAATCTATGAGAAAATGGAGGAACACAGTAATACCTTAATGAAGAACCAAGAAACCCTACAACAGCAATTAACGGAGAACATTCAAAAAAGAAATGGTAGAACTGAAGGAAGAATTGGAGGGACAAATGAAGGAAGACAGTGAGAAGAACCGAGAAGTATTAAGATACATACTAATAGGCAGTAGTGGCTCGTACAGGGAGGGCAAAAGGGTGCAACCGTCCCACTAAATTTGCAAATTAAACTTGTCAATAATATAACTATAATGTGTAGTATTCTTATTGAAAGATATTTTTGGGGCGACTAATAGCGATCACCCGATGTTTTCGGCATGGCCCCGCCGCTGGGACGGTTTAGCTGTCGCCCTCCATGAATAGGCCGTTCTTTCGGGGAGCGGGGCAAGAGACGTATACACATCTCTATGCATTTAAATGAGCATCCACCATTGCAGGTGGGACTGTGGCCACTTTCTGTTTCGCAGCTAAATTCATAGAGAAACTGAGAAGTTGTTCAAAACTTCTCATAATGCATATATTTTCTCTTGTGTTTTATATAGTTTTGATTGTGTTCTTGTTGTACTTTTTGTGTAAACGTAATGTTCTAATAATTTATTCTTTATTAAGCAGTGTATTCTGTGTACGATAGTGTTTTTGTCGAACCTTGTGTACATAAACTTGTAACTTATTCTGTGTGTTCTGTGCGTATTTGTTAGAAACGATTAAAATGGCTATGAATTCGGTAAGTAATATTAAACGTTTGATTATTTCAAATTCACTTACTTATGAAAAGAAAATAGAACTAAAAAAATTGGGTCCACCAAAACCGAATTTAGATATTACACAACAAAATTATAAAACGGACAGATCAGCATCAAGTAAAAAAAACTACACAAGAAAATTTAATAGAAACTGTTACTTACATGCTGATTGGATATGTGGATGTGAGGTGATCAATTCCTTTTTTTGTTATGTATGTTTGGTGATGAACCTAAACAGTGATTCAGTCTGGACTGAAAATGGAATTAAGGACTTGAAACATTTGGGAGAAAAAATAAAAAAACATAAAATTAGTGAAACTCATATGAACAATTGTATTGAATATTCATTGTTAGGAAAAGTAAATATTAGTTGCCAGTTAGACAGTGCATATAGATTAAAAATTAAACAACATAATGAAGAAGTCTCTAAGAACAGATACATCCTAAGTAAGTTAATTGACTGTGTAAAGTTTTGTGGAATATTTGAACTAGCTTTAAGGGGACATGATGAAACAAACACATCTGAGAATCCAGGTATTTTTAGGGTCTTAGTAAATTTAATGGCAGGCCTAGATAGCACCTTAAGCGAGCATATTGAAAAAACAAACAATAGGGTTTTCGTTGGTCTTTCTAAAACAATTCAAAATGAAATTTTGGATTCTATTTATGCAGTGTGCATTGGACTAATAAAAAAAGAAATAAATGAAACTGACTACATTTCAATTGAAGCAGATGAAACCACGGATTGTGCCACTCTGTCACAAATTGTGTTAGTTGTGAGGTATGAATTGAACGGAAAATTACATGAGAGATGTATGTGTTTTGTCAGTCCACAACATCACTCTGCTGAAGGTATTAGTAATACTATTTTTGAAGAATTACAAAATTAGAACTTGATAAGATGCCTAGTAAAATTATTGCAAAAAGTTACGATGGGGCAGCAGTAATGAGTGGAAAACATAACGGTGTTCAAGCAAAAGTTAAAGCTGTGTACAAGAATGCCCAGTATATACACTGCTATGCCCATCAACTAAACTTAATTATTGAGCACCCTGCATCACAAAACAAGCAAGTAAAAATATTTTTCTGTAATTTAGATGGCTTTACAACATTTTTTTCAATATCTTCCAAGTGAACAGCCACACTTGATGAAGTAGTAAAGAAACGTCTCCCAAAATGTTCTAATACCAGGTGGAATTTTAAATCCCGTTGTGTGACAACAGTATTTATTCATAAAAATGACATTTCCGCTGTTCTTGAAAAAATCATAGATGACGAGAGTGACAAGTCCACTGTTCAGAAAGCACTAGGACTGAAAAACACATTAAATAATGATGATTTTAATTTTTGGTTAACATTTTTCAACAAAATTATGCCAGCCCGTGACATTTTGTTTAATCAATTACAGCAAGAAGAAATTGACAGTATTAAAACACACCAGTATGTTGCCTCATTCAAATCACACATTCAAAACGTCAGAGATTATATTGATTTTGATGCCAGTCTGTCTGCAACAAATGATTTTGGAGAATCATCACAAAATCCAAAAAGGTCACGTTTTGATGAAAGCAAGAAGACTGCAGTTAAAGAAGTTTGTGACATAATAGTTACCAACATAGACGACAGATTTTTATTTTCAGACCATTTAGCAATAGCAGTTTTGTTGCAACCAACCCTGTTTTCTAAACATCAGCTTATCTTTCCTTAAACACAGTTACAAATTGCTGCTAAAGAATTTAATTTAAATGAAACTGCATTAAGACATGAACTGGTAATTCTATACAGCAGGCCTGACTTCACAAAGGCAACAGGCGCATGGGTTCTACTCAATTTTGTGTATGAAAACAATCTAGTTACTGTTTTTCCCGAACTGGTAAAACTATTAAAAATTATTTGTACAATCCCTATGACTACAGCAGAAAGTGAACGATGTTTCTCAACTCTCAAACGCATTAAAACATTTACACGTAATACAATGAAAAAGGACAGACTAAGTGCTCTGGGAATGTGTTCAATAGAAAAAAAATGTTAGAAATAACTCCTAACTTCAATGAAATAGTTATTGACCATTTTGCCAAACAAAAGGAGAGGAGAATGGATTTCATGTTCTAGCAAATAAACTAATCCAAGGTAGGGAACAAATATATTTTATTTAGTAATGCATGCATTTAATAATATAATTTCTTAAATATTTAAGTTTAGGAACGTGAACTGCTTAGGTATATAAATAATTTGTTTCAAACACTGTTTAAATATTGGTAGTTTGCAAGGTAGGTTTTTGATATTAACAATAATTTTAGTAGTGAAGCGAAAGATTCAATTTTACAATTATTTGATGATAATAGCAATAATTTAGTTTCTACTGGTGACTTTTTTTACATAATATATGGGTACAACTAAATTTTGCCCCCCCCCCCAGGCAAAAACATTACCAGCCACCACTGGTTCAGAGTCACTTCGCCGAACCTTGAGATTTTTGTCTTATAATTGCCGGTGCAAATTTGTTGAATAACAAAATATAATTTTGTATAATACTGAATAAATACTAATCGCAATTTAATAAACTAGTACAGAGTTAAAAGCACTGTTCTTTATTCCATAGGAAAGTACATTATATTATTTGTTTATTTTAGCGAACAGCAAAGGTGACGGTAAGCGCTCACGTCGGAAACTCGGCGAATTAACAGCTAGATTAAGAAATTCGCACAGGTGGCGGGAGTAAATTTGAATTCAACATACCGTCCTAGCTAAGAACGCTCAATCGTCCAATTTTTTTATTTAATTGACTTTAGTTTAACAATTTGGAGCCACCCGGGATTAATGAACACATTGAAAAACAGGTAAGGTTCCCACTTGTGTGTACTGGTAATTTGAAGGATCACTACGGACATCGTCAGGGCAACATATAATTAATGACCACTCGTGTGAGGCGAACACACAAAACGTACAGTTTTACAGAATTTACAGAGTACATACAAAGCAAGTCGTTACAGATTGGCGACCAACTAGTGAGGCTAGAGGTAAAGACTAGCGGCGGTTACGAAAAAGTATGAAACATTCCATGATCACAAGGAGAAAATCTAAGAAAGGAACTGAGGGTACCGACGAAGAAGAAATGATCGAAGAGGATGCCCAAGGGGACCAACCAGAAAACCCAACCCAACCAGAACCAGAAATGGAAGTAATATTCGGGGACCCATGCAAGACCTGATGAATATGTTTCATAGCCGAAACATAAAAGAAAACAAATGAAAAAATAGACCGAACCAGGAAGAAACAAAAGAACAAAGAAATGAAGACAAAGGGGAATTAAATAAAACGTTATAATTGTTGCAAGAATCCTTAAAAGAGGAAATCAATGAAAATTCGAGGAGACAGAATGAGATTTTAAGAGAAGATATTGAAACATTGAACGAGAAAATCGAAGGCAATAATGAAACATTAAAGCAACAAATCAATGAGAAAATGGAGGAACACAGTAATACCTTAATGAAGAACCAAGAAACCCTACAACAGCAATTAATGGAGAACATTCAAAAAAGAAATGGTAGAACTGAAGGAAGAATTGGAGGGACAAATGAAGGAAGACAGTGAGAAGAACCAAGAAGTATTAAGATACATACTAATAGGCACTAGTGGCTCGTACAGGGAGGGCAAAAGGGCGCAGCCGTCCCACTAAATTTGCAAATTAAACTTGTCAATAATATAACTATAATGTGTAGTATTCTTATTGAAAGATATTTTTGGGGCGACTAATAGCGATCACCCGATGTTTTCGGCATGGCCCCGCCGCTGGGACGGTTTAGCTGTCGCCCTCCCTGAATAGGCCGTTCTTTCGGGGAGCGGGGCAAGAGACGTATACACATCTCTATGCATTTAAATGAGCATCCGCCATTGCAGGTGGGACTGTGGCCGCTTTCTGTTTCGCAGCTAAATTCATAGAGAAACGGAGCGTTGTTCAAAACTTCTCATAATGCATATATTTTCTCTTGTGTTTTATATAGTTTTGATTGTGTTCTTTTTGTACTTTTTGTGTAAACGTAATGTTCTAATAATTTATTCTTTATTAGGCAGTGTATTCTGTGTACGATAGTGTTTTTGTCGAACCTTGTGTACATAAACGTGTAACTTATTCTGTGTGTTCTGTGCGTATTTGTTAGAAACAATTAAAATGGCTATGAATTCGGTAAGTAATATTAAACGTTTGATTATTTCAAATTCACTTACTTACGAAAAGAAAATAGAACTAAAAAAATTAGGGCCACCAAAACCGAATTTAGATATTACACAACAAAATTATAAAACGGACAGACCAGCATCAAGTAAAAAAAACTACACAAGAAAATTTAATAGAAACTGTTACTTACATGCTGATTGGATATGTGGATGTGAGGTGATCAATTCCTTTTTTTGTTATGTATGTTTGGTGATGAACCTAAACAGTGATTCAGTCTGGACTGAAAATGGAATTAAGGACTTGAAACATTTGGGAGAAAAAATTAAAAAACATAAAATTAGTGAAACTCATATGAACAATTGTATTGAATATTCATTGTTAGGAAAAGTAAATATTAGTTGCCAGTTAGACAGTGCATATAGATTAAAAATTAAACAGCATAATGAAGAAGTCTCTAAGAACAGATACATCCTAAGTAAGTTAATTGACTGTGTAAAGTTTTGTGGAATATTTGAACTAGCTTTAAGGGGACATGATGAAACAAACACATCTGAGAATCCAGGTATTTTTAGGGGCTTAGTAAATTTAATGGCAGGCCTAGATAGCACCTTAAGAGAGCATATTGTAAAAACAAACAATAGGGTTTTCGTTGGTCTTTCTAAAACAATTCAAAATGAAATTTTGGATTCTATTTATGCAGTGTGCATTGGACTAATAAAAAAAGAAATAAATGAAACTGACTACATTTCAATTGAAGCAGATGAAACCACGGATTGTGCCACTCTGTCACAAATTGTGTTAGTTGTAAGGTATAAATTGAACGGAAAATTACATGAGAGATTTATCAGTTTTGTCAGTCCACAAGATCACCATGCTGAAGGTATTAGTAATACTATTTTTGAAGAATTAGCAAAATTAGAACTTGATAAGATGCCTAGTAAAATTATTGCACAAAGTTATGATGGGGCAGCAGTAATGAGTGGAAAACATAACGGTGTTCAAGCAAAAGTTAAAGCTGTGTACAAGAATGCCCACTTATCAAAAAATGAAACTTTTTCTTGTGAACTTACTGTTTATTCTCTTCTCGTCGACCGCGTTTCGGCGTACGCATTCGCCTTTTTCAGTTTAGAGACGTTTAGAGACAGACTGCCATCATATAGTAACGGTTGTTGTGTGGAATGTGTTGTCAGGGTGGTGTGTGGAGGAAGAGGATTGGCGCGGGGATTCAACTTAATGTTTGTTTTTTTCATAATTGTGTCAAAAAGTGTATGTGATTTATATTGTAATTGGTCGTTAAGTATGTTTTTTGGTTGTGTTGTGTGGTGTTTATATATTTCGTATTGTTCAGTTGTGTTGAGTTTTCGACCTTTGGGTAAGTAATGTAAAATTTCAAGATTAGTGTCTATGTTGGTGTAACTGTGATTTTCTGTGTGTCTGTGTGTGGCAAATGCGGAGTGTATATTGTTGTTGGTTAAAGCTTTTAAGTGTTCAGAATAACGGGATGAAAAAGATCTTCCCGTCTAGCCTATGTAGAAACTATTGCATTCATTACAATTTAATTTGTAAACACCTGTTTTGTTATATTTGTCTATGTCTGCGTTTGTATTATTGATGTGTTTTTTTTATGGTATTGGTTGTTCCGTATGCTATTTTGTATTTGTGTTTTCTGAATGTGTTGGTGATTTTGTGTGTGTAGGAGTTGTGGTATGTGAGTGTGATGTATTTATTGTGCTGTGTGTTGATGGTATTTTGTGTTTTGTTGTTTTTGTTTTTGATGCGTTTGTGTAGTGTGTTTATTAAATTAGGGCTGTAACCATTTTTGATTGCTATGTATTTTATTGTGTGTTGAGTTCGTCGGTGTAATCTTGTTTATTTAAGGGTATTTTAGTTAGTCTATGGAGCATATGGTTGAAGGCCGCATGTTTATGTTGTGTTGGGTGGTTTGATGTGTTGTGTATAACCATGTCAGTTGTGGTTGGTTTCCTGTATATTTTGTACGTGTGTGTATTGTTAGTTTTGTTAATTGTTAGGTCTAGAAAATTTATACTTATTGTTTTGTTCAATTTCCAGTGTAAATTTTAATTTGTGGTGTATAGTGTTTATGTATTTGTGGAAGTTTTCAACTTGTCTTGTGTTGCCTTTGAATAAAAGTAATATATCATCTACATACCTGTGCCAGTATATAATTTTGTTATTGTATTGGTTGTTGTTTATTATGTGGTTCTGTTCTATGTTGTGTATATATATTTCTGCTAGTATTCCTGATATGGGGGATCCCATCGGGAGACCTTCTGTTTGTGTGTATATCTTGTTATTGTATGTAAAGTAATTTTGTTCAGTTATTATTTTGGTGAGTGTGATGATCTCTTGTATGTGTGTTTCAAAGTGTGTTGTTTTGTTTGAGTAGTTGTTCTAGTGTTTGGATGGTTTCTTTGATGGGGACATTAGTGTATAGATTGGTTATATCAAAGGATGCCAGAGTTGAGTTATGTGGGATGTGGATGTGTTCAGTTTTCCTGACTAGGTCGATGTTGTTTTTGATAGATGTGTTGTTACTGAGATTAATGTTTTCTCTGATTATTTTGTCTAGTTGTTTTGCGATTTTCTGGGAGGGGGCCTGTGTGTTGTATAATAATGGTCTGATGGGAATGTTAGGTTTATGTATTTTTGGTAATGCATTTAGTTTAGGGGGGTTAGGTTTTATTTGTTTAAGGTATTTGGCGCTTTCTGGTTTGATTATATGTTTTGTGTTGTTTATAAATTTGTTAATCTGTTTATGAAATTTTAGTGTGGGGTCTTTATTTATTTCCGTTATATTATTTTCGTTGAAGAAATTTTCGATTTTAGTGTTTAATTGATGTTTGTCCATTATGACGCTTATGTTACCTTTGTCAGCTTTTAGGATTGTTATGTTGTGTTCAAGTAACTTGTGTTTTACATTGTTAAGTGTTTTTATTTCATTGTTGTGTATTTTTGGTTTTGTATGTGTGTTTTGGAGCTTTTGTTTTATGTCGTGACGTATCGGGTCCTGGTCGTTAAAGTGCGTGTTTTGTACAGCTGTTTCTAAATCTATGATTATGTCGCGTATGTGTCTATTGTGATTTTTGATGTTGGTTGTATTGTTATTCAAATTATGTTTCAGTCCTTTGTTTAATAAATCCATTTCATCCTTTGTGAAATTAATGTTTGTTGTATTAACTACGCGTGTGTGGAATTTGTGTGCCGGTTCAGGGATTGATTCAATTGTGCGTGTTGTGAGGTTAGTTATTTTTTAATTAGCTTTAACCAACAACAATATACACTCCGCATTTGCCACACACATACACACAGAAAATCACAGTTACACCAACATAGACACTAATCTTGAAATTTTACATTACTTACCCAAAGGTCGAAAACTCAACACAACTGAACAATACGAAATATATAAACACCACACAACACAACCAAACAACATACTTAATGATCAATTACAATATAAATCACATACACTTTTTGACACAATTATACAAAAAACAAACATTAAGTTGAATCCCCGCGCCAATCCCTTTCCTCCATACACCACCGTGACAACACATTCCACACAACAACCGTTACTATATGATGGCAGTCTGTCTCTAAGCGTCTCTAAACTGAAGAAAGCGAATACGTACGCCGAAACGCATTCGACGAGAAGAGAATAAACAGTAAGTTCACAAGAAAAAGTTTCATTTTTTGATAAGTGTTAGTGCTGTGAAAGAAGTGATGAATAATCAAGACAACTAAGAATGCCCGATATATACACTGCTATGCCCATCAACTAAACTTAATTATTGAGCGCGTGCATCACAAAACAAGCAAGTAAAAATATTTTTCTGTAATTTAGATGGCTTTACAACATTTTTTTCAAGATCTTCCAAGCGAACTGCCATACTTGATGAAGTAGTAAATAAACATCTCCCAAAATATTCTAATACCAGGTGGAATTTTAAATCCCGTTGTGTGACAACAGTATTTATTCATAAAAATGACATTTCCGCAGTTCTTGAAAAATCATAGATGACGAGAATGACAAGTCCACTGTTCAGAAAGCACTAGGACTGAAAAACACATTAAATAATGATGATTTTAATTTTTGGTTAACATTTTTCAACAAAATAATGCCAGCCTGTGACATTTTGTTTAATCAATTACAGCAAGTAGAAATTGACAGTATTAAAACACACCAGTATGTTGCCTCATTCAAGTCACACATTCAAAACGTCAGAGATTATATTGATTTTGATGCCAGTCTGTCTGCAACAAATGATTTTGGAGAATCATCACAAAATCCAAAAAGGTCACGTTTTGAAGACAGAAGACTGCAGCTAAAGAAGTTTGTGACATAATAGTTACCAACATAGACGACAGATTTTTATTTTCAGACCATTTAGCAATAGCAGTTTTGTTGCAACCAACCCTGTTTTCTAAACATCAGCTTATCTTTCCAGAAACACAGTTACAAATTGCTGCTAAAGAATTTAATTTAAATGAAACTGCATTAAGACATGAACTGGTAGTTCTATACAGCAGGCCTGACTTCACAAAGGCAACAGGCGCATGGGTTCTACTCAATTTTGTATATGAAAACAATCTAGTTACTGTTTTTCCCGAACTGGTAAAACTATTAAAAATTATTTGTACAATCCCTATGACTACAGCAGAAAGTGAACGATGTTTCTCAACTCTCAAACGCATTAAAACATTTACACGTAATACAATGAAAAAGGACAGACTAAGTACTCTGGGAATGTGTTCAATAGAAAAAAAATGTTAGAAATAACTCCTAACTTCAATGAATTAGTTATTGACCATTTTGCCAAACAAAAGGAGAGGAGAATGGATTTCATGTTCAAGCAAATAAACTAATCCAAGGTAGGGAACAAATATATTTTATTTAGTAATGCATGCATTTAATAATATAATTTCTTAAATATTTAAGTTTAGGAACGTGAACTGCTTAGGTATATAAATAATTTGTTTCAAACACTGTTTAAATATTGGTAGTTTGCAAGGTAGGTTTTTGATATTAACAATAATTTTAGTAGTGAAGCAAAAGATTCAATTTTACAATTATTTGATGATAATAGCAATAATTTAGTTTCTACTGGTGACTTTTTTTACACAATATATGGGTACAACTAAATTTTGCCCCCCCCAGTCAAAAACATTACCAGCCGCCACTGCTAATAGGGTATCATGAAGAAGTCAAGCAGACAAAAACGGGGATTAATAAGAAATGGGAAGAAACAATTACAAAGCAGATCAACTTAATGAAACAATAGATAGTGGTTTCACACAATTGAACGAAACACTAGACAGCACTGCTGAAGGTATCGAAGAAACGTTGAATAAGAACAGGGAACCGGTGAATCAGAAAATAAAAGAGAAGGAGGAGGAAATAGACAATAAAGAAGACTCAAGTGTATTGTCATCTGATAATAAAAATAACAAAAACAAAGAGAAAATTAAGCACATAGAATTCAACCATAGAGGAGTAATGAAAAACCAAATAATTAAGAAGATTAAGAAAACAAAAGATATAGGATAAATATGTAAAAAGAAACTAATAAAAACACGAGGAGGATTGGAAATGATGAAGACGGATGGATTATAAAGACTGTAGAAGGACCTTAAAAGAAATTATAGAAGGGATTCACAACAAACCAGTGAATAAAAACTTCAACAACTCCATATGTAAATGGAAGATACCAGAAATAGAAAGGACTCACAACAAAACAGTGTATAACAAATTAAGAAGGTCTCTAAAACACATGAATACACCAGAAATAGAAATGCTGAATAAAAAACCAATGATAACATTAATGAGGGAGGTACAATTAACATCTTTGATTAATAAATAACATAATATAGTGAATGATGTAGGCATGGAGACAAATGAACATATGATATTAGAAGAATTGTGGTACAAGATAGAAGAGACCTATTTCACAAGGAAGGAAATAGTTCTACACACCAAGGTTATCCGAACCACAAGTGCAGAGGAAATGATGGACCACAGGTAAACTAAGTGAAGATAAACACCGAGAAATGGGACTGATTTTCGAATTACCGACCATGCAAACCAATGGAAAAGAGAAAATAAAAAATTACAAAATTCAAAAAAGATGTAAGATCAACTTACAATAATATTTAGATGACATATGAGGTAAAATGAAAAAAGAAAAAATATATTTATAAAATAAAGGAATAAGTTACAAAAATTCCTAAAAAGTAAGAACAACAAACTTACAAAAATTATTTAGAATAATATTCGAGACAAAACAAAATAAACAAAACAAAGTGAAAACAAGAATTAATGATACAAGAGAATTAGAAGGGAGACCAATTAAAATAAACAAAAATAAAATAAAGCAAGGACTGCTAAGACAAATACCTAAACTTACAAAGAATATAAAGTATTCAGAAAAAAATGAACTGGTACAAGAAAAAAAAAATGTATCAAGCAAATGGCTAAAGCATAATAATGGTAATCAACAAAGAAGAAGAAAAGGAAAAAGATGTCTAAAATAATTAAAATAATCACAAGAAGAAGAGAAAAACAAACTAATGAAAAGTTAGAAATAATGAAATTAACAACTAAATAAATAAAAAACAATCAACTGCGTGAGTAGATAACAGAAAATAGCAAAGGTACAGCGGAAGGAAGATTGAGTAAAAGGTTAAAATGATCTAAAAATACACGAAGTGGACAATCCCCAAAATATTATTAATGAAAGTCACAAGATGACAAAAAAGGTATTTAAGATTGACTGAGAATAGGTCCAGCAATCAATTAACTGAGCAGAGATGATGTTCCTCTGGTCTCAGAAAAAAAGGTAGTAATGGAAGAAACCAACTACTAAAAAGTTAGGGAAAAAATTATATAACAGGGAGAATGCACTAATGGAAATAAGTAAAAACAGATCTAAATAAAATGGAGTGGAACAAGTAAGAAGAGAAACAAGAAAGAAGAAATAAGCAAGAAGAAAAGGGAAAAAATTATATATAACTGATAATTTCATAAAAAACTATGCTAATGTTTTATCAAAATGATCAATTTTGAAGGAGAGTCATTATGTTACAACACAAATAAGCCACCCCAATACCAGGGAAAAAACGATGAATCAACTATATAAAATGTTTAAACTAAAGAAAATAAAATGACGATGACGCGACAAACGACTACATGACCCAACCCAAGTGATTGACCAAATAAAATGAAACCAAATGAGAAAGTGATTGACCAAATAAAATGAAACCAAATTAGAAGGGAAAAACAAAATAAATGAAACAAACTGAGAAGAAATGAAAAGACACAAACAAATAATAAAGAACAGAAAAAGGAGAAATGTTACTATAATAGATATTTACCATATATCCGTCGTGCGACTTCGTTTTTCTCGTCTTATTTTGACGCGTTTCGGCAACGAATTGCCATCTTCAGAATCTTAATCACTCATATGAGATCGTTGCCGAAACGCGTCAAAATAAGACGAGAAAAACGAAGTCGCACGACGGATATATGGTAAATATCTATTATATTAATATAAGCGACTTGGAGACAACTAACCTAAAATGTAAGAAATGTTACACTCAAATATAATAATGGAAAAGAAACCAATCAATAACAAATGTAAAAGATAGTTATTAGTATCGACTAAATAATCAATGTAAATGATAATTGATAAAATCCAATAAAGTAAAGACAAACAAAGTACACTAACCAAAGAAATAGAGTTTAAATGTAATAAAGGACTCTATAATGACATGAACTTGTTAACAGTATAACTAAACTTTGCAAAGTGAGAGATAGAAAGATAATGAATATAAGTAAGTGACAAAGAGAAGGTAATGTTAGGGAATACCCACTAATAACACTTAAATAAAATACAAGAAGTGCAAAGTGACAGTGTAAAACCCCAAAATAAATAGAAACCCTATTAATAGGTATAAACAACTAATAATCAGAGACGAACACTAAAGGTTTATTGGTGAACAGTATTATTAAATAAGAATTTAGTTATTGTTAGTATTAAGATTAATTGTAGATTAGGGATACAATAGTATTCAAGGAAGGAATCCCATGGAAAGTCAAAAATTAGTGTTACCATGGATAGAGAGTAAAGTTTATATAAGAAAAAATATAGTAAAAAATAGGAAAGCCAAAATCAATAAACATCCTATGTTCTAAAGGATAGTTAGTTAAGTAACGTTAGAGAGTGTGATGATGTTTATCACCAAAAAATAAGTAAGAATAAAACAAATTGTAAACAAGAGTAGCATAATGAATGTTAATGAATGGTTTGATTAAATCTATGAATAGGAATATGGCTGAAGGAGTTATACAGTCCATAAGCCTAAATGTTATGTTATATTTGATAGAGAATAATAAATAATAGACAAATAATAAACAATGGCAACATAAATAAGAAAAAAGATAAATTAATATAAATCTAATGGTACTGGAAGGGCAGTCAGAAAATAATAGACTAACCATAATGTGGAAAATAATAAAAACATACAATTATTATAAAACAAACCAAAACAATTCAACAAGTAAACAAATCATTTGTGATACCAAAACAAAACATGTATAAGGGTAAATTAATATGTAATTTGTATAAATTAAGAAAAGATAGCCAATTACTAACTAGGCCTATGAAATGCCTAACTGTATAAAACCAATAACTACAAATTGTAAAAAATTAACAAGAATATTAGCAAATCCAAGGCAAGTAACTAGTCAAGGATAATTAGTGAATCATATTAAAAGATAAAATGTTAAATTAAGGACATAAAATTAGAAAGAAATGTAATTAGATAATATCAACATAATTGTTCAAACAATAATACATAAACAAACCCAGCTTTGTGGGATGTCAAAATGATCTTTGAAAGAAAATACAAACACTTGTGATAATATCTCATACATAAATAAGAAGACAGAAGAATAATAGCAATCAGAAGATATACAGTCAGTTTGAATAAAAATTCAAATATGATAACAATGGGCTTAAGTCAAGTTCAGCCAATCAGTTACCATGACAACTGAACGTTATTTATGAATTTTCCGTTAGTAACTATTATTCCATTATTGATGCTCATAGCCAAAACCTCAAAGAAAACAAATGAAAAAATAGACCGAATCCAGGAAGAAACAAAAGAACAAAGAAAGGAAGACAAAGGGGAATTAAATAAAATGTTAGAATCGTTGCAAGAATCCTTATAAGAGGAAATCAATGAAAATTCGAGGAGACAGAATGAGATTTTAAGAGAAGATATTGAAACATTGAACGAGAAAATCGAAGGCAATAACGAAACATTAAAGCAACAAATCAATGAGAAAATGGAGGAACACAGTAATACCTTAAGGAAGAACCAAGAAACCTTACAACAGCAATTAACGGAGAACATCCAAAAAAGAAATGGGAGAACTGAAGGAAGAATTGAAGAAACAAATGAAGGAGACAGTGAGAAGAACTCAGAAGAATTAAGATACATACTAATAGGTTATCTTGAAGAAGCCAAGCAGACAAAAACGGGGATGAATAAGAAATGGGAAGAAACAAATTACAAAGCAGATCAACTTAATGAAACAATAGATAGTGGTTTCACACAATTGAACGAAACACTAGACAGCACTGCTGAAGGTATCGAAGAAACGTTGAATAAGAACAGGGAACCAGTGAATCAGAAAATAAAAGAGAAGGAGGAGGAAATAGAGAATAAAGAAGACTCAAGTGTATTGTTATCTGAAAATAAAAATAACAAAAACAAAGAGAAAATTAAGCACATAGAAATCAACCATAGAGGAGTAAAGAAAAACCAAATAATTAAGAAGATTAAGAAAACAAAAGATATAGAAAAAATATGTAAAAAGAAACTAATAAAAACACGAGAAGAATTGGAAATGATGAAGCATGGACTAATTGATGTGTTTAATTTACCAATTACCGACCAAAGCAAATTAGTGGATTATAAAGACTGTAAGAGGACCTTAAAAGAAATTATAGAAGGGATTCACAACAAACCAGTGAATAAAAACTTCAACAACTCCATATGTAAATGGAAGATACCAGAAATAGAAAGGAGTCACAACAAAACAGTGTATAACAAATTAACAAGGTCTCTAAAACACATGAGTTGTAAAGGAGCAAATGGGGGGCTTTTTATTTTATTAACTTTAAGTTTTATTTTATTAAAATATTAACAATTCACTTAATCTTTGTGGATAGCCACGTGTTCAAATAAAGCATAGTTAGAACATAGGACTTGTGAGGTGAAACCATTGCAATGGAATGTGCGGGTTGACGGTTCTTAGAACTTTGCGATGGTGGGACACACACACACAAATGCGCAAGCACCAACATCTGCGGAGCGCCTAAATGACGCCGAGTTGTTTGAAAAAAATGGCTTGGAGACGAAGGTTTTGTTCGCACGTGGTCCGACCTGGAGGATATAAGTTTAAGTCCTGCCCACATTTGTGACGTCGACCAGTGAATACTAAATATAGTCGACGTCCAACACACGAAAAACACATGTGTTGGCTGAACAGTAACAATGACTTTGGTACACAAGGCATTGCTTTCCGCCTTGTCGAAGAATTGAAAGTGTAAGGGTTTTGGTGAACGCTCTTCCCAGTTTCCTCGCCGACGCATACCTGGCCAGGTAGACGCCCAACGGGGCTCATCAGTAAAGTTCAACATACAGTAAAAGTGATTGCAGTTTTTCCAGAAATTCGGTAGTGAGAGCAGTTTCGCAGAAAAAATGAAGTAATAAATTGTTCGGACAAAATAACTGAGTTTGGGAGTGATGGGCCATGAAGTCGGGGAGAAGTCAAATTGCCGGCAGGGGTATATGTTCAATTTTGATTAAATGGGGTTTGTATAAATAACAGGGGTAAATTTAATATAGTGTGAATGTTGAGTGAGAGCAGGCTGGGCTGTCTGTTGTAATTAAGGTAAGATGTTTCAGTATAATATTGTAATTGTAATGGTAACTTAATCATGTCGTAAATATCAGTAAAAAGTTTTATGCATTGTTAATTTTGGGAAAAATAATCGCTTGTGCTAAGAGGCCAAGTAATGATATGATTTGAAGTTTTAAAAAAGTTATTTTAACAATAAAATAAAATCTTAGTTTGGTTCTCTTCACAAAATGCGAGTTGCGTCAGTTATTGTAATAACCTTAAATCACTCTTGCATCTCGACGTTCGTGTGACGTAACCCTGACAAAGAAGAACAGTTTAGAGGTAAGTGGAATAACCAATAATGTTATTTATTTGTATTTGTATTAATAGATAATTCAACAATGGCGCCACGAAAGGGACGAATTTTATTGATTGAATTGTATTAAAATTCCACACCTACAACAGATGCAAGTGTGATTTGGGGTTAAAGTAGTGAAGTAGGAGTACGAAATTTACGCAGTATTTACGTAAGAGTAAAATGGTGTTATGATTAAGTAAATCGATTAGATTAAGTTAACAAGCCTTGTAAAAGAATAAAAAATGGATACAAATGAGAACATTAATAACGAAGTCAGCTTCTCTGACAGTCAAACAGAAAGTCAAATAAATAGCGACTCAGGTATTCAAACAGAGTCACTATCAATAGGTGACCGTAATGTAGAAGAATCTGTAATTAGTGCGCCGGGAGCGAATTCCACTCCCGTAACAATTAAAACAAAAGAAAAAGAGATGTCCATGAATGACTTATTTAACCTTCTCAGTAAACGATTTGATAGTAATGACGAAAAATTTAATGAACAAAATATGAAATTTCACATACAAAATAGTAAGTTTGACGAAATTAGAGATGAAATTAAACAACAGAATGTCAAGCTGAATGAGCGAATGAATGTAATTAATACAAATTTAAATAATATGAAAGAACAGGTAATAAAATCTATAAATAATAGCTGTGAGAAGATGGTTAACGAAGTGAATAAAAATCTAGACAGAAAATTAGAGCAGATAATGAATAAAAAGTTATATGACAATGTTATGAATATTAATAATGACAAAATAGTGGAAGAGAATAAAATATTGAATAGTGATGAGATAGAGATAGTGAGTGAGAGAGAGAGAGAGAGAGTAATAGGTTGTAACGGAGTAGTAATTAGTGTTGATGAATTAGAGAAAGAGTGGCAAGAGAGATTAAATGAGTATGTAGGGCAGAGGGTAAATTTTCCCCATATTTATGATGAACCAAGAGGTTCACAAATGTTATTGTTAAAGGGCAAGAGTCCCTTGTTAGTGGAAGATTTGAGTTGTTACCCCTTTTTGTATGCGTTAGTACCCTCTGTGTGGAATGGTGTTGAAAGTGTGAGATGGTGTTATGATGAGAGAGAGTTAGATAGAGAGTTGTGTATTAATAGAGAGATAGAATTATATAAGTTGAAGAGGAATTATAATGAGTTGAAAGAGATGTTAGAAGTGATAAAAATAAATGATATGAAATACTTACTTTATAAAATAGAGATTGAGAATTGTTTTGATGATACCTGTTTAAATAATAATAATTTAACTTATGATGAGAAAATGACTGACTCGATATTGAATATAACTACTAATGGAGACTGGACAAAGATAAATAATGCTGACTTGGTTTATGATAAAATAATTATAATGGGAAGTAACCCTGTGTATGATTATTGTGGTAAAATGAATAAACTAAAATTTCATGGTTATTACACACAGGATAGCCATATGAGGTGCGTATAAAATTGAAAAATGTTATGTGCAACCCAGACTATTATTTGATGATGGAGGCTGAACATAAACTTAATAAATGGACATTTTAAATATTTTGATTTATGGTTCTGACCTGGCTGCTTTTGGAAATGAAGTGTGATAAAACTGAATAATTAATGGTGAAGAATTGTAAATAATTGATAGTGAAATTAATTGTGTGTATTGTAAAATGTTAGGTAAACAATGTGTGTATGTAGTGGAAATTGTTGTGATAATAATAATAATAATATTATTTTGCAGTCTAAATAAACAACAAGAATAATTTTGAAGAGGATAACTAATGAATTGTAATTATTGTAATTGGTGAGAGTAATTAAAAATGTTGTGTGTTCAATAATTAATGTAATTAATATAATTTGAGGTGGTTAAATCTTTTTGATTGATTTAAATGTTATATAATTGAATTTTTCTAATGAGTTTAAACTATTTTATGAGATGTGATTTTGATAGTAATTAATAGATAAATGTTAAATTGTTTAGTATGGAATAACGTTGTTGTTAAATGTTTCAGAGGTTACGTGGAGGTATTGGTGTGTGTGGTGTGTATATTTTGTGTTTATGTAGGTGAATAATGTACTGTAAGTATAAATTTTATAATACAAGTTAAATAGAATAAAATGTTTACAGGTGTTGAAAAAATTTTAAATTCAATGATGAAAATAATTTGAGATAATTGTACTAAATAGAAACTATAATTAAAAAGTAATAATCACTGAAAGGTGATGTAAAATAAATGTTAATAATAAATTTGAAATTTTTTGAGGAATATAATTGTAGTGAGTGAGAAATAATGAAATGATGTTATGTGGAAGATTTAGTTTAGTTATTAAGTGGCTAGTACGGTTGTGGCATGTGCCACCGTAGGTAGCAATAAGTGTTGGGGGTAACAGAGAGTGTTACCTCCATCGGAGGCCAAAATGGCGTAAAATACATGGCACACACTTTTATACAATTTTATATTGTATCCTGATAGATTGCCGTGCCGTGTATAATAACGATGATGATAACATGCCTGAAATTAGAGTTGATTTCCCCGACTTTTCGGGCGATTACTGCCTTACCAGCACTAATCGTGGTTTTGGCTAGCGGTCAGCTATGGCCATAAATTAAGAACCTTGACCATAGCTGGCTTGAAATTGGTTTATATTAGAAATTGATGGGGGGTGAATTTAGGGGAAATCCCCGGAATTATGGAACAGCGGCTATCACTCTGTTCGAGTAGGAACAGCAAGGCCAGGTGGTAGACCCGTTTTAAGGGCGTATAAATTTGTAACAAAGATATAATGATATCTAATAATTCCCAATGTAACGCTGAAGCAAGGACACGGAGATGATAAATTCCTCCACCCATGCCGTTCTTGTGGAGGCAAATGGGCACAACAGTCCAACAGAAAAAAAGCAATAGTGTGTGTGGCAGGGTGGTTGCTCAGGGGAGCAACGAATTAAAATTTTGTAACTTGGAAATGGCAACTCGCTCTTGAAGTAATTAAATAATTGTTTGATTTGAGAAAATGTATACAATAGATGTTTATTATATTTTGGTTAACATGTTTCAATGGGTCATTAAGTTTGTTGTGTTAGAATGTAAGAATTATAAATATGTGTTGTGTATTTTTGTTATATAATTTTGTGTAGCATTTTGAACAAAGGTCATTCACCTTGCTAAGAAAATCAGCTGATCCACTGTAGAATATCACTTATAAATTGTTTGCAAATTTCCAATGTAACTAATGTTTGAATAATGATTTTAATGTGTTAAAGATTTTATTTTAAATGATGGACTGAATGGATATATTTAAGACTTTTAAATGATTTGTGAAAGACAGTAAAAGGTAGATTTTGGGTGATTAATATTTTGTTGGGACATGTAGATCAGTCCATGTTGAGTTTAAAGGGGTACTAGAGATGAATAATATTGTTGTGAAGTAATGTAATGTAGAATTGGAGATGTGATAGTGACACAGTAGATATGGGGAATATATGTAGAGTACTGATTGATATATTGATGTAATAAGTAAATGGAGATATTTTGTTGTAGTTGAAGTGATGAAATGAGAATGGTAATTAGAGTTGATGGGAATTTAGTAAGAGGGGGTGGTATGGTAGGAGTCCGCAACAAAAGGGTTGGGACGGGAAGAGACCGTTTAGCGCCGGAATGGGTTGCCCAGGAAAAGCCAGGGACCAGATAAGTGAATGAGCTTTTTGGGGGGGGAACACACATCCTGAGTACAAAGGGGTAGAGAGTATTTTTTTATAAGGGTAGAATGATGCGAATTGAGTTGAGTAGTAAGTTGGGTTTAGAGATGCTTGATAGATGTTTTTGATAGAGATGGGTGTCATATTAGTTAAAGCTGTCAATGAGTATTAGAGTCAGAAGGGGATTAAGAGTATATATATATATATATATATATATATATATATGCCAAGTTGATACAATCAAGTTATTATGAATAATTAAATCACCCAAACTAATGGAGATTGAGAATGGTAAAGAAAGAGAGTCATAGTAAAAATATAAACTTAATGGAAACAAGTGACAAACTTTAATAGAATTTGAGAATAAAGTAAAGTTGTAAAATGTGTAATTTTGAGTAATTTAAATGCCAATTTTATTGTTAATTGTAACAATACTATGTCAATTTTAAATGTCATATTTTATTATGTTTTTGTGTTTAAAGATAGAATTTTAAAGATGTTTAATGTATTTTACGATGTAGTCTATGTATAACCTATGTAGGTCAAGGTTGTGGACTTGAACCAGTTTGATCAGCTGATGGGTGATGTTGTAAACTAGACCAGTTTTGGCAATGAAGTAATGCGAATTTTGTTGTTTAATTGATTTAAATAATTTAAAAATTTTTTTGAATATTAAGAAAAGTATATTTTAATAAATTTAAAATTTTTTGAAAAAAAAAATTGATTCTCTGTGCCTGCCATCTAATTGATGTTTTGAATTTTGATTATATTATTGTTTATGTGTATCAATAGTGTTATTGAATTATATTGTGTAGGATATATGTATAATCAAATGTTAGGATAAGGGAGTTCATGTTTTAATTAAATGTTCAATTTATTTGTTTTTCTAATTATTAATAGTAACGAAGAGAATTAATCAATTCAGATAAAAGATTTTATTTTTGATTTTGAAGGAAGTAATGGAGATAGAGCAGTTTGATTACAACTTAAATAAAATTTTGAATGTAAGAATGAAATTTTGCTAGGATGTAGTTATAAGTGTGTGTAGAAGCCCAGTAACTGCAAAAGGCAGCCCAGTGTGCATGGTAAGGGGGAACATATCGGTTGAGGATCTGGCGTGGTGTAAGACCAGGGGTTTGGATTTTGGGGGGTAGCTTGTTAGATGGTTAGGTGCGCTGTGGTGCGTGTCTGTTCGATTTTATGGTGTTGGGATCTCGAATAGAGAAGTCCAGTAATCTCGTTCAGATGCGGCCATAGTCGCCGAGCCAGGGGGGGTAGTTTACCCATGATGTATAAGAACTAATGGGCGTTTGTTGGCACAATATCCTCACCGATCCTCTTAGGGGTTTAGCAATGAGATTTCTTCTGTTTCGGCAGAAGATCTCTCTCATTGGGGGGTATTGTAATGGGGCAAAAGGGGGCTTTTTATTTTATTAACTTTGGGTTTTATTTTGTTAAAATATTAACAATTCACTTAATCTGTGTGGACAGCCACGTGTTCAAATAAAGCGTAGTTAGAACAAAGGACTTGTGAGGTGAAACAATTGCAATGGAATGTGCGGGTTGACGGTTCTTAGAACTTTGCGATGGTGTGACACACACACAAACGCGCAAGCACCAACATCTGCGGAGCGCCTAAACGACGCCGAGTTGTTTGAAACAAAATGGCTTGGAGACGAAGGTTTTGTTCGCACGTGGTCTGAGCTGGAGGATATAAGTTTAAGTCCTGCCCACATTTGTGACGTCGACCAGTGAACACTAAATATCGTCGATGTCCAACACACGAAAAACACATGTGTTGGCTGAACAGTAACAATGACTTTGCTACGCAAGGCATTGCTTTCCGCCTTGTCGAAGAATTGAAAGTGTAAGGGTTTTGGTGAATGCTCTTCCCAGTTTCCTCGCCGACGCATACCTGGCCATGTAGACGCCCAACGGGGCTCATCAGTAAAGTTCAACATACAGTAAAAGTGATTGCAGTTTTTCCAGAAATTCGGTAGTGAGAGCAGTTTTGCAGAAAAAATGAAGTAATAAATTGTTCGGACAAAATAACTGAGTTTGGGAGTGATGGGCCATGAAGTCGGGGAGAAGCCAAATTGCCGGCAGGGGTATATGTTCAATTTTGATTAAATGGGGTTTGTATAAATAACAGGGGTAAATTTAATATAGTGTGAATGTTGAGTGAGAGCAGGCTGGGCTGTCTGTTGTAATTAAGGTAAGATGTTTCAGTATAATATTGTAATTGTAATGGTAACTTAATCATGTTGTAAATATCAGTAAAAAGTTTTATGCATTGTTAATTTTGGGAAAAATAATCGCTTGTGCTAAGAGGCCAAGTAATGATATGATTTGAAGTTTAAAAAAAATTTTTTTAACAATAAAATCAAATCTTAGTTTGGTTCTCTTCACAAAATGCGAGTTGCGTCAGTTATTGAAATAACCTTAAATCACTCTTGCATCTCGACATTCATGTGACGTAACCCTGACAAAGAAGAACAGTTTAGAGGTAAGTGGAATAACCAATAATTTTATTTATTTGTATTTGTATTAATAGATAATTCAACAGAATACACCAGAAATAGAAATGCTGAATAAAAAACCAATGATAACATTAATGAGGGAGGTACAATTAACATCTTTGATTAATAAACAACATAATATAGTGAATGATGTAGGCATGGAGACAAATGAACATATGATATTAGAAGAATTGTGGTACAAGATAGAAGAGACCTATTTCACAAGGAAGGAAATAGTTCTACACACCAAGGTTATCCGAACCACAAGTGCAGAGGAAATGATGGACCATGGGTAAACTAATTGAAGATAAACACCGAGAAATGGGACTGATTTTCGAATTACCGACCATGCAAACCAATGGAAAAGAGAAAATAAAGAATTACAATATTCAAAAAAGATGTAAGATCAACTTACAATAATATTTAGATGACATATGAGGTAAAATGAAAAAAGAAAAAATATATATATATAATAAAGGAATAAGTTACAAAAATTCCTAAAAAGTAAGAACAACAAACTTACAAAAATTATTTAGAATAATATTCGAGACAAAACAAAATAAACAAAACAAAGTGAAAACAAGAATTAATAATACAAGAGAATTAGATGGGAGACCAATTAAAATAAACAAAAATAAAATCAAGCAAGAACTGCTAAGACAAATACCTAAATTTACAAAGAATATAAAGTATTCAGGAAAAAATGAACTGGTATAAGATAAAAAAAAAAATGTATCAAGCAAATATACAGCAAATGGCTAAAGCAAAATAATGGTAATCAACAAAGAAGAAGAAGAGGAAAAAGATGTCTAAAATAATTAAAATGATCACAAGAAGAAGAGAAAAACAAACTAATGAAAAGTTAGAAATAATGAAATTAACAACTAAATAAATAAAAAAAATCAACTGCGTGAGTAGATAACAGAAAATAGCAAAGGTACAGCGGAAGGAAGATTGAGTAAAAGGTTAAAATGATCTAAAAATACACGAAGTGGACAATCCCCAAAATATTATTAATGAAAGTCACAAGATGACAAAAAAGGTATTTAAGATTGACTGAGAATAGGTCCAGCAATCAATTAACTGAGCAGAGATGATGTTCCTCTGGTCTCAGAAAAAAAGGTAGTAATGGAAGAAACCAACTACTAAAAAGTTAGGGAAAAAATTATATAACAGGGAGAATGCACTAATGGAAATAAGTAAAAACAGATCTAAATAAAATGGAGTGGAACAAGTAAGAAGAGAAACAAGAAAGAAGAAATAAGCAAGAAGAAAAGGGAAAAAATTATATATAACTGATAATTTCATAAAAAACTATGCTAGTGTTTTATCAAAATGATCAATTTTGAAGGAGAGGCATTATGTTACAACACAAATAAGCCACCCCAATACCAGGGAAAAAACGATGAATCAACTATATAAAATGTTTAAACTAAAGAAAATAAAATGACGATGACGCGACAAACGACTACATGACCCAACCCAAGTGATTGACCAAATAAAATGAAACCAAATTAGAAAGTGATTGACCAAATAAAATGAAACCAAATTAGAGGGGGAAAAACAAAATAAATGATATAAACTGAGAAGAAATGAAAAGACACAAACAAATAATATAGAACAGAAAAAGGAGAAATGTTACACTCAAATATAATAATGAAAAAGAAACCAATCAATAACAAATGTAAAAGATAGTTATTAGTATCGACTAAATAATCAATGTAAATGATAATTGATAAAATCCAATAAAGTAAAGACAAACAAAGTACACTAACCAAAGAAATAGAGTTTAAATGTAATAAAGGACTCTATAATGACATGAACTTGTTAACAGTATAACTAAACTGTGTAAAGTGAGAGATAGAAAGATAATTGGAGTCTGTTACCAAAGCTGAAGAAGGCGGATACTAAGCCGAAACGCGTACAATAAAATAGTAAGTTTTTCACATGAAAAAAGTTCATTTTTAGTTAAGTAGTTAAGTGTTAAGAGAAAGATAATGAACATAAGTAAGTGACAAAGAGGAGGTAATGTTAGGGAATACCCACTAATAACACTTAAATAAAATACAAGAAGTGCAAAGTGACAGTGTAAAACCCTAAAATAAATAGAAACCCTATTAATAGGTATAAACAACTAATAATCAGTGACGAACACTAAAGGTTTATTGGTGAACAGTATTATTAAATAAGAATTTAGTTATTGTTAGCATTAAGATTAATTGTAGATGAGGGATACAATAGTATTCAAGGAAGGAATCCCATGGAAAGTCAAAAATTAGTGTTACCATGGATAGAGAGCAAAGTTTATATAAGGAAAAATATAGTAAATAATAGGAAAGCCAAAATCAATAAACATCCTATGTTCTAAAGGATAGTTAGTTAAGTAAAGTTAGAGAGTGTGATGATGTTTATCACCAAAAAATAAGTAAGAATAAAAAAATTGTAAACAAGAGTAGCATAATGAATGTTAAAGAATGGTTTGATTAAATCTATGAATAGGAATATGGCTGAGGGAGTTATACAGTCCATAAGCCTAAATGTTATGTTATATTTGATAGAGAATAATAAATAATAGACAAATAATAAACAATGGCAACATAAATAAGAAAAAAGATAAATTAATATAAATCTAATGGTACTGGAAGGGCAGTCAGAAAATAATATACAAACCATAATGTGGAAACTAATAAAAACATACAATTATTATAAAACAAACCAAAACAATTCCACAAGTAAACAAATCATTTGTGATACCAAAACAAAACATGTATAAGGGTAAATTAATATGTAATTTGTATAAATTAAGAAAAGATAGCCAATTACTAACTAGGCCTATGAAATGCCTAACTGTATAAAACCAATAACTACAAATTGTAAAAAATTAACAAGAATATTAGCAAATCCAAGGCAAGTAACTAGTCAAGGCTAATTAGTGAATCATATTAAAAGATAAAATGTTAAATTAAGGACATAAAATTAGAAAGAAATGTAATTAGATAATATCAACATAATTGTTCAAACAATAATAATACATAAACAAACCCAGCTTTGTGGGATGTCAAAATGATCTTTGAAAGAAAATACAAACAGTTGTGATAATATCTCATACATAAATAAGAAGACAGAAGAATAATAGGAATCAGAAGATATACAGTCAGTTTGAATAAAAATTCAAATATGATAACAATGGGCTTAAGTCAAGTTCAGCCAATCAGTTACCATGACAACTGAACGTTATTTATGAATTTTCCATTAGAAACTATTATCCCATTATTGATGCTCAACAGGAATAGACGCCAAGCCGTGAATGACCAAAATTTTAATATAAAATGTTTAAAAGTAATCCAAATTTGAAAAAATGAAGAAGTAAGAAGATGAGGACATTCAACTGATGCCTAATACCTGATTAATAATTTCTAAATTAATAAATTTAAACCAACTAATACGAAAAAGAAGCCAGGCGTACTTAAATCCCAAGATGATTGAAGATTGATGACTATCGAAGACAACAACCCATTTCAACTGAATGACATGACACCTCAAGTCGACTGATTTGATAAGTATTGCTGAGTTACCCGAATTTATGAAATAAATTCTCTTTAATTTTTTCTGATAACAATTTGAACTCTCACTATAAACTGATGATATTATTTCTTTCAAAGATTAGTAAAAAATAAAACACTAAACTTATGTTAACTCAGAAAAATAACCTGTATAAAAATTACGAACTCTTGAAACACACTTTATAACACTTTAGGAACAAATTATAATTACACATTATATTATATAAGTACAATTAATGTAAGGTAGTGTACTTTATTGTAATAAAATTGATATTTTTTTTCGTAATCACAAGAATCCAGATTCTGAACGAAATTAATAGTAAACAAACTGTTGCAGTCGCCATGTCTGACTGAATAATTCGTTCAGAGTCACTTCGCCAAACCTTGAGATTTTTGTCTTATAATAACTGCCGGTGCAAATTTGTTGAATAACAAAATATAATTTTGTATAATACTGAATAAATACTAATCGCAATTTAATAAACTAGTACAGAGTTGTAACCACTGTTCTTTATTCCATAGGAAAGTATATTATATTATTTGTGTATTTTAGCGAACAGCAAAGGTAAACGCTCACATCGGAAACTCGGCGAACTAACAGCTAGATTAAGAAATTCGCACAGGTGGCGGGAGTAAATTTGAATTCAACATACCGTCCTAGCTAAGAACGCTCAATCGTCCTATTTTTTTATTTAATTGTTTTTAGTTAAACAATTTGGCGCCACCCAGGATTAATGAACACATATTGAAAAACAGGTAAGGTTCCCACTCGTGTGTACTGGTAATTTGAAGGATCGCTACAGACATCGTCAGGGCAACATATAAGTAACGACCACTCATGTGAGGTGAACACACAAAATGTACACTTTTACAGAATTTACAGAGTACATACAAAGCAAGTTATTACAGATTGGCGACCAAGTAGTGAGGCTAGAGGTAAAGACTAGCGGCGATTACGAAAAAGTATGAAGCATTCCATGATCAGAAGGGGAAAATCTAATAAGGGAACTGAGGGTACCGACGAAGAAGAAATGATCGAAGAGGATGCCCAAGGGGACCAACCAGAAAACCCAACCCAACCAGAACCGGAAATGGAAGTAATAGTCGGGGACCCATGCAAGACCTGATGAATTTCATAGCCAAAACCTCAAAGAAAACAAATGAAAAAATAGACCGAATCCAGGAAGAAACAAAAGAACAAAGAAAGGAAGACAAAGGGGAATTAAATAAAATGTTAGAATCGTTGCAAGAATCCTTATAAGAGGAAATCAATGAAAATTCGAGGAGACAGAATGAGATTTTAACAGAAGATATTGAAACATTGAACGAGAAAATCGAAGGCAATAACGAAACATTAAAGCAACAAATCAATGAGAAAATGGAGGAACACAGTAATACCTTAAGGAAGAACCAAGAAACCCTACAACAGCAATTAACGGAGAACATCCAAAAAAGAAATGGAAGAACTGAAGGAAGAATTGAAGGGACAAATGAAGGAAGACAGTGAGAAGAACCGAGAAGAATTAAGATACATACTAATAGGGTATCGTGAAGAAGTCAAGCAGACAAAAACGGGGATGAATAAGAAATGGGAAGAAACAAATTACAAAGCAGATCAACTTAATGAAACAATAGATAGTGGTTTCACACAATTGAACGAAACACTAGACAGCACTGCTGAAGGTATCGAAGAAACGTTAAATAAGAACAGGGAACGGGTGAATCAGAAAATAAAAGAGAAGGAGGAGGAAATAGAGAATAAAGAAGACTCAAGTGTATTGTTATCTGAAAATAAAAATAACAAAAACAAAGAGAAAATTAAGCACATAGAAATCAACCATAGAGGAGTAAAGAAAATCCAAATAATTAAGAAGATTAAGAAAACAAAAGATATAGGAAAAATATGTAAAAAGAAACTAATAAAAACACGAGAAGAATTGGAAATGATGAAGCATGGACTAATTGATGTGTTTAATTTACCAATTACCGACCAAAGCAAATTAATGGATTATGAAGACTGTAGGAGTGCCTTAAAAGAAATTATAGAAGGGATTCACAACAAACCAGTGAATAAAAACTTCAACAACTCCATATGTAAATGGAAGATACCAGAAATAGAAAGGACTCACAACAAAACAGTGTATAACAAATTAAGAAGGTCTCTAAAACACATGAATACACCAGAAATAGAAATGCTGAATAAAAAACCAATGATAACATTAATGAGGGAGGTACAATTAACATCTTTGATTAATAAACAACATAATATAGTGAATGATGTAGGCATGGAGACAAATGAACATATGATATTAGAAGAATTGTGGTACAAGATAGAAGAGACCTATTTCACAAGGAAGGAAATAGTTCTACACACCAAGGTTATCCGAACCACAAGTGCAGAGGAAATGATGGACCACGGGTAAACTAATTGAAGATAAACACCGAGAAATGGGACTGATTTTCGAATTACCGACCATGCAAACCAATGGAAAAGAGAAAATAAAGAATTACAAAATTCAAAAAAGATGTAAGATCAACTTACAATAATATTTAGATGACATATGAGGTAAAATGAAAAAAGAAAAAATATATATATAAAATAAAGGAATAAGTTACAAAAATTCCTAAAAAGTAAGAACAACAAACTTACAAAAATTATTTAGAATAATATTCGAGACAAAACAAAATAAACAAAACAAAGTGAAAACAAGAATTAATAATACAAGAGAATTAGATGGGAGACCAATTAAAATAAACAAAAATAAAATCAAGCAAGAACTGCTAAGACAAATACCTAAATTTACAAAGAATATAAAGTATTCAGCAAAAAAAATGAACTGGTATAAGATAAAAAAAAAAATGTATCAAGCAAATATACAGCAAATGGCTAAAGCAAAATAATGGTAATCAACAAAGAAGAAGAAAAGGAAAAAGATGTCTAAAATAATTAAAATGATCACAAGAAGAAGAGAAAAACAAACTAATGAAAAGTTAGAAATAATGAAATTAACAACTAAATAAATAAAAAACAATCAACTGCGTGAGTAGATAACAGAAAATAGCAAAGGTACAGCGGAAGGAAGATTGAGTAAAAGGTTAAAATGATCTAAAAATACACGAAGTGGACAATCCCCAAAATATTATTAATGAAAGTCACAAGATGACAAAAAAGGTATTTAAGATTGACTGAGAATAGGTCCAGCAATCAATTAACTGAGCAGAGATGATGTTCCTCTGGTCTCAGAAAAAAAGGTAGTAATGGAAGAAACCAACTACTAAAAAGTTAGGGAAAAAATTATATAACAGGGAGAATGCACTAATGGAAATAAGTAAAAACAGATCTAAATAAAATGGAGTGGAACAAGTAAGAAGAGAAACAAGAAAGAAGAAATAAGCAAGAAGAAAAGGGAAAAAATTATATATAACTGATAATTTCATAAAAAACTATGCTAGTGTTTTATCAAAATGATCAATTTTGAAGGAGAGGCATTATGTTACAACACAAATAAGCCACCCCAATACCAGGGAAAAAACGATGAATCAACTATATAAAATGTTTAAACTAAAGAAAATAAAATGACGATGACGCGACAAACGACTACATGACCCAACCCAAGTGATTGACCAAATAAAATGAAACCAAATTAGAAAGTGATTGACCAAATAAAATGAAACCAAATTAGAGGGGGAAAAACAAAATAAATGATATAAACTGAGAAGAAATGAAAAGACACAAACAAATAATATAGAACAGAAAAAGGAGAAATGTTACACTCAAATATAATAATGAAAAAGAAACCAATCAATAACAAATGTAAAAGATAGTTATTAGTATCGACTAAATAATCAATGTAAATGATAATTGATAAAATCCAATAAAGTAAAGACAAACAAAGTACACTAACCAAAGAAATAGAGTTTAAATGTAATAAAGGACTCTATAATGACATGAACTTGTTAACAGTATAACTAAACTGTGTAAAGTGAGAGATAGAAAGATAATTGGAGTCTGTTACCAAAGCTGAAGAAGGCGGATACTAAGCCGAAACGCGTACAATAAAATAGTAAGTTTTTCACATGAAAAAAGTTCATTTTTAGTTAAGTAGTTAAGTGTTAAGAGAAAGATAATGAACATAAGTAAGTGACAAAGAGGAGGTAATGTTAGGGAATACCCACTAATAACACTTAAATAAAATACAAGAAGTGCAAAGTGACAGTGTAAAACCCTAAAATAAATAGAAACCCTATTAATAGGTATAAACAACTAATAATCAGTGACGAACACTAAAGGTTTATTGGTGAACAGTATTATTAAATAAGAATTTAGTTATTGTTAGCATTAAGATTAATTGTAGATGAGGGATACAATAGTATTCAAGGAAGGAATCCCATGGAAAGTCAAAAATTAGTGTTACCATGGATAGAGAGCAAAGTTTATATAAGGAAAAATATAGTAAATAATAGGAAAGCCAAAATCAATAAACATCCTATGTTCTAAAGGATAGTTAGTTAAGTAAAGTTAGAGAGTGTGATGATGTTTATCACCAAAAAATAAGTAAGAATAAAAAAATTGTAAACAAGAGTAGCATAATGAATGTTAAAGAATGGTTTGATTAAATCTATGAATAGGAATATGGCTGAGGGAGTTATACAGTCCATAAGCCTAAATGTTATGTTATATTTGATAGAGAATAATAAATAATAGACAAATAATAAACAATGGCAACATAAATAAGAAAAAAGATAAATTAATATAAATCTAATGGTACTGGAAGGGCAGTCAGAAAATAATATACAAACCATAATGTGGAAACTAATAAAAACATACAATTATTATAAAACAAACCAAAACAATTCCACAAGTAAACAAATCATTTGTGATACCAAAACAAAACATGTATAAGGGTAAATTAATATGTAATTTGTATAAATTAAGAAAAGATAGCCAATTACTAACTAGGCCTATGAAATGCCTAACTGTATAAAACCAATAACTACAAATTGTAAAAAATTAACAAGAATATTAGCAAATCCAAGGCAAGTAACTAGTCAAGGCTAATTAGTGAATCATATTAAAAGATAAAATGTTAAATTAAGGACATAAAATTAGAAAGAAATGTAATTAGATAATATCAACATAATTGTTCAAACAATAATAATACATAAACAAACCCAGCTTTGTGGGATGTCAAAATGATCTTTGAAAGAAAATACAAACAGTTGTGATAATATCTCATACATAAATAAGAAGACAGAAGAATAATAGGAATCAGAAGATATACAGTCAGTTTGAATAAAAATTCAAATATGATAACAATGGGCTTAAGTCAAGTTCAGCCAATCAGTTACCATGACAACTGAACGTTATTTATGAATTTTCCATTAGAAACTATTATCCCATTATTGATGCTCAACAGGAATAGACGCCAAGCCGTGAATGACCAAAATTTTAATATAAAATGTTTAAAAGTAATCCAAATTTGAAAAAATGAAGAAGTAAGAAGATGAGGACATTCAACTGATGCCTAATACCTGATTAATAATTTCTAAATTAATAAATTTAAACCAACTAATACGAAAAAGAAGCCAGGCGTACTTAAATCCCAAGATGATTGAAGATTGATGACTATCGAAGACAACAACCCATTTCAACTGAATGACATGACACCTCAAGTCGACTGATTTGATAAGTATTGCTGAGTTACCCGAATTTATGAAATAAATTCTCTTTAATTTTTTCTGATAACAATTTGAACTCTCACTATAAACTGATGATATTATTTCTTTCAAAGATTAGTAAAAAATAAAACACTAAACTTATGTTAACTCAGAAAAATAACCTGTATAAAAATTACGAACTCTTGAAACACACTTTATAACACTTTAGGAACAAATTATAATTACACATTATATTATATAAGTACAATTAATGTAAGGTAGTGTACTTTATTGTAATAAAATTGATATTTTTTTTCGTAATCACAAGAATCCAGATTCTGAACGAAATTAATAGTAAACAAACTGTTGCAGTCGCCATGTCTGACTGAATAATTCGTTCAGAGTCACTTCGCCAAACCTTGAGATTTTTGTCTTATAATAACTGCCGGTGCAAATTTGTTGAATAACAAAATATAATTTTGTATAATACTGAATAAATACTAATCGCAATTTAATAAACTAGTACAGAGTTGTAACCACTGTTCTTTATTCCATAGGAAAGTATATTATATTATTTGTGTATTTTAGCGAACAGCAAAGGTAAACGCTCACATCGGAAACTCGGCGAACTAACAGCTAGATTAAGAAATTCGCACAGGTGGCGGGAGTAAATTTGAATTCAACATACCGTCCTAGCTAAGAACGCTCAATCGTCCTATTTTTTTATTTAATTGTTTTTAGTTAAACAATTTGGCGCCACCCAGGATTAATGAACACATATTGAAAAACAGGTAAGGTTCCCACTCGTGTGTACTGGTAATTTGAAGGATCGCTACAGACATCGTCAGGGCAACATATAAGTAACGACCACTCATGTGAGGTGAACACACAAAATGTACACTTTTACAGAATTTACAGAGTACATACAAAGCAAGTTATTACAGATTGGCGACCAAGTAGTGAGGCTAGAGGTAAAGACTAGCGGCGATTACGAAAAAGTATGAAGCATTCCATGATCAGAAGGGGAAAATCTAATAAGGGAACTGAGGGTACCGACGAAGAAGAAATGATCGAAGAGGATGCCCAAGGGGACCAACCAGAAAACCCAACCCAACCAGAACCGGAAATGGAAGTAATAGTCGGGGACCCATGCAAGACCTGATGAATTTCATAGCCAAAACCTCAAAGAAAACAAATGAAAAAATAGACCGAATCCAGGAAGAAACAAAAGAACAAAGAAAGGAAGACAAAGGGGAATTAAATAAAATGTTAGAATCGTTGCAAGAATCCTTATAAGAGGAAATCAATGAAAATTCGAGGAGACAGAATGAGATTTTAACAGAAGATATTGAAACATTGAACGAGAAAATCGAAGGCAATAACGAAACATTAAAGCAACAAATCAATGAGAAAATGGAGGAACACAGTAATACCTTAAGGAAGAACCAAGAAACCCTACAACAGCAATTAACGGAGAACATCCAAAAAAGAAATGGAAGAACTGAAGGAAGAATTGAAGGGACAAATGAAGGAAGACAGTGAGAAGAACCGAGAAGAATTAAGATACATACTAATAGGGTATCGTGAAGAAGTCAAGCAGACAAAAACGGGGATGAATAAGAAATGGGAAGAAACAAATTACAAAGCAGATCAACTTAATGAAACAATAGATAGTGGTTTCACACAATTGAACGAAACACTAGACAGCACTGCTGAAGGTATCGAAGAAACGTTAAATAAGAACAGGGAACGGGTGAATCAGAAAATAAAAGAGAAGGAGGAGGAAATAGAGAATAAAGAAGACTCAAGTGTATTGTTATCTGAAAATAAAAATAACAAAAACAAAGAGAAAATTAAGCACATAGAAATCAACCATAGAGGAGTAAAGAAAATCCAAATAATTAAGAAGATTAAGAAAACAAAAGATATAGGAAAAATATGTAAAAAGAAACTAATAAAAACACGAGAAGAATTGGAAATGATGAAGCATGGACTAATTGATGTGTTTAATTTACCAATTACCGACCAAAGCAAATTAATGGATTATGAAGACTGTAGGAGTGCCTTAAAAGAAATTATAGAAGGGATTCACAACAAACCAGTGAATAAAAACTTCAACAACTCCATATGTAAATGGAAGATACCAGAAATAGAAAGGACTCACAACAAAACAGTGTATAACAAATTAAGAAGGTCTCTAAAACACATGAATACACCAGAAATAGAAATGCTGAATAAAAAACCAATGATAACATTAATGAGGGAGGTACAATTAACATCTTTGATTAATAAACAACATAATATAGTGAATGATGTAGGCATGGAGACAAATGAACATATGATATTAGAAGAATTGTGGTACAAGATAGAAGAGACCTATTTCACAAGGAAGGAAATAGTTCTACACACCAAGGTTATCCGAACCACAAGTGCAGAGGAAATGATGGACCACGGGTAAACTAATTGAAGATAAACACCGAGAAATGGGACTGATTTTCGAATTACCGACCATGCAAACCAATGGAAAAGAGAAAATAAAGAATTACAAAATTCAAAAAAGATGTAAGATCAACTTACAATAATATTTAGATGACATATGAGGTAAAATGAAAAAAGAAAAAATATATATATAAAATAAAGGAATAAGTTACAAAAATTCCTAAAAAGTAAGAACAACAAACTTACAAAAATTATTTAGAATAATATTCGAGACAAAACAAAATAAACAAAACAAAGTGAAAACAAGAATTAATAATACAAGAGAATTAGATGGGAGACCAATTAAAATAAACAAAAATAAAATCAAGCAAGAACTGCTAAGACAAATACCTAAATTTACAAAGAATATAAAGTATTCAGCAAAAAAAATGAACTGGTATAAGATAAAAAAAAAAATGTATCAAGCAAATATACAGCAAATGGCTAAAGCAAAATAATGGTAATCAACAAAGAAGAAGAAAAGGAAAAAGATGTCTAAAATAATTAAAATGATCACAAGAAGAAGAGAAAAACAAACTAATGAAAAGTTAGAAATAATGAAATTAACAACTAAATAAATAAAAAACAATCAACTGCGTGAGTAGATAACAGAAAATAGCAAAGGTACAGCGGAAGGAAGATTGAGTAAAAGGTTAAAATGATCTAAAAATACACGAAGTGGACAATCCCCAAAATATTATTAATGAAAGTCACAAGATGACAAAAAAGGTATTTAAGATTGACTGAGAATAGGTCCAGCAATCAATTAACTGAGCAGAGATGATGTTCCTCTGGTCTCAGAAAAAAAGGTAGTAATGGAAGAAACCAACTACTAAAAAGTTAGGGAAAAAATTATATAACAGGGAGAATGCACTAATGGAAATAAGTAAAAACAGATCTAAATAAAATGGAGTGGAACAAGTAAGAAGAGAAACAAGAAAGAAGAAATAAGCAAGAAGAAAAGGGAAAAAATTATATATAACTGATAATTTCATAAAAAACTATGCTAGTGTTTTATCAAAATGATCAATTTTGAAGGAGAGGCATTATGTTACAACACAAATAAGCCACCCCAATACCAGGGAAAAAACGATGAATCAACTATATAAAATGTTTAAACTAAAGAAAATAAAATGACGATGACGCGACAAACGACTACATGACCCAACCCAAGTGATTGACCAAATAAAATGAAACCAAATTAGAAAGTGATTGACCAAATAAAATGAAACCAAATTAGAGGGGGGAAAACAAAATAAATGATATAAACTGAGAAGAAATGAAAAGACACAAACAAATAATATAGAACAGAAAAAGGAGAAATGTTACACTCAAATATAATAATGAAAAAGAAACCAATCAATAACAAATGTAAAAGATTATTAGTATCGACTAAATAATCAATGTAAATGATAATTGATAAAATCCAATAAAGTAAAGACAAACAAAGTACACTAACCAAAGAAATAGAGTTTAAATGTAATAAAGGACTCTATAATGACATGAACTTGTTAACAGTATAATTAAACTTTGTAAAGTGAGAGATAGAAAGATAATGAACATAAGTAAGTGACAAAGAGAAGGTAATATTAGGGAATACCCACTAATAACACTTAAATAAAATACAAGAAGTGCAAAGTGGCAGTGTAAAACCCTAAAATAAATAGTAAACCTATTAATAGGTATAAACAACTAATAATCAGTGACGAACACTAAAGGTTTATTGGTGAACAGTATTATTAAATAAGAATTTAGTTATTGTTAGTATTAAGATTAATTGTAGATGAGGGATACAATAGTATTCAAGGAAGGAATCCCATGGAAAGTCAAAAATTAGTGTTACCATGGATAGAGAGTAAAGTTTATATAAGAAAAAATATAGTAAAAAATAGGAAAGCCAAAATCAGTAAACATCCTATGTTCTAAAGGATAGTTAGTTAAGTAAAGTTAGAGAGTGTGATGATGTTTATCACCAAAAAATAAGTAAGAATAAAACAAATTGTAAACAAGAGTAGCATAATGAATGTTAAAGAATGGTTTGATTAAATCTATGAATAGGAATATGGCTGAAGGAGTTATACAGTCCATAAGCCTAAATGTTATGTTATACTAGCGAGTACCCGGCATGCGTTGGAATGCCACTCAAAGAAAGAAAGTGTTTGTATATATATAATATATAAAGACTTCGTTCGCGTGGTCTTCAATTTAATGCGATAATATATTTAGAACAGAATCTATTCCATTGGGTTGCCATAGTAACCAGATCTAATAAGTTAGTTTTTTAAGACTCCAAATGACCCCCCAGAGGATCGTATCGAAAAAAAAAACACCTGTCCTATGTTGGTTCTCCCGTTGCGTAAAATATTTGTGCCAAGTTTGGTTGAAATCGGTCCAGTGGTTTAGGAGGAGATGTGGAAGACCCCAAAAAAACCCCAAAAGAACCCCATTGAAAAAACACCTATTCTATGTTGGTTCTCCCTTTGCGTAAAATATTTGTGCCAAGTTTGGTTGAAATCGGTCCAGTGGTTTAGGAGGAGATGTGAAAGACCCCAAAGGACCCCCCGAAGGATCATATCGAAAAAACACATATCCTATGTTGGTTCTCCTGTTGCGTAAAATATTTGTGCCAAGTTTGGTTGAAATCGGTCCAGTGGTTTAGGAGGAGATGTGGAAGACCCCAAAGGACCCCCAAAGGACCCCATCGAAAAAACACCTAACCTATGTTGGTTCTCCCGTTGCATAAAATATTTGTGCCAAGTTTGGTTGAAATCGGTCCAGTGGTTTAGGAGGAGATGTGGAAGACCCCAAGAACCCCCCAAAGGACCCCATCGAAAAAAATTTATAAACCTTCGCGGGCGTACGCACAACAACTCACCGAAATTTCATCGCAATCGGATGAATGGTATAGGAACGCATACGGGACAAAGAAAGAAAGAAACAAACATTCATTTTTATAGATATAGATTTGATAGAGAATAATAAATAATAGACAAATAATAAACAATGGCAACATAAATAAGAAAAAAGAGAAATTAATATAAATCTAATGGTACTGGAAGGGCAGTCAAAAAATAATAGACAAACCATAATGTGGAAAATAATAAAAACATACAATTATTATAAAACAAACCAAAACAATTCAACAAGTAAACAAATCATTTGTGATACCAAAACAAAACATGTATAAAGGTAAATTAATATGTAATTTGTATAAATTAAGAAAAGATAGCCAATTACTTACTAGGCCTATGAAATGCCTAACTGTATAAAACCAATAACTACAAATTGTAAAAAATTAACAAGAATATTAGCAAATCCAAGGCAAGTAACTAGTCAAGGATAATTAATGAATCATATTAAAAGATAAAATGTTAAATTAAGGACATAAAATTAGAAAGAAATGTAATTAGATAATATCAAAATAATTGTTCAAACAATAATACATAAACAAACCCAGCTTTGTGGGATGTCAAAATGATCTTTGAAAGAAAATACAAACAGTTGTGATAATATCTCATACATAAATAAGAAGACAGAAGAATAATAGCAATCAGAAGATATACAGTCAGTTTGAATAAAAATTCAAATATGATAACAATGGGCTTAAGTCAAGTTCAGCCAATCAGTTACCATGACAACTGAACGTTATTTATGAATTTTCCATTAGAAACTATTATTCCATTATTGATGCTCAACAGGAATAGACGCCAAGCCGTGAATGACCAAAATTTTAATATAAAATGTTTAAAAGTAATCCAAATTTGAAAAAATGAAGAAGTAAGAAGATGAGGACATTCAACTGATGCCTAATACCTGATTAATAATTTCTAAATTAATAAGTTTAAAGCAACTAATACGAAAAAGAAGCCAGGCGTACTTAAATCCCAAGATGATTGAAGATTGATGACTATCGAAGACAACAACCCATTTCAACTGAATGACATGACACCTCAAGTCGACTGATTTGATAAGTATTGCTGAGTTACCCGAATTTATGAAATAAATTCTCTTTAATTTTTTCTGATAACACTTTGAACTCTCACTATAAACTGATGATATTATTTCTTTCAAAGATTAGTAAAAAATAAAACACTAAACTTATGTTAACTCAGAAAAATAACCTGTATAAAAATTACGAACTCTTGAAACACACTTTATAACACTTTAGGAACAAATTATAATTACACATTATATTATATAAGTACAATTAATGTAAGGTAGTGTACTTTATTGTAATAAAATTGATATTTTTTTTCGTAATCACAAGAATCCAGATTCTGAACGAAATTAATAGTAAACAAACTGTTGCAGTCGCCACGTCTGACTGAATAATTCGTTCAGAGTCACTTCGCCAAACCTTGAGATTTTTGTCTTATAATAATTGCCGGTGCAAATTTGTTGAATAACAAAATATAATTTTGTATAATACTGAATAAATACTAATCGCAATTTAATAAACTAGTACAGAGTTGTAACCACTGTTCTTTATTCCATAGGAAAGTACATTATATTATTTGTGTATTTTAGCGAACAGCAAAGGTAAACGCTCACATCGGAAACTCGGCGAACTAACAGCTAGATTAAGAAATTCGCACAGGTGGCGGGAGTAAATTTGAATTCAACATACCGTCCTAGCTAAGAACGCTCAATCGTCCTATTTTTTTATTAATTGTTTTTAGTTAAACAATTTGGCGCCACCCAGGATTAATGAACACATATTGAAAAACAGGTAAGGTTCCCACTCGTGTGTACTGGTAATTTGAAGGATCCCTACAGACATCGTCAGGGCAACATATAAGTAACGACCACTCATGTGAGGTGAACACACAAAATGTACACTTTTACAGAATTTACAGAGTACATACAAAGCAAGTTATTACAGATTGGCGACCAACTAGTGAGGCTAGAGGTAAAGACTAGCGGCGATTACGAAAAAGTATGAAGCATTCCATGATCAGAAGGGGAAAATGTAAGAAGGGAACTGAGGGTACCGACGAAGAAGAAATGATCGAAGAGGATGCCCAAGGGGACCAACCAGAAAACCCAACCCAACCAGAACCGGAAATGGAAGTAATAGTCGGGGACCCATGCAAGACCTGATGAATTTCATAGCCAAAACCTCAAAGAAAACAAATGAAAAAATAGACCGAATCCAGGAAGAAACAAAAGAACAAAGAAAGGAAGACAAAGGGGAATTAAATAAAATGTTAGAATCGTTGCAAGAATCCTTATAAGAGGAAATCAATGAAAATTCGAGGAGACAGAATGAGATTTTAAGAGAAGATATTGAAACATTGAACGAGAAAATCGAAGGCAATAAAGAAACATTAAAGCAACAAATCAATGAGAAAATGGAGGAACACAGTAATACCTTAAGGAAGAACCAAGAAACCCTACAACAGCAATTAACGGAGAACATCCAAAAAAGAAATGGAAGAACTGAAGGAAGAATTGAAGGGACACATGAAGGAAGACAGTGAGAAGAACCGAGAAGAATTAAGATACATACTAATAGGGTATCGTGAAGAAGTCAAGCAGACAAAAACGGGGATGAATAAGAAATGGGAAGAAACAAATTACAAAGCAGATCAACTTAATGAAACAATAGATAGTGGTTTCACACAATTGAACGAAACACTAGACAGCACTGCTGAAGGTATCGAAGAAACGTTGAATAAGAACAGGGAACGGGTGAATCAGAAAATAAAAGAGAAGGAGGAGGAAATAGAGAATAAAGAAGACTCAAGTGTATTGTTATCTGAAAATAAAAATAACAAAAACAAAGAGAAAATTAAGCACATAGAAATCAACCATAGAGGAGTAAAGAAAATCCAAATAATTAAGAAGATTAAGAAAACAAAAGATATAGGAAAAATATGTAAAAAGAAACTAATAAAAACACGAGAAGAATTGGAAATGATGAAGCATGGACTAATTGATGTGTTTAATTTACCAATTACCGACCAAAGCAAATTAATGGATTATGAAGACTGTAGGAGTGCCTTAAAAGAAATTATAGAAGGGATTCACAACAAACCAGTGAATAAAAACTTCAACAACTCCATATGTAAATGGAAGATACCAGAAATAGAAAGGGCTCACAACAAAACAGTGTATAACAAATTAAGAAGGTCTCTAAAACACATGAATACACCAGAAATAGAAATGCTGAATAAAAAACCAATGATAACATTAATGAGGGAGGTACAATTAACATCTTTGATTAATAAACAACATAATATAGTGAATGATGTAGGCATGGAGACAAATGAACATATGATATTAGAAGAATTGTGGTACAAGATAGAAGAGACCTATTTCACAAGGAAGGAAATAGTTCTACACACCAAGGTTATCCGAACCACAAGTGCAGAGGAAATGATGGACCACGGGTAAACTAATTGAAGATAAACACCGAGAAATGGGACTGATTTTCGAATTACCGACCATGCAAACCAATGGAAAAGAGAAAATAAAGAATTACAATATTCAAAAAAGATGTAAGATCAACTTACAATAATATTTAGATGACATATGAGGTAAAATGAAAAAAGAAAATATATATATATATAATAAAGGAATAAGTTACAAAAATTCCTAAAAAGTAAGAACAACAAACTTACAAAAATTATTTAGAATAATATTCGAGACAAAACAAAATAAACAAAACAAAGTGAAAACAAGAATTAATAATACAAGAGAATTAGATGGGAGACCAATTAAAATAAACAAAAATAAAATCAAGCAAGAACTGCTAAGACAAGTACCTAAATTTACAAAGAATATAAAGTATTCAGGAAAAAAATGAACTGGTATAAGATAAAAAAAAAAATGTATCAAGCAAATATACAGCAAATGGCTAAAGCAAAATAATGGTAATCAACAAAGAAGAAGAAAAGGAAAAAGATGTCTAAAATAATTAAAATGATCACAAGAAGAAGAGAAAAACAAACTAATGAAAAGTTAGAAATAATGAAATTAACAACTAAATAAATAAAAAACAATCAACTGCGTGAGTAGATAACAGAAAATAGCAAAGGTACAGCGGAAGGAAGATTGAGTAAAAGGTTAAAATGATCTAAAAATACACGAAGTGGACAATCCCCAAAATATTATTAATGAAAGTCACAAGATGACAAAAAAGGTATTTAAGATTGACTGAGAATAGGTCCAGCAATCAATTAACTGAGCAGAGATGATGTTCCTCTGGTCTCAGAAAAAAAGGTAGTAATGGAAGAAACCAACTACTAAAAAGTTAGGGAAAAAATTATATAACAGGGAGAATGCACTAATGGAAATAAGTAAAAACAGATCTAAATAAAATGGAGTGGAACAAGTAAGAAGAGAAACAAGAAAGAAGAAAGGAGCAAGAAGAAAAGGGAAAAAATTATATATAACTGATAATTTCATAAAAAACTATGCTAGTGTTTTATCAAAATGATCAATTTTGAAGGAGAGGCATTATGTTACAACACAAATAAGCCACCCCAATACCAGGGAAAAAACGATGAATCAACTATATAAAATGTTTAAACTAAAGAAAATAAAATGACGATGACGCGACAAACGACTACATGACCCAACCCAAGTGATTGACCAAATAAAATGAAACCAAATTAGAAAGTGATTGACCAAATAAAATGAAACCAAATTAGACGGGGAAAAACAAAATAAATGATATAAACTGAGAAGAAATGAAAAGACACAAACAAATAATATAGAACAGAAAAAGGAGAAATGTTACACTCAAATATAATAATGAAAAAGAAACCAATCAATAACAAATGTAAAAGATTATTAGTATCGACTAAATAATCAATGTAAATGATAATTGATAAAATCCAATAAAGTAAAGACAAACAAAGTACACTAACCAAAGAAATAGAGTTTAAATGTAATAAAGGACTCTATAATGACATGAACTTGTTAACAGTATAATTAAACTTTGTAAAGTGAGAGATAGAAAGATAATGAACATAAGTAAGTGACAAAGAGAAGGTAATGTTAGGGAATACCCACTAATAACACTTAAATAAAATACAAGAAGTGCAAAGTGGCAGTGTAAAACCCTAAAATAAATAGAAAACCTATTAATAGGTATAAACAACTAATAATCAGTGACGAACACTAAAGGTTTATTGGTGAACAGTATTATTAAATAAGAATTTAGTTATTGTTAGTATTAAGATTAATTGTAGATGAGGGATACAATAGTATTCAAGGAAGGAATCCCATGGAAAGTCAAAAATTAGTGTTACCATGGATAGAGAGTAAAGTTTATATAAGAAAAAATATAGTAAAAAATAGGAAAGCCAAAATCAATAAACATCCTATGTTCTAAAGGATAGTTAGTTAAGTAAAGTTAGAGAGTGTGATGATGTTTATCACCAAAAAATAAGTAAGAATAAAACAAATTGTAAACAAGAGTAGCATAATGAATGTTAAAGAATGGTTTGATTAAATCTATGAATAGGAATGTGGCTGAAGGAGTTATACAGTCCATAAGCCTAAATGTTATGTTATATTTGATAGAGAATAATAAATAATAGACAAATAATAAACAATGGCAACATAAATAAGAAAAAAGATAAATTAATATAAATCTAATGGTACTGGAAGAGCAGTCAGAAAATAATAGACAAACCATAATGTGGAAAATAATAAAAACATACAATTATTATAAAACAAACCAAAACAATTCAACAAGTAAACAAATCATTTGTGATACCAAAACAAAACATGTATAAGGGTAAATTAATATGTAATTTGTATAAATTAAGAAAAGATAGCCAATTACTTACTAGGCCTATGAAATGCCTAACTGTATAAAACCAATAACTACAAATTGTAAAAAATTAACAAGAATATTAGCAAATCCAAGGCAAGTAACTAGTCAAGGATAATTAATGAATCATATTAAAAGATAAAATGTTAAATTAAGGACATAAAATTAGAAAGAAATGTAATTAGATAATATCAAAATAATTGTTCAAACAATAATACATAAACAAACCCAGCTTTGTGGGATTTCAAAATGATCTTTGAAAGAAAATACAAACAGTTGTGATAATATCTCATACATAAATAAGAAGACAGAAGAATAATAGCAATCAGAAGATATACAGTCAGTTTGAATAAAAATTCAAATATGATAACAATGGGCTTAAGTCAAGTTCAGCCAATCAGTTACCATGACAACTGAACGTTATTTATGAATTTTCCGTTAGTAACTATTATTCCATTATTGATGCTCAACAGGAATAGACGCCAAGCCGTGAATGACCAAAATTTTAATATAAAATGTTTAAAAGTAATCCAAATTTGAAAAAATGAAGAAGTAAGAAGATGAGGACATTCAACTGATGCCTAATACCTGATTAATAATTTCTAAATTAATAAATTTAAAGCAACTAATACGAAAAAGAAGCCAGGCGTACTTAAATCCCAAGATGATTGAAGATTGATGACTATCGAAGACAACAACCCATTTCAACTGAATGACATGACACCTCAAGTCGACTGATTTGATAAGTATTGCTGAGTTACCCGAATTTATGAAATAAATTCTCTTTAATTTTTTCTGATAACACTTTGAACTCTCACTATAAACTGATGATATTATTTCTTTCAAAGATTAGTAAAAAATAAAACACTAAACTTATGTTAACTCAGAAAAATAACCTGTATAAAAATTACGAACTCTTGAAACACACTTTATAACACTTTAGGAACAAATTATAATTACACATTATATTATATAAGTACAATTAATGTAAGGTAGTGTACTTTATTGTAATAAAATTGATATTTTTTTTCGTAATCACAAGAATCCAGATTCTGAACGAAATTAATAGTAAACAAACTGTTGCAGTCGCCACGTCTGACTGAATAATTCGTTCAGAGTCACTTCGCCAAACCTTGAGATTTTTGTCTTATAATAATTGCCGGTGCAAATTTGTTGAATAACAAAATATAATTTTGTATAATACTGAATAAATACTAATCGCAATTTAATAAACTAGTACAGAGTTGTAACCACTGTTCTTTATTCCATAGGAAAGTACATTATATTATTTGTGTATTTTAGCGAACAGCAAAGGTAAACGCTCACATCGGAAACTCGGCGAACTAACAGCTAGATTAAGAAATTCGCACAGGTGGCGGGAGTAAATTTGAATTCAACATACCGTCCTAGCTAAGAACGCTCAATCGTCCTATTTTTTTATTAATTGTTTTTAGTTAAACAATTTGGCGCCACCCAGGATTAATGAACACATATTGAAAAACAGGTAAGGTTCCCACTCGTGTGTACTGGTAATTTGAAGGATCGCTACAGACATCGTCAGAGCAACATATAAGTAACGACCACTCATGTGAGGTGAACACACAAAATGTACACTTTTACAGAATTTACAGAGTACATACAAAGCAAGTTATTACAGATTGGCGACCAACTAGTGAGGCTAGAGGTAAAGACTAGCGGCGATTACGAAAAAGTATGAAGCATTCCATGATCAGAAGGGGAAAATGTAAGAAGGGAACTGAGGGTACCGACGAAGAAGAAATGATCGAAGAGGATGCCCAAGGGGACCAACCAGAAAACCCAACCCAACCAGAACCGGAAATGGAAGTAATAGTCGGGGACCCATGCAAGACCTGATGAATTTCATAGCCAAAACCTCAAAGAAAACAAATGAAAAAATAGACCGAATCCAGGAAGAAACAAAAGAACAAAGAAAGGAAGACAAAGGGGAATTAAATAAAATGTTAGAATCGTTGCAAGAATCCTTATAAGAGGAAATCAATGAAAATTCGAGGAGACAGAATGAGATTTTAACAGAAGATATTGAAACATTGAACGAGAAAATCGAAGGCAATAACGAAACATTAAAGCAACAAATCAATGAGAAAATGGAGGAACACAGTAATACCTTAAGGAAGAACCAAGAAACCCTACAACAGCAATTAACGGAGAACATCCAAAAAAGAAATGGAAGAACTGAAGGAAGAATTGAAGGGACAAATGAAGGAAGACAGTGAGAAGAACCGAGAAGAATTAAGATACATACTAATAGGGTATCGTGAAGAAGTCAAGCAGACAAAAACGGGGATGAATAAGAAATGGGAAGAAACAAATTACAAAGCAGATCAACTTAATGAAACAATAGATAGTGGTTTCACACAATTGAACGAAACACTAGACAGCACTGCTGAAGGTATCGAAGAAACGTTGAATAAGAACAGGGAACGGGTGAATCAGAAAATAAAAGAGAAGGAGGAGGAAATAGAGAATAAAGAAGACTCAAGTGTATTGTTATCTGAAAATAAAAATAACAAAAACAAAGAGAAAATTAAGCACATAGAAATCAACCATAGAGGAGTAAAGAAAATCCAAATAATTAAGAAGATTAAGAAAACAAAAGATATAGGAAAAATATGTAAAAAGAAACTAATAAAAACACGAGAAGAATTGGAAATGATGAAGCATGGACTAATTGATGTGTTTAATTTACCAATTACCGACCAAAGCAAATTAATGGATTATGAAGACTGTAGGAGTGCCTTAAAAGAAATTATAGAAGGGATTCACAACAAACCAGTGAATAAAAACTTCAACAACTCCATATGTAAATGGAAGATACCAGAAATAGAAAGGACTCACAACAAAACAGTGTATAACAAATTAAGAAGGTCTCTAAAACACATGAATACACCAGAAATAGAAATGCTGAATAAAAAACCAATGATAACATTAATGAGGGAGGTACAATTAACATCTTTGATTAATAAACAACATAATATAGTGAATGATGTAGGCATGGAGACAAATGAACATATGATATTAGAAGAATTGTGGTACAAGATAGAAGAGACCTATTTCACAAGGAAGGAAATAGTTCTACACACCAAGGTTATCCGAACCACAAGTGCAGAGGAAATGATGGACCACGGGTAAACTAATTGAAGATAAACACCGAGAAATGGGACTGATTTTCGAATTACCGACCATGCAAACCAATGGAAAAGAGAAAATAAAGAATTACAATATTCAAAAAAGATGTAAGATCAACTTACAATAATATTTAGATGACATATGAGGTAAAATGAAAAAAGAAAAAATATATATATAATAAAGGAATAAGTTACAAAAATTCCTAAAAAGTAAGAACAACAAACTTACAAAAATTATTTAGAATAATATTCGAGGCAAAACAAAATAAACAAAACAAAGTGAAAACAAGAATTAATAATACAAGAGAATTAGATGGGAGACCAATTAAAATAAACAAAAATAAAATCAAGCAAGAACTGCTAAGACAAATACCTAAATTTACAAAGAATATAAAGTATTCAGCAAAAAAAATGAACTGGTATAAGATAAAAAAAAAATGTATCAAGCAAATATACAGCAAATGGCTAAAGCAAAATAATGGTAATCAACAAAGAAGAAGAAGAGGAAAAAGATGTCTAAAATAATTAAAATGATCACAAGAAGAAGAGAAAAACAAACTAATGAAAAGTTAGAAATAATGAAATTAACAACTAAATAAATAAAAAACAATCAACTGCGTGAGTAGATAACAGAAAATAGCAAAGGTACAGCGGAAGGAAGATTGAGTAAAAGGTTAAAATGATCTAAAAATACACGAAGTGGACAATCCCCAAAATATTATTAATGAAAGTCACAAGATGACAAAAAAGGTATTTAAGATTGACTGAGAATAGGTCCAGCAATCAATTAACTGAGCAGAGATGATGTTCCTCTGGTCTCAGAAAAAAAGGTAGTAATGGAAGAAACCAACTACTAAAAAGTTAGGGAAAAAATTATATAACAGGGAGAATGCACTAATGGAAATAAGTAAAAACAGATCTAAATAAAATGGAGTGGAACAAGTAAGAAGAGAAACAAGAAAGAAGAAAGGAGCAAGAAGAAAAGGGAAAAAATTATATATAACTGATAATTTCATAAAAAACTATGCTAGTGTTTTATCAAAATGATCAATTTTGAAGGAGAGGCATTATGTTACAACACAAATAAGCCACCCCAATACCAGGGAAAAAACGATGAATCAACTATATAAAATGTTTAAACTAAAGAAAATAAAATGACGATGACGCGACAAACGACTACATGACCCAACCCAAGTGATTGACCAAATAAAATGAAACCAAATTAGAAAGTGATTGACCAAATAAAATGAAACCAAATTAGACGGGGAAAAACAAAATAAATGATATAAACTGAGAAGAAATGAAAAGACACAAACAAATAATATAGAACAGAAAAAGGAGAAATGTTACACTCAAATATAATAATGAAAAAGAAACCAATCAATAACAAATGTAAAAGATTATTAGTATCGACTAAATAATCAATGTAAATGATAATTGATAAAATCCAATAAAGTAAAGACAAACAAAGTACACTAACCAAAGAAATAGAGTTTAAATGTAATAAAGGACTCTATAATGACATGAACTTGTTAACAGTATAATTAAACTTTGTAAAGTGAGAGATAGAAAGATAATGAACATAAGTAAGTGACAAAGAGAAGGTAATGTTAGGGAATACCCACTAATAACACTTAAATAAAATACAAGAAGTGCAAAGTGGCAGTGTAAAACCCTAAAATAAATAGAAAACCTATTAATAGGTATAAACGACTAATAATCAGTGACGAACACTAAAGGTTTATTGGTGAACAGTATTATTAAATAAGAATTTAGTTATTGTTAGTATTAAGATTAATTGTAGATGAGGGATACAATAGTATTCAAGGAAGGAATCCCATGGAAAGTCAAAAATTAGTGTTACCATGGATAGAGAGTAAAGTTTATATAAGAAAAAATATAGTAAAAAATAGGAAAGCCAAAATCAATAAACATCCTATGTTCTAAAGGATAGTTAGTTAAGTAAAGTTAGAGAGTGTGATGATGTTTATCACCAAAAAATAAGTAAGAATAAAACAAATTGTAAACAAGAGTAGCATAATGAATGTTAAAGAATGGTTTGATTAAATCTATGAATAGGAATGTGGCTGAAGGAGTTATACAGTCCATAAGCCTAAATGTTATGTTATATTTGATAGAGAATAATAAATAATAGACAAATAATAAACAATGGCAACATAAATAAGAAAAAAGATAAATTAATATAAATCTAATGGTACTGGAAGGGCAGTCAGAAAATAATAGACAAACCATAATGTGGAAAATAATAAAAACATACAATTATTATAAAACAAACCAAAACAATTCAACAAGTAAACAAATCATTTGTGATACCAAAACAAAACATGTATAAGGGTAAATTAATATGTAATTTGTATAAATTAAGAAAAGATAGCCAATTACTTACTAGGCCTATGAAATGCCTAACTGTATAAAACCAATAACTACAAATTGTAAAAAATTAACAAGAATATTAGCAAATCCAAGGCAAGTAACTAGTCAAGGATAATTAATGAATCATATTAAAAGATAAAATGTTAAATTAAGGACATAAAATTAGAAAGAAATGTAATTAGATAATATCAAAATAATTGTTCAAACAATAATACATAAACAAACCCAGCTTTGTGGGATTTCAAAATGATCTTTGAAAGAAAATACAAACAGTTGTGATAATATCTCATACATAAATAAGAAGACAGAAGAATAATAGCAATCAGAAGATATACAGTCAGTTTGAATAAAAATTCAAATATGATAACAATGGGCTTAAGTCAAGTTCAGCCAATCAGTTACCATGACAACTGAACGTTATTTATGAATTTTCCGTTAGTAACTATTATTCCATTATTGATGCTCAACAGGAATAGACGCCAAGCCGTGAATGACCAAAATTTTAATATAAAATGTTTAAAAGTAATCCAAATTTGAAAAAATGAAGAAGTAAGAAGATGAGGACATTCAACTGATGCCTAATACCTGATTAATAATTTCTAAATTAATAAATTTAAAGCAACTAATACGAAAAAGAAGCCAGGCGTACTTAAATCCCAAGATGATTGAAGATTGATGACTATCGAAGACAACAACCCATTTCAACTGAATGACATGACACCTCAAGTCGACTGATTTGATAAGTATTGCTGAGTTACCCGAATTTATGAAATAAATTCTCTTTAATTTTTTCTGATAACACTTTGAACTCTCACTATAAACTGATGATATTATTTCTTTCAAAGATTAGTAAAAAATAAAACACTAAACTTATTTTAACTCAGAAAAATAACCTGTATAAAAATTACGAACTCTTGAAACACACTTTATAACACTTTAGGAACAAATTATAATTACACATTATATTATATAAGTACAATTAATGTAAGGTAGTGTACTTTATTGTAATAAAATTGATATTTTTTTTCGTAATCACAAGAATCCAGATTCTGAACGAAATTAATAGTAAACAAACTGTTGCAGTCGCCACGTCTGACTGAATAATTCGTTCAGAGTCACTTCGCCAAACCTTGAGATTTTTGTCTTATAATAATTGCCGGTGCAAATTTGTTGAATAACAAAATATAATTTTGTATAATACTGAATAAATACTAATCGCAATTTAATAAACTAGTACAGAGTTGTAACCACTGTTCTTTATTCCATAGGAAAGTACATTATATTATTTGTGTATTTTAGCGAACAGCAAAGGTAAACGCTCACATCGGAAACTCGGCGAACTAACAGCTAGATTAAGAAATTCGCACAGGTGGCGGGAGTAAATTTGAATTCAACATACCGTCCTAGCTAAGAACGCTCAATCGTCCTATTTTTTTATTAATTGTTTTTAGTTAAACAATTTGGCGCCACCCAGGATTAATGAACACATATTGAAAAACAGGTAAGGTTCCCACTCGTGTGTACTGGTAATTTGAAGGATCGCTACAGACATCGTCAGGGCAACATATAAGTAACGACCACTCATGTGAGGTGAACACACAAAATGTACACTTTTACAGAATTTACAGAGTACATACAAAGCAAGTTATTACAGATTGGCGACCAACTAGTGAGGCTAGAGGTAAAGACTAGCGGCGATTACGAAAAAGTATGAAGCATTCCATGATCAGAAGGGGAAAATGTAAGAAGGGAACTGAGGGTACCGACGAAGAAGAAATGATCGAAGAGGATGCCCAAGGGGACCAACCAGAAAACCCAACCCAACCAGAACCGGAAATGGAAGTAATAGTCGGGGACCCATGCAAGACCTGATGAATTTCATAGCCAAAACCTCAAAGAAAACAAATGAAAAAATAGACCGAATCCAGGAAGAAACAAAAGAACAAAGAAAGGAAGACAAAGGGGAATTAAATAAAATGTTAGAATCGTTGCAAGAATCCTTATAAGAGGAAATCAATGAAAATTCGAGGAGACAGAATGAGATTTTAACAGAAGATATTGAAACATTGAACGAGAAAATCGAAGGCAATAACGAAACATTAAAGCAACAAATCAATGAGAAAATGGAGGAACACAGTAATACCTTAAGGAAGAACCAAGAAACCCTACAACAGCAATTAACGGAGAACATCCAAAAAAGAAATGGAAGAACTGAAGGAAGAATTGAAGGGACAAATGAAGGAAGACAGTGAGAAGAACCGAGAAGAATTAAGATACATACTAATAGGGTATCGTGAAGAAGTCAAGCAGACAAAAACGGGGATGAATAAGAAATGGGAAGAAACAAATTACAAAGCAGATCAACTTAATGAAACAATAGATAGTGGTTTCACACAATTGAACGAAACACTAGACAGCACTGCTGAAGGTATCGAAGAAACGTTGAATAAGAACAGGGAACGGGTGAATCAGAAAATAAAAGAGAAGGAGGAGGAAATAGAGAATAAAGAAGACTCAAGTGTATTGTTATCTGAAAATAAAAATAACAAAAACAAAGAGAAAATTAAGCACATAGAAATCAACCATAGAGGAGTAAAGAAAATCCAAATAATTAAGAAGATTAAGAAAACAAAAGATATAGGAAAAATATGTAAAAAGAAACTAATAAAAACACGAGAAGAATTGGAAATGATGAAGCATGGACTAATTGATGTGTTTAATTTACCAATTACCGACCAAAGCAAATTAATGGATTATGAAGACTGTAGGAGTGCCTTAAAAGAAATTATAGAAGGGATTCACAACAAACCAGTGAATAAAAACTTCAACAACTCCATATGTAAATGGAAGATACCAGAAATAGAAAGGACTCACAACAAAACAGTGTATAACAAATTAAGAAGGTCTCTAAAACACATGAATACACCAGAAATAGAAATGCTGAATAAAAAACCAATGATAACATTAATGAGGGAGGTACAATTAACATCTTTGATTAATAAACAACATAATATAGTGAATGATGTAGGCATGGAGACAAATGAACATATGATATTAGAAGAATTGTGGTACAAGATAGAAGAGACCTATTTCACAAGGAAGGAAATAGTTCTACACACCAAGGTTATCCGAACCACAAGTGCAGAGGAAATGATGGACCACGGGTAAACTAATTGAAGATAAACACCGAGAAATGGGACTGATTTTCGAATTACCGACCATGCAAACCAATGGAAAAGAGAAAATAAAGAATTACAATATTCAAAAAAGATGTAAGATCAACTTACAATAATATTTAGATGACATATGAGGTAAAATGAAAAAAGAAAAAATATATATATATAATAAAGGAATAAGTTACAAAAATTCCTAAAAACTAAGAACAACAAACTTACAAAAATTATTTAGAATAATATTCGAGGCAAAACAAAATAAACAAAACAAAGTGAAAACAAGAATTAATAATACAAGAGAATTAGATGGGAGTCCAATTAAAATAAACAAAAATAAAATCAAGCAAGAACTGCTAAGACAAATACCTAAATTTACAAAGAATATAAAGTATTCAGCAAAAAAAATGAACTGGTATAAGATAAAAAAAAAAATGTATCAAGCAAATATACAGCAAATGGCTAAAGCAAAATAATGGTAATCAACAAAGAAGAAGAAGAGGAAAAAGATGTCTAAAATAATTAAAATGATCACAAGAAGAAGAGAAAAACAAACTAATGAAATTAACAACTAAATAAATAAAAAACAATCAACTGCGTGAGTAGATAACAGAAAATAGCAAAGGTACAGCGGAAGGAAGATTGAGTAAAAGGTTAAAATGATCTAAAAATACACGAAGTGGACAATCCCCAAAATATTATTAATGAAAGTCACAAGATGACAAAAAAGGTATTTAAGATTGACTGAGAATAGGTCCAGCAATCAATTAACTGAGCAGAGATGATGTTCCTCTGGTCTCAGAAAAAAAGGTAGTAATGGAAGAAACCAACTACTAAAAAGTTAGGGAAAAAATTATATAACAGGGAGAATGCACTAATGGAAATAAGTAAAAACAGATCTAAATAAAATGGAGTGGAACAAGTAAGAAGAGAAACAAGAAAGAAGAAATAAGCAAGAAGAAAAGGGAAAAAATTATATATAACTGATAATTTCATAAAAAACTATGCTAGTGTTTTATCAAAACGATCAATTTTGAAGGAGAGGCATTATGTTACAACACAAATAAGCCACCCCAATACCAGGGAAAAAACGATGAATCAACTATATAAAATGTTTAAACTAAAGAAAATAAAATGACGATGACGCGACAAACGACTACATGACCCAACCCAAGTGATTGACCAAATAAAATGAAACCAAATTAGAAAGTGATTGACCAAATAAAATGAAACCAAATTAGAAGGGGAAAAACAAAATAAATGATATAAACTGAGAAGAAATGAAAAGACACAAACAAATAATATAGAACAGAAAAAGGAGAAATGTTACACTCAAATATAATAATGAAAAAGAAACCAATCAATAACAAATGTAAAAGATTATTAGTATCGACTAAATAATCAATGTAAATGATAATTGATAAAATCCAATAAAGTAAAGACAAACAAAGTACACTAACCAAAGAAATAGAGTTTAAATGTAATAAAGGACTCTATAATGACATGAACTTGTTAACAGTATAATTAAACTTTGTAAAGTGAGAGACAGAAAGATAATGAACATAAGTAAGTGACAAAGAGAAGGTAATGTTAGGGAATACCCACTAATAACACTTAAATAAAATACAAGAAGTGCAAAGTGGCAGTGTAAAACCCTAAAATAAATAGAAAACCTATTAATAGGTATAAACAACTAATAATCAGTGACGAACACTAAAGGTTTATTGGTGAACAGTATTATTAAATAAGAATTTAGTTATTGTTAGTATTAAGATTAATTGTAGATGAGGGATACAATAGTATTCAAGGAAGGAATCCCATGGAAAGTCAAAAATTAGTGTTACCATGGATAGAGAGTAAAGTTTATATAAGAAAAAATATAGTAAAAAATAGGAAAGCCAAAATCAATTAGAGAGTGTGATGATGTTTATCACCAAAAAATAAGTAAGAATAAAACAAATTGTAAACAAGAGTAGCATAATGAATGTTAAAGAATGGTTTGATTAAATCTATGAATAGGAATATGGCTGAAGGAGTTATACAGTCCATAAGCCTAAATGTTATGTTATATTTGATAGAGAATAATAAATAATAGACAAATAATAAACAATGGCAACATAAATAAGAAAAAAGATAAATTAATATAAATCTAATGGTACTGGAAGGGCAGTCAGAAAATAATAGACAAACCATAATGTGGAAAATAATAAAAACATACAATTATTATAAAACAAACCAAAACAATTCAACAAGTAAACAAATCATTTGTGATACCAAAACAAAACATGTATAAGGGTAAATTAATATGTAATTTGTATAAATTAAGAAAAGATAGCCAATTACTTACTAGGCCTATGAAATGCCTAACTGTATAAAACCAATAACTACAAATTGTAAAAAATTAACAAGAATATTAGCAAATCCAAGGCAAGTAACTAGTCAAGGATAATTAATGAATCATATTAAAAGATAAAATGTTAAATTAAGGACATAAAATTAGAAAGAAATGTAATTAGATAATATCAAAATAATTGTTCAAACAATAATACATAAACAAACCCAGCTTTGTGGGATTTCAAAATGATCTTTGAAAGAAAATACAAACAGTTGTGATAATATCTCATACATAAATAAGAAGACAGAAGAATAATAGCAATCAGAAGATATACAGTCAGTTTGAATAAAAATTCAAATATGATAACAATGGGCTTAAGTCAAGTTCAGCCAATCAGTTACCATGACAACTGAACGTTATTTATGAATTTTCCGTTAGTAACTATTATTCCATTATTGATGCTCAACAGGAATAGACGCCAAGCCGTGAATGACCAAAATTTTAATATAAAATGTTTAAAAGTAATCCAAATTTGAAAAAATGAAGAAGTAAGAAGATGAGGACATTCAACTGATGCCTAATACCTGATTAATAATTTCTAAATTAATAAATTTAAAGCAACTAATACGAAAAAGAAGCCAGGCGTACTTAAATCCCAAGATGATTGAAGATTGATGACTATCGAAGACAACAACCCATTTCAACTGAATGACATGACACCTCAAGTCGACTGATTTGATAAGTATTGCTGAGTTACCCGAATTTATGAAATAAATTCTCTTTAATTTTTTCTGATAACACTTTGAACTCTCACTATAAACTGATGATATTATTTCTTTCAAAGATTAGTAAAAAATAAAACACTAAACTTATGTTAACTCAGAAAAATAACCTGTATAAAAATTACGAACTCTTGAAACACACTTTATAACACTTTAGGAACAAATTATAATTACACATTATATTATATAAGTACAATTAATGTAAGGTAGTGTACTTTATTGTAATAAAATTGATATTTTTTTTCGTAATCACAAGAATCCAGATTCTGAACGAAATTAATAGTAAACAAACTGTTGCAGTCGCCACGTCTGACTGAATAATTCGTTCAGAGTCACTTCGCCAAACCTTGAGATTTTTGTCTTATAATAACTGCCGGTGCAAATTTGTTGAATAACAAAATATAATTTTGTATAATACTGAATAAATACTAATCGCAATTTAATAAACTAGTACAGAGTTGTAACCACTGTTCTTTATTCCATAGGAAAGTACATTATATTATTTGTGTATTTTAGCGAACAGCAAAGGTAAACGCTCACATCGGAAACTCGGCGAACTAACAGCTAGATTAAGAAATTCGCACAGGTGGCGGGAGTAAATTTGAATTCAACATACCGTCCTAGCTAAGAACGCTCAATCGTCCTATTTTTTTATTAATTGTTTTTAGTTAAACAATTTGGCGCCACCCAGGATTAATGAACACATATTGAAAAACAGGTAAGGTTCCCACTCGTGTGTACTGGTAATTTGAAGGATCGCTACAGACATCGTCAGGGCAACATATAAGTAACGACCACTCATGTGAGGTGAACACACAAAATGTACACTTTTACAGAATTTACAGAGTACATACAAAGCAAGTTATTACAGATTGGCGACCAACTAGTGAGGCTAGAGGTAAAGACTAGCGGCGATTACGAAAAAGTATGAAGCATTCCATGATCAGAAGGGGAAAATGTAAGAAGGGAACTGAGGGTACCGACGAAGAAGAAATGATCGAAGAGGATGCCCAAGGGGACCAACCAGAAAACCCAACCCAACCAGAACCGGAAATGGAAGTAATAGTCGGGGACCCATGCAAGACCTGATGAATTTCATAGCCAAAACCTCAAAGAAAACAAATGAAAAAATAGACCGAATCCAGGAAGAAACAAAAGAACAAAGAAAGGAAGACAAAGGGGAATTAAATAAAATGTTAGAATCGTTGCAAGAATCCTTATAAGAGGAAATCAATGAAAATTCGAGGAGACAGAATGAGATTTTAACAGAAGATATTGAAACATTGAACGAGAAAATCGAAGGCAATAACGAAACATTAAAGCAACAAATCAATGAGAAAATGGAGGAACACAGTAATACCTTAAGGAAGAACCAAGAAACCCTACAACAGCAATTAACGGAGAACATCCAAAAAAGAAATGGAAGAACTGAAGGAAGAATTGAAGGGACAAATGAAGGAAGACAGTGAGAAGAACCGAGAAGAATTAAGATACATACTAATAGGGTATCGTGAAGAAGTCAAGCAGACAAAAACGGGGATGAATAAGAAATGGGAAGAAACAAATTACAAAGCAGATCAACTTAATGAAACAATAGATAGTGGTTTCACACAATTGAACGAAACACTAGACAGCACTGCTGAAGGTATCGAAGAAACGTTGAATAAGAACAGGGAACGGGTGAATCAGAAAATAAAAGAGAAGGAGGAGGAAATAGAGAATAAAGAAGACTCAAGTGTATTGTTATCTGAAAATAAAAATAACAAAAACAAAGAGAAAATTAAGCACATAGAAATCAACCATAGAGGAGTAAAGAAAATCCAAATAATTAAGAAGATTAAGAAAACAAAAGATATAGGAAAAATATGTAAAAAGAAACTAATAAAAACACGAGAAGAATTGGAAATGATGAAGCATGGACTAATTGATGTGTTTAATTTACCAATTACCGACCAAAGCAAATTAATGGATTATGAAGACTGTAGGAGTGCCTTAAAAGAAATTATAGAAGGGATTCACAACAAACCAGTGAATAAAAACTTCAACAACTCCATATGTAAATGGAAGATACCAGAAATAGAAAGGACTCACAACAAAACAGTGTATAACAAATTAAGAAGGTCTCTAAAACACATGAATACACCAGAAATAGAAATGCTGAATAAAAAACCAATGATAACATTAATGAGGGAGGTACAATTAACATCTTTGATTAATAAACAACATAATATAGTGAATGATGTAGGCATGGAGACAAATGAACATATGATATTAGAAGAATTGTGGTACAAGATAGAAGAGACCTATTTCACAAGGAAGGAAATAGTTCTACACACCAAGGTTATCCGAACCACAAGTGCAGAGGAAATGATGGACCACGGGTAAACTAATTGAAGATAAACACCGAGAAATGGGACTGATTTTCGAATTACCGACCATGCAAACCAATGGAAAAGAGAAAATAAAGAATTACAATATTCAAAAAAGATGTAAGATCAACTTACAATAATATTTAGATGACATATGAGGTAAAATGAAAAAAGAAAAAATATATATATATAATAAAGGAATAAGTTACAAAAATTCCTAAAAACTAAGAACAACAAACTTACAAAAATTATTTAGAATAATATTCGAGGCAAAACAAAATAAACAAAACAAAGTGAAAACAAGAATTAATAATACAAGAGAATTAGATGGGAGACCAATTAAAATAAACAAAAATAAAATCAAGCAAGAACTGCTAAGACAAATACCTAAATTTACAAAGAATATAAAGTATTCAGCAAAAAAAATGAACTGGTATAAGATAAAAAAAAAAATGTATCAAGCAAATATACAGCAAATGGCTAAAGCAAAATAATGGTAATCAACAAAGAAGAAGAAGAGGAAAAAGATGTCTAAAATAATTAAAATGATCACAAGAAGAAGAGAAAAACAAACTAATGAAATTAACAACTAAATAAATAAAAAACAATCAACTGCGTGAGTAGATAACAGAAAATAGCAAAGGTACAGCGGAAGGAAGATTGAGTAAAAGGTTAAAATGATCTAAAAATACACGAAGTGGACAATCCCCAAAATATTATTAATGAAAGTCACAAGATGACAAAAAAGGTATTTAAGATTGACTGAGAATAGGTCCAGCAATCAATTAACTGAGCAGAGATGATGTTCCTCTGGTCTCAGAAAAAAAGGTAGTAATGGAAGAAACCAACTACTAAAAAGTTAGGGAAAAAATTATATAACAGGGAGAATGCACTAATGGAAATAAGTAAAAACAGATCTAAATAAAATGGAGTGGAACAAGTAAGAAGAGAAACAAGAAAGAAGAAATAAGCAAGAAGAAAAGGGAAAAAATTATATATAACTGATAATTTCATAAAAAACTATGCTAGTGTTTTATCAAAATGATCAATTTTGAAGGAGAGGCATTATGTTACAACACAAATAAGCCACCCCAATACCAGGGAAAAAACGATGAATCAACTATATAAAATGTTTAAACTAAAGAAAATAAAATGACGATGACGCGACAAACGACTACATGACCCAACCCAAGTGATTGACCAAATAAAATGAAACCAAATTAGAAAGTGATTGACCAAATAAAATGAAACCAAATTAGAAGGGGAAAAACAAAATAAATGATATAAACTGAGAAGAAATGAAAAGACACAAACAAATAATATAGAACAGAAAAAGGAGAAATGTTACACTCAAATATAATAATGAAAAAGAAACCAATCAATAACAAATGTAAAAGATTATTAGTATCGACTAAATAATCAATGTAAATGATAATTGATAAAATCCAATAAAGTAAAGACAAACAAAGTACACTAACCAAAGAAATAGAGTTTAAATGTAATAAAGGACTCTATAATGACATGAACTTGTTAACAGTATAATTAAACTTTGTAAAGTGAGAGATAGAAAGATAATGAACATAAGTAAGTGACAAAGAGAAGGTAATGTTAGGGAATACCCACTAATAACACTTAAATAAAATACAAGAAGTGCAAAGTGGCAGTGTAAAACCCTAAAATAAATAGAAAACCTATTAATAGGTATAAACAACTAATAATCAGTGACGAACACTAAAGGTTTATTGGTGAACAGTATTATTAAATAAGAATTTAGTTATTGTTAGTATTAAGATTAATTGTAGATGAGGGATACAATAGTATTCAAGGAAGGAATCCCATGGAAAGTCAAAAATTAGTGTTACCATGGATAGAGAGTAAAGTTTATATAAGAAAAAATATAGTAAAAAATAGGAAAGCCAAAATCAATTAGAGAGTGTGATGATGTTTATCACCAAAAAATAAGTAAGAATAAAACAAATTGTAAACAAGAGTAGCATAATGAATGTTAAAGAATGGTTTGATTAAATCTATGAATAGGAATATGGCTGAAGGAGTTATACAGTCCATAAGCCTAAATGTTATGTTATATTTGATAGAGAATAATAAATAATAGACAAATAATAAACAATGGCAACATAAATAAGAAAAAAGATAAATTAATATAAATCTAATGGTACTGGAAGGGCAGTCAGAAAATAATAGACAAACCATAATGTGGAAAATAATAAAAACATACAATTATTATAAAACAAACCAAAACAATTCAACAAGTAAACAAATCATTTGTGATACCAAAACAAAACATGTATAAGGGTAAATTAATATGTAATTTGTATAAATTAAGAAAAGATAGCCAATTACTTACTAGGCCTATGAAATGCCTAACTGTATAAAACCAATAACTACAAATTGTAAAAAATTAACAAGAATATTAGCAAATCCAAGGCAAGTAACTAGTCAAGGATAATTAATGAATCATATTAAAAGATAAAATTTTAAATTAAGGACATAAAATTAGAAAGAAATGTAATTAGATAATATCAAAATAATTGTTCAAACAATAATACATAAACAAACCGAGCTTTGTGGGATTTCAAAATGATCTTTGAAAGAAAATACAAACAGTTGTGATAATATCTCATACATAAATAAGAAGACAGAAGAATAATAGCAATCAGAAGATATACAGTCAGTTTGAATAAAAATTCAAATATGATAACAATGGGCTTAAGTCAAGTTCAGCCAATCAGTTACCATGACAACTGAACGTTATTTATGAATTTTCCGTTAGTAACTATTATTCCATTATTGATGCTCAACAGGAATAGACGCCAAGCCGTGAATGACCAAAATTTTAATATAAAATGTTTAAAAGTAATCCAAATTTGAAAAAATGAAGAAGTAAGAAGATGAGGACATTCAACTGATGCCTAATACCTGATTAATAATTTCTAAATTAATAAATTTAAAGCAACTAATACGAAAAAGAAGCCAGGCGTACTTAAATCCCAAGATGATTGAAGATTGATGACTATCGAAGACAACAACCCATTTCAACTGAATGACATGACACCTCAAGTTGACTGATTTGATAAGTATTGCTGAGTTACCCGAATTTATGAAATAAATTCTCTTTAATTTTTTCTGATAACACTTTGAACTCTCACTATAAACTGATGATATTATTTCTTTCAAAGATTAGTAAAAAATAAAACACTAAACTTATGTTAACTCAGAAAAATAACCTGTATAAAAATTACGAACTCTTGAAACACACTTTATAACACTTTAGGAACAAATTATAATTACACATTATATTATATAAGTACAATTAATGTAAGGTAGTGTACTTTATTGTAATAAAATTGATATTTTTTTTCGTAATCACAAGAATCCAGATTCTGAACGAAATTAATAGTAAACAAACTGTTGCAGTCGCCATGTCTGACTGAATAATTCGTTCAGAGTCACTTCGCCAAACCTTGAGATTTTTGTCTTATAATAATTGCCGGTGCAAATTTGTTGAATAACAAAATATAATTTTGTATAATACTGAATAAATACTAATCGGAATTTAATAAACTAGTACAGAGTTGTAACCACTGTTCTTTATTCCATAGGAAAGTACATTATATTATTTGTGTATTTTAGCGAACAGCAAAGGTAAACGCTCACATCGGAAACTCGGCGAACTAACAGCTAGATTAAGAAATTCGCACAGGTGGCGGGAGTAAATTTGAATTCAACATACCGTCCTAGCTAAGAACGCTCAATCGTCCTATTTTTTATTAATTGTTTTTAGTTAAACAATTTGGCGCCACCCAGGATTAATGAACACATATTGAAAAACAGGTAAGGTTCCCACTCGTGTGTACTGGTAATTTGAAGGATCGCTACAGACATCGTCAGGGCAACATATAAGTAACGACCACTCATGTGAGGTGAACACACAAAATGTACACTTTTACAGAATTTACAGAGTACATACAAAGCAAGTTATTACAGATTGGCGACCAACTAGTGAGGCTAGAGGTAAAGACTAGCGGCGATTACGAAAAAGTATGAAGCATTCCATGATCAGAAGGGGAAAATGTAAGAAGGGAACTGAGGGTACCGACGAAGAAGAAATGATCGAAGAGGATGCCCAAGGGGACCAACCAGAAAACCCAACCCAACCAGAACCGGAAATGGAAGTAATAGTCAGGGACCCATGCAAGACCTGATGAATTTCATAGCCAAAACCTCAAAGAAAACAAATGAAAAAATAGACCGAATCCAGGAAGAAACAAAAGAACAAAGAAAGGAAGACAAAGGGGAATTAAATAAAATGTTAGAATCGTTGCAAGAATCCTTATAAGAGGAAATCAATGAAAATTCGAGGAGACAGAATGAGATTTTAAGAGAAGATATTGAAACATTGAACGAGAAAATCGAAGGCAATAACGAAACATTAAAGCAACAAATCAATGAGAAAATGGAGGAACACAGTAATACCTTAAGGAAGAACCAAGAAACCCTACAACAGCAATTAACGGAGAACATCCAAAAAAGAAATGGAAGAACTGAAGGAAGAATTGAAGGGACAAATGAAGGAAGACAGTGAGAAGAACCGAGAAGATTAAGATACATACTAATAGGGTATCGTGAAGAAGTCAAGCAGACAAAAACGGGGATGAATAAGAAATGGGAAGAAACAAATTACAAAGCAGATCAACTTAATGAAACAATAGATAGTGGTTTCACACAATTGAACGAAACACTAGACAGCACTGCTGAAGGTATCGAAGAAACGTTGAATAAGAACAGGGAACGGGTGAATCAGAAAATAAAAGAGAAGGAGGAGGAAATAGAGAATAAAGAAGACTCAAGTGTATTGTTATCTGAAAATAAAAATAACAAAAACAAAGAGAAAATTAAGCACATAGAAATCAACCATAGAGGAGTAAAGAAAATCCAAATAATTAAGAAGATTAAGAAAACAAAAGATATAGGAAAAATATGTAAAAAGAAACTAATAAAAACACGAGAAGAATTGGAAATGATGAAGCATGGACTAATTGATGTGTTTAATTTACCAATTACCGACCAAAGCAAATTAATGGATTATGAAGACTGTAGGAGTGCCTTAAAAGAAATTATAGAAGGGATTCACAACAAACCAGTGAATAAAAACTTCAACAACTCCATATGTAAATGGAAGATACCAGAAATAGAAAGGACTCACAACAAAACAGTGTATAACAAATTAAGAAGGTCTCTAAAACACATGAATACACCAGAAATAGAAATGCTGAATAAAAAACCAATGATAACATTAATGAGGGAGGTACAATTAACATCTTTGATTAATAAACAACATAATATAGTGAATGATGTAGGCATGGAGACAAATGAACATATGATATTAGAAGAATTGTGGTACAAGATAGAAGAGACCTATTTCACAAGGAAGGAAATAGTTCTACACACCAAGGTTATCCGAACCACAAGTGCAGAGGAAATGATGGACCACGGGTAAACTAATTGAAGATAAACACCGAGAAATGGGACTGATTTTCGAATTACCGACCATGCAAACCAATGGAAAAGAGAAAATAAAGAATTACAATATTCAAAAAAGATGTAAGATCAACTTACAATAATATTTAGATGACATATGAGGTAAAATGAAAAAAGAAAAAATATATATATAATAAAGGAATAAGTTACAAAAATTCCTAAAAAGTAAGAACAACAAACTTACAAAAATTATTTAGAATAATATTCGAGGCAAAACAAAATAAACAAAACAAAGTGAAAACAAGAATTAATAATACAAGAGAATTAGATGGGAGACCAATTAAAATAAACAAAAATAAAATCAAGCAAGAACTGCTAAGACAAATACCTAAATTTACAAAGAATATAAAGTATTCAGCAAAAAAAATGAACTGGTATAAGATAAAAAAAAAATGTATCAAGCAAATATACAGCAAATGGCTAAAGCATAATAATGGTAATCAACAAAGAAGAAGAAGAGGAAAAAGATGTCTAAAATAATTAAAATGATCACAAGAAGAAGAGAAAAACAAACTAATGAAAAGTTAGAAATAATGAAATTAACAACTAAATAAATAAAAAACAATCAACTGCGTGAGTAGATAACAGAAAATAGCAAAGGTACAGCGGAAGGAAGATTGAGTAAAAGGTTAAAATGATCTAAAAATACACGAAGTGGACAATCCCCAAAATATTATTAATGAAAGTCACAAGATGACAAAAAAGGTATTTAAGATTGACTGAGAATAGGTCCAGCAATCAATTAACTGAGCAGAGATGATGTTCCTCTGGTCTCAGAAAAAAAGGTAGTAATGGAAGAAACCAACTACTAAAAAGTTAGGGAAAAAATTATATAACAGGGAGAATGCACTAATGGAAATAAGTAAAAACAGATCTAAATAAAATGGAGTGGAACAAGTAAGAAGAGAAACAAGAAAGAAGAAATAAGCAAGAAGAAAAGGGAAAAAATTATATATAACTGATAATTTCATAAAAAACTATGCTAGTGTTTTATCAAAATGATCAATTTTGAAGGAGAGGCATTATGTTACAACACAAATAAGCCACCCCAATACCAGGGAAAAAACGATGAATCAACTATATAAAATGTTTAAACTAAAGAAAATAAAATGACGATGACGCGACAAACGACTACATGACCCAACCCAAGTGATTGACCAAATAAAATGAAACCAAATTAGAAAGTGATTGACCAAATAAAATGAAACCAAATTAGAAGGGGAAAAACAAAATAAATGATATAAACTGAGAAGAAATGAAAAGACACAAACAAATAATATAGAACAGAAAAAGGAGAAATGTTACACTCAAATATAATAATGAAAAAGAAACCAATCAATAACAAATGTAAAAGATTATTAGTATCGACTAAATAATCAATGTAAATGATAATTGATAAAATCCAATAAAGTAAAGACAAACAAAGTACACTAACCAAAGAAATAGAGTTTAAATGTAATAAAGGACTCTATAATGACATGAACTTGTTAACAGTATAATTAAACTTTGTAAAGTGAGAGATAGAAAGATAATGAACATAAGTAAGTGACAAAGAGAAGGTAATGTTAGGGAATACCCACTAATGACACTTAAATAAAATACAAGAAGTGCAAAGTGGCAGTGTAAAACCCTAAAATAAATAGAAAACCTATTAATAGGTATAAACAACTAATAATCAGTGACGAACACTGAAGGTTTATTGGTGAACAGTATTATTAAATAAGAATTTAGTTATTGTTAGTATTAAGATTAATTGTAGATGAGGGATACAATAGTATTCAAGGAAGGAATCCCATGGAAAGTCAAAAATTAGTGTTACCATGGATAGAGAGTAAAGTTTATATAAGAAAAAATATAGTAAAAAATAGGAAAGCCAAAATCAATAAACATCCTATGTTCTAAAGGATAGTTAGTTAAGTAAAGTTAGAGAGTGTGATGATGTTTATCACCAAAAAATAAGTAAGAATAAAACAAATTGTAAACAAGAGTAGCATAATGAATGTTAAAGAATGGTTTGATTAAATCTATGAATAGGAATATGGCTGAAGGAGTTATACAGTCCATAAGCCTAAATGTTATGTTATATTTGATAGAGAATAATAAATAATAGACAAATAATAAACAATGGCAACATAAATAAGAAAAAAGATAAATTAATATAAATCTAATGGTACTGGAAGGGCAGTCAGAAAATAATAGACAAACCATAATGTGGAAAATAATAAAAACATACAATTATTATAAAACAAACCAAAACAATTCAACAAGTAAACAAATCATTTGTGATACCAAAACAAAACATGTATAAGGGTAAATTAATATGTAATTTGTATAAATTAAGAAAAGATAGCCAATTACTTACTAGGCCTATGAAATGCCTAACTGTATAAAACCAATAACTACAAATTGTAAAAAATTAACAAGAATATTAGCAAATCCAAGGCAAGTAACTAGTCAAGGATAATTAATGAATCATATTAAAAGATAAAATTTTAAATTAAGGACATAAAATTAGAAAGAAATGTAATTAGATAATATCAAAATAATTGTTCAAACAATAATACATAAACAAACCGAGCTTTGTGGGATTTCAAAATGATCTTTGAAAGAAAATACAAACAGTTGTGATAATATCTCATACATAAATAAGAAGACAGAAGAATAATAGCAATCAGAAGATATACAGTCAGTTTGAATAAAAATTCAAATATGATAACAATGGGCTTAAGTCAAGTTCAGCCAATCAGTTACCATGACAACTGAACGTTATTTATGAATTTTCCGTTAGTAACTATTATTCCATTATTGATGCTCAACAGGAATAGACGCCAAGCCGTGAATGACCAAAATTTTAATATAAAATGTTTAAAAGTAATCCAAATTTGAAAAAATGAAGAAGTAAGAAGATGAGGACATTCAACTGATGCCTAATACCTGATTAATAATTTCTAAATTAATAAATTTAAAGCAACTAATACGAAAAAGAAGCCAGGCGTACTTAAATCCCAAGATGATTGAAGATTGATGACTATCGAAGACAACCCATTTCAACTGAATGACATGACACCTCAAGTCGACTGATTTGATAAGTATTGCTGAGTTACCCGAATTTATGAAATAAATTCTCTTTAATTTTTTCTGATAACACTTTGAACTCTCACTATAAACTGATGATATTATTTCTTTCAAAGATTAGTAAAAAATAAAACACTAAACTTATGTTAACTCAGAAAAATAACCTGTATAAAAATTACGAACTCTTGAAACACACTTTATAACACTTTAGGAACAAATTATAATTACACATTATATTATATAAGTACAATTAATGTAAGGTAGTGTACTTTATTGTAATAAAATTGATATTTTTTTTCGTAATCACAAGAATCCAGATTCTGAACGAAATTAATAGTAAACAAACTGTTGCAGTCGCCATGTCTGACTGAATAATTCGTTCAGAGTCACTTCGCCAAACCTTGAGATTTTTGTCTTATAATAACTGCCGGTGCAAATTTGTTGAATAACAAAATATAATTTTGTATAATACTGAATAAATACTAATCGCAATTTAATAAACTAGTACAGAGTTGTAACCACTGTTCTTTATTCCATAGGAAAGTATATTATATTATTTGTGTATTTTAGCGAACAGCAAAGGTAAACGCTCACATCGGAAACTCGGCGAACTAACAGCTAGATTAAGAAATTCGCACAGGTGGCGGGAGTAAATTTGAATTCAACATACCGTCCTAGCTAAGAACGCTCAATCGTCCTATTTTTTTATTTAATTGTTTTTAGTTAAACAATTTGGCGCCACCCAGGATTAATGAACACATATTGAAAAACAGGTAAGGTTCCCACTCGTGTGTACTGGTAATTTGAAGGATCGCTACAGACATCGTCAGGGCAACATATAAGTAACGACCACTCATGTGAGGTGAACACACAAAATGTACACTTTTACAGAATTTACAGAGTACATACAAAGCAAGTTATTACAGATTGGCGACCAAGTAGTGAGGCTAGAGGTAAAGACTAGCGGCGATTACGAAAAAGTATGAAGCATTCCATGATCAGAAGGGGAAAATCTAATAAGGGAACTGAGGGTACCGACGAAGAAGAAATGATCGAAGAGGATGCCCAAGGGGACCAACCAGAAAACCCAACCCAACCAGAACCGGAAATGGAAGTAATAGTCGGGGACCCATGCAAGACCTGATGAATTTCATAGCCAAAACCTCAAAGAAAACAAATGAAAAAATAGACCGAATCCAGGAAGAAACAAAAGAACAAAGAAAGGAAGACAAAGGGGAATTAAATAAAATGTTAGAATCGTTGCAAGAATCCTTATAAGAGGAAATCAATGAAAATTCGAGGAGACAGAATGAGATTTTAACAGAAGATATTGAAACATTGAACGAGAAAATCGAAGGCAATAACGAAACATTAAAGCAACAAATCAATGAGAAAATGGAGGAACACAGTAATACCTTAAGGAAGAACCAAGAAACCCTACAACAGCAATTAACGGAGAACATCCAAAAAAGAAATGGAAGAACTGAAGGAAGAATTGAAGGGACAAATGAAGGAAGACAGTGAGAAGAACCGAGAAGAATTAAGATACGTACTAATAGGGTATCGTGAAGAAGTCAAGCAGACAAAAACGGGGATGAATAAGAAATGGGAAGAAACAAATTACAAAGCAGATCAACTTAATGAAACAACAGATAGTGGTTTCACAAAATTGAACGAAACACTAGACAGCACTGCTGAAGGTATCGAAGAAACGTTGAATAAGAACAGGGAACGGGTGAATCACAAAATAAAAGAGAAGGAGGAGGAAATAGAGAATAAAGAAGACTCAAGTGTATTGTTATCTGAAAATAAAAATAACAAAAACAAAGAGAAAATTAAGCACATAGAAATCAACCATAGAGGAGTAAAGAAAATCCAAATAATTAAGAAGATTAAGAAAACAAAAGATATAGGAAAAATATGTAAAAAGAAACTAATAAAAACACGAGAAGAATTGGAAATGATGAAGCATGGACTAATTGATGTGTTTAATTTACCAATTACCGACCAAAGCAAATTAATGGATTATGAAGACTGTAGGAGTGCCTTAAAAGAAATTATAGAAGGGATTCACAACAAACCAGTGAATAAAAACTTCAACAACTCCATATGTAAATGGAAGATACCAGAAATAGAAAGGACTCACAACAAAACAGTGTATAACAAATTAAGAAGGTCTCTAAAACACATGAATACACCAGAAATAGAAATGCTGAATAAAAAACCAATGATAACATTAATGAGGGAGGTACAATTAACATCTTTGATTAATAAACAACATAATATAGTGAATGATGTAGGCATGGAGACAAATGAACATATGATATTAGAAGAATTGTGGTACAAGATAGAAGAGACCTATTTCACAAGGAAGGAAATAGTTCTACACACCAAGGTTATCCGAACCACAAGTGCAGAGGAAATGATGGACCACGGGTAAACTAATTGAAGATAAACACCGAGAAATGGGACTGATTTTCGAATTACCGACCATGCAAACCAATGGAAAAGAGAAAATAAAGAATTACAATATTCAAAAAAGATGTAAGATCAACTTACAATAATATTTAGATGACATATGAGGTAAAATGAAAAAAGAAAAAATATATATATATAATAAAGGAATAAGTTACAAAAATTCCTAAAAACTAAGAACAACAAACTTACAAAAATTATTTAGAATAATATTCGAGGCAAAACAAAATAAACAAAACAAAGTGAAAACAAGAATTAATAATACAAGAGAATTAGATGGGAGACCAATTAAAATAAACAAAAATAAAATCAAGCAAGAACTGCTAAGACAAATACCTAAATTTACAAAGAATATAAAGTATTCAGCAAAAAAAATGAACTGGTATAAGATAAAAAAAAAAATGTATCAAGCAAATATACAGCAAATGGCTAAAGCAAAATAATGGTAATCAACAAAGAAGAAGAAGAGGAAAAAGATGTCTAAAATAATTAAAATGATCACAAGAAGAAGAGAAAAACAAACTAATGAAAAGTTAGAAATAATGAAATTAACAACTAAATAAATAAAAAACAATCAACTGCGTGAGTAGATAACAGAAAATAGCAAAGGTACAGCGGAAGGAAGATTGAGTAAAAGGTTAAAATGATCTAAAAATACACGAAGTGGACAATCCCCAAAATATTATTAATGAAAGTCACAAGATGACAAAAAAGGTATTTAAGATTGACTGAGAATAGGTCCAGCAATCAATTAACTGAGCAGAGATGATGTTCCTCTGGTCTCAGAAAAAAAGGTAGTAATGGAAGAAACCAACTACTAAAAAGTTAGGGAAAAAATTATATAACAGGGAGAATGCACTAATGGAAATAAGTAAAAACAGATCTAAATAAAATGGAGTGGAACAAGTAAGAAGAGAAACAAGAAAGAAGAAATAAGCAAGAAGAAAAGGGAAAAAATTATATATAACTGATAATTTCATAAAAAACTATGCTAGTGTTTTATCAAAATGATCAATTTTGAAGGAGAGGCATTATGTTACAACACAAATAAGCCACCCCAATACCAGGGAAAAAACGATGAATCAACTATATAAAATGTTTAAACTAAAGAAAATAAAATGACGATGACGCGACAAACGACTACATGACCCAACCCAAGTGATTGACCAAATAAAATGAAACCAAATTAGAAAGTGATTGACCAAATAAAATGAAACCAAATTAGAAGGGGAAAAACAAAATAAATGATATAAACTGAGAAGAAATGAAAAGACACAAACAAATAATATAGAACAGAAAAAGGAGAAATGTTACACTCAAATATAATAATGAAAAAGAAACCAATCAATAACAAATGTAAAAGATTATTAGTATCGACTAAATAATCAATGTAAATGATAATTGATAAAATCCAATAAAGTAAAGACAAACAAAGTACACTAACCAAAGAAATAGAGTTTAAATGTAATAAAGGACTCTATAATGACATGAACTTGTTAACAGTATAATTAAACTTTGTAAAGTGAGAGATAGAAAGATAATGAACATAAGTAAGTGACAAAGAGAAGGTAATGTTAGGGAATACCCACTAATGACACTTAAATAAAATACAAGAAGTGCAAAGTGGCAGTGTAAAACCCTAAAATAAATAGAAAACCTATTAATAGGTATAAACAACTAATAATCAGTGACGAACACTGAAGGTTTATTGGTGAACAGTATTATTAAATAAGAATTTAGTTATTGTTAGTATTAAGATTAATTGTAGATGAGGGATACAATAGTATTCAAGGAAGGAATCCCATGGAAAGTCAAAAATTAGTGTTACCATGGATAGAGAGTAAAGTTTATATAAGAAAAAATATAGTAAAAAATAGGAAAGCCAAAATCAATAAACATCCTATGTTCTAAAGGATAGTTAGTTAAGTAAAGTTAGAGAGTGTGATGATGTTTATCACCAAAAAATAAGTAAGAATAAAACAAATTGTAAACAAGAGTAGCATAATGAATGTTAAAGAATGGTTTGATTAAATCTATGAATAGGAATATGGCTGAAGGAGTTATACAGTCCATAAGCCTAAATGTTATGTTATATTTGATAGAGAATAATAAATAATAGACAAATAATAAACAATGGCAACATAAATAAGAAAAAAGATAAATTAATATAAATCTAATGGTACTGGAAGGGCAGTCAGAAAATAATAGACAAACCATAATGTGGAAAATAATAAAAACATACAATTATTATAAAACAAACCAAAACAATTCAACAAGTAAACAAATCATTTGTGATACCAAAACAAAACATGTATAAGGGTAAATTAATATGTAATTTGTATAAATTAAGAAAAGATAGCCAATTACTTACTAGGCCTATGAAATGCCTAACTGTATAAAACCAATAACTACAAATTGTAAAAAATTAACAAGAATATTAGCAAATCCAAGGCAAGTAACTAGTCAAGGATAATTAATGAATCATATTAAAAGATAAAATTTTAAATTAAGGACATAAAATTAGAAAGAAATGTAATTAGATAATATCAAAATAATTGTTCAAACAATAATACATAAACAAACCGAGCTTTGTGGGATTTCAAAATGATCTTTGAAAGAAAATACAAACAGTTGTGATAATATCTCATACATAAATAAGAAGACAGAAGAATAATAGCAATCAGAAGATATACAGTCAGTTTGAATAAAAATTCAAATATGATAACAATGGGCTTAAGTCAAGTTCAGCCAATCAGTTACCATGACAACTGAACGTTATTTATGAATTTTCCGTTAGTAACTATTATTCCATTATTGATGCTCAACAGGAATAGACGCCAAGCCGTGAATGACCAAAATTTTAATATAAAATGTTTAAAAGTAATCCAAATTTGAAAAAATGAAGAAGTAAGAAGATGAGGACATTCAACTGATGCCTAATACCTGATTAATAATTTCTAAATTAATAAATTTAAAGCAACTAATACGAAAAAGAAGCCAGGCATACTTAAATCCCAAGATGATTGAAGATTGATGACTATCGAAGACAACCCATTTCAACTGAATGACATGACACCTCAAGTCGACTGATTTGATAAGTATTGCTGAGTTACCCGAATTTATGAAATAAATTCTCTTTAATTTTTTCTGATAACACTTTGAACTCTCACTATAAACTGATGATATTATTTCTTTCAAAGATTAGTAAAAAATAAAACACTAAACTTATGTTAACTCAGAAAAATAACCTGTATAAAAATTACGAACTCTTGAAACACACTTTATAACACTTTAGGAACAAATTATAATTACACATTATATTATATAAGTACAATTAATGTAAGGTAGTGTACTTTATTGTAATAAAATTGATATTTTTTTTCGTAATCACAAGAATCCAGATTCTGAACGAAATTAATAGTAAACAAACTGTTGCAGTCGCCATGTCTGACTGAATAATTCGTTCAGAGTCACTTCGCCAAACCTTGAGATTTTTGTCTTATAATAACTGCCGGTGCAAATTTGTTGAATAACAAAATATAATTTTGTATAATACTGAATAAATACTAATCGCAATTTAATAAACTAGTACAGAGTTGTAACCACTGTTCTTTATTCCATAGGAAAGTATATTATATTATTTGTGTATTTTAGCGAACAGCAAAGGTAAACGCTCACATCGGAAACTCGGCGAACTAACAGCTAGATTAAGAAATTCGCACAGGTGGCGGGAGTAAATTTGAATTCAACATACCGTCCTAGCTAAGAACGCTCAATCGTCCTATTTTTTTATTTAATTGTTTTTAGTTAAACAATTTGGCGCCACCCAGGATTAATGAACACATATTGAAAAACAGGTAAGGTTCCCACTCGTGTGTACTGGTAATTTGAAGGATCGCTACAGACATCGTCAGGGCAACATATAAGTAACGACCACTCATGTGAGGTGAACACACAAAATGTACACTTTTACAGAATTTACAGAGTACATACAAAGCAAGTTATTACAGATTGGCGACCAAGTAGTGAGGCTAGAGGTAAAGACTAGCGGCGATTACGAAAAAGTATGAAGCATTCCATGATCAGAAGGGGAAAATCTAATAAGGGAACTGAGGGTACCGACGAAGAAGAAATGATCGAAGAGGATGCCCAAGGGGACCAACCAGAAAACCCAACCCAACCAGAACCGGAAATGGAAGTAATAGTCGGGGACCCATGCAAGACCTGATGAATTTCATAGCCAAAACCTCAAAGAAAACAAATGAAAAAATAGACCGAATCCAGGAAGAAACAAAAGAACAAAGAAAGGAAGACAAAGGGGAATTAAATAAAATGTTAGAATCGTTGCAAGAATCCTTATAAGAGGAAATCAATGAAAATTCGAGGAGACAGAATGAGATTTTAACAGAAGATATTGAAACATTGAACGAGAAAATCGAAGGCAATAACGAAACATTAAAGCAACAAATCAATGAGAAAATGGAGGAACACAGTAATACCTTAAGGAAGAACCAAGAAACCCTACAACAGCAATTAACGGAGAACATCCAAAAAAGAAATGGAAGAACTGAAGGAAGAATTGAAGGGACAAATGAAGGAAGACAGTGAGAAGAACCGAGAAGAATTAAGATACATACTAATAGGGTATCGTGAAGAAGTCAAGCAGACAAAAACGGGGATGAATAAGAAATGGGAAGAAACAAATTACAAAGCAGATCAACTTAATGAAACAACAGATAGTGGTTTCACAAAATTGAACGAAACACTAGACAGCACTGCTGAAGGTATCGAAGAAACGTTGAATAAGAACAGGGAACGGGTGAATCACAAAATAAAAGAGAAGGAGGAGGAAATAGAGAATAAAGAAGACTCAAGTGTATTGTTATCTGAAAATAAAAATAACAAAAACAAAGAGAAAATTAAGCACATAGAAATCAACCATAGAGGAGTAAAGAAAATCCAAATAATTAAGAAGATTAAGAAAACAAAAGATATAGGAAAAATATGTAAAAAGAAACTAATAAAAACACGAGAAGAATTGGAAATGATGAAGCATGGACTAATTGATGTGTTTAATTTACCAATTACCGACCAAAGCAAATTAATGGATTATGAAGACTGTAGGAGTGCCTTAAAAGAAATTATAGAAGGGATTCACAACAAACCAGTGAATAAAAACTTCAACAACTCCATATGTAAATGGAAGATACCAGAAATAGAAAGGACTCACAACAAAACAGTGTATAACAAATTAAGAAGGTCTCTAAAACACATGAATACACCAGAAATAGAAATGCTGAATAAAAAACCAATGATAACATTAATGAGGGAGGTACAATTAACATCTTTGATTAATAAACAACATAATATAGTGAATGATGTAGGCATGGAGACAAATGAACATATGATATTAGAAGAATTGTGGTACAAGATAGAAGAGACCTATTTCACAAGGAAGGAAATAGTTCTACACACCAAGGTTATCCGAACCACAAGTGCAGAGGAAATGATGGACCACGGGTAAACTAATTGAAGATAAACACCGAGAAATGGGACTGATTTTCGAATTACCGACCATGCAAACCAATGGAAAAGAGAAAATAAAGAATTACAATATTCAAAAAAGATGTAAGATCAACTTACAATAATATTTAGATGACATATGAGGTAAAATGAAAAAAGAAAAAATATATATATATAATAAAGGAATAAGTTACAAAAATTCCTAAAAACTAAGAACAACAAACTTACAAAAATTATTTAGAATAATATTCGAGGCAAAACAAAATAAACAAAACAAAGTGAAAACAAGAATTAATAATACAAGAGAATTAGATGGGAGACCAATTAAAATAAACAAAAATAAAATCAAGCAAGAACTGCTAAGACAAATACCTAAATTTACAAAGAATATAAAGTATTCAGCAAAAAAAATGAACTGGTATAAGATAAAAAAAAAAATGTATCAAGCAAATATACAGCAAATGGCTAAAGCAAAATAATGGTAATCAACAAAGAAGAAGAAGAGGAAAAAGATGTCTAAAATAATTAAAATGATCACAAGAAGAAGAGAAAAACAAACTAATGAAAAGTTAGAAATAATGAAATTAACAACTAAATAAATAAAAAACAATCAACTGCGTGAGTAGATAACAGAAAATAGCAAAGGTACAGCGGAAGGAAGATTGAGTAAAAGGTTAAAATGATCTAAAAATACACGAAGTGGACAATCCCCAAAATATTATTAATGAAAGTCACAAGATGACAAAAAAGGTATTTAAGATTGACTGAGAATAGGTCCAGCAATCAATTAACTGAGCAGAGATGATGTTCCTCTGGTCTCAGAAAAAAAGGTAGTAATGGAAGAAACCAACTACTAAAAAGTTAGGGAAAAAATTATATAACAGGGAGAATGCACTAATGGAAATAAGTAAAAACAGATCTAAATAAAATGGAGTGGAACAAGTAAGAAGAGAAACAAGAAAGAAGAAATAAGCAAGAAGAAAAGGGAAAAAATTATATATAACTGATAATTTCATAAAAAACTATGCTAGTGTTTTATCAAAATGATCAATTTTGAAGGAGAGGCATTATGTTACAACACAAATAAGCCACCCCAATACCAGGGAAAAAACGATGAATCAACTATATAAAATGTTTAAACTAAAGAAAATAAAATGATGATGACGCGACAAACGACTACATGACCCAACCCAAGTGATTGACCAAATAAAATGAAACCAAATTAGAAAGTGATTGACCAAATAAAATGAAACTAAATTAGAAGGGGAAAAACAAAATAAATGATATAAACTGAGAAGAAATGAAAAGACACAAACAAATAATATAGAACAGAAAAAGGAGAAATGTTACACTCAAATATAATAATGAAAAAGAAACCAATCAATAACAAATGTAAAAGATTATTAGTATCGACTAAATAATCAATGTAAATGATAATTGATAAAATCCAATAAAGTAAAGACAAACAAAGTACACTAACCAAAGAAATAGAGTTTAAATGTAATAAAGGACTCTATAATGACATGAACTTGTTAACAGTATAATTAAACTTTGTAAAGTGAGAGATAGAAAGATAATGAACATAAGTAAGTGACAAAGAGAAGGTAATGTTAGGGAATACCCACTAATAACACTTAAATAAAATACAAGAAGTGCAAAGTGGCAGTGTAAAACCCTAAAATAAATAGAAAACCTATTAATAGGTATAAACAACTAATAATCAGTGACGAACACTAAAGGTTTATTGGTGAACAGTATTATTAAATAAGAATTTAGTTATTGTTAGTATTAAGATTAATTGTAGATGAGGGATACAATAGTATTCAAGGAAGGAATCCCATGGAAAGTCAAAAATTAGTGTTACCATGGATAGAGAGTAAAGTTTATATAAGAAAAAATATAGTAAAAAATAGGAAAGCCAAAATCAATAAACATCCTATGTTCTAAAGGATAGTTAGTTAAGTAAAGTTAGAGAGTGGATGATGTTTATCACCAAAAAATAAGTAAGAATAAAACAAATTGTAAACAAGAGTAGCATAATGAATGTTAAAGAATGGTTTGATTAAATCTATGAATAGGAATATGGCTGAAGGAGTTATACAGTCCATAAGCCTAAATGTTATGTTATATTTGATAGAGAATAATAAATAATAGACAAATAATAAACAATGGCAACATAAATAAGAAAAAAGATAAATTAATATAAATCTAATGGTACTGGAAGGGCAGTTAGAAAATAATAGACAAACCATAATGTGGAAACTAATCAAAACATACAATTATTATAAAACAAACCAAAACAATTCAACAAGTAAACAAATCATTTGTGATACCAAAACAAAACATGTATAAGGGTAAATTAATATGTAATTTGTATAAATTAAGAAAAGATAGCCAATTACTAACTAGGCCTATGAAATGCCTAACTGTATAAAACCAATAACTACAAATTGTAAAAAATTAACAAGAATATTAGCAAATCCAAGGCAAGTAACTAGTCAAGGATAATTAATGAATCATATTAAAAGATAAAATGTTAAATTAAGGACATAAAATTAGAAAGAAATGTAATTAGATAATATCAACATAATTGTTCAAACAATAATACATAAAAAAACCCAGCTTTGTGGGATGTCAAAATGAACTTTGAAAGAAAATACAAACAGTTGTGATAATATCTCATACATAAATAAGAAGACAGAAGAATAATAGCAATTAGAAGATATACAGTCAGTTTGAATAAAAATTCAAATATGATAACAATGGGCTTAAGTCAAGTTCAGCCAATCAGTTACCATGACAACTGAACGTTATTTATGAATTTTCCGTTAGTAACTATTATTCCATTATTGACGCTCAACAGGAATAGACGCCAAGCCGTGAATGACTAAAATTTTAATATAAAATGTTTAAAAGTAATCCAAATTTGAAAAAATGAAGAAGTAAGAAGATGAGGACATTCAACTGATGCCTAATACCTGATTAATAATTTCTAAATTAATAAATTTAAAGCAACTAATACGAAAAAGAAGCCAGGCGTACTTAAATCCCAAGATGATTGAAGATTGATGACTATCGAAGACAACAACCCATTTCAACTGAATGACATGACACCTCAAGTCGACTGATTTGAGAAAGTATTGCTGATTTACCCGAATTTATGAAATAAATTCTCTTTAATTTTTTCTGATAACACTTTGAACTCTCACTATAAACTGATGATATTATTTCTTTCAAAGATTAGTAAAAAATAAAACACTAAACTTATGTTAACTTAGAAAAATAACCTGTATAAAAATTACGAACTTTTGAAACACACTTTATAACACTTTAGGAACAAATTATAATTACACATTATATTATATAAGTACAATTAATGTAAGGTAGTGTACTTTATTGTAATAAAATTGATATTTTTTTTCGTAATCACAAGAATCCAGATTCTGAACGAAATTAATAGTAAACAAACTGTTACAGTCGCCATGTCTGACTGAATAATTCGTTCAGAGTCACTTCGCCAAACCTTGAGATTTTTGTCTTATAATAATTGCCGGTGAAAATTTGTTGACTAACAAAATATAATTTTGTATAATACTGAATAAATACTAATCGGAATTTAATAAACTAGTACAGAGTTGTAACCACTGTTCTTTATTCCATAGGAAAGTACATTATATTATTTGTGTATTTTAGCGAACAGCAAAGGTGACGGTAAGCGCTCACATCGGAAACTCGGCGAACTAACAGCTAGATTAAGAAATTCGCACAGGTGGTGGGAGTAAATTTGAATTCAACATAGCGTTCTAACTAAGAACGCTCAATCGTCCTATTTTTTTATTTAATTGTTTTTAGTTAAACAATTTGGCGCCACCCAGGATTAATGAACACATATTGAAAAACAGGTAAGATTCCCACTCGTGTGTACTGGTAATTTGAAGGATCGCTACGTACATCGTCAGGGCAACATATAAGTAACGACCACTCATGTGAGGCGAACACACAAAATGTACACTTTTACAGAATTTACAGAGTACATACAAAGCAAGTTATTACAGATTGGCGACTAACTAGTGAGGCTAGAGGTAAATACTAGCGGCGATTACGAAAAAGTATGAAGCATTCCATGATCAGAAGGGGAAAATCTAAGAAGAGAACTGAGGGTACCGACGAAGAAGAAATGATCGAAGAGGATGCCCAAGGGGACCAACCAGAAAACCCAACCCAACCAGAACCGGAAATGGAAGTAATAGTCGGGGACCCATGCAAGACCTGATGAATTTCATAGACAAAACCTCAAAGAAAACAAATGAAAAAATAGGGTTGTAACCGTTTTTGATTGCTATGTATTTTATTGTGTTGAGTTCGTCGCCAAAGGTGTTGCATTACTTACCCAAAGGTCGAAAACTCAACACAACTGAACAATACGAAATATATAAACACCACACAACACAACCAAACAACATACTTAACGATCAATTACAATATAAATCACATACACTTTTTGACACACGACGAACTCAACACAATAAAATACATAGCAATCAAAAACGGTTACAACCCTAATTTAATAAACACACTACACAAACGCATCAAAAACAAAAACAACAAAACACAAAATACCATCAACACACAACACAATAAATACATCACACTCACATACCACAACTCGTACACACACAAAATCGCCAACACATTCAGAAAACACAAATACGAAATAGCATACAGAACAACCAATACCATCAAAAAACACATCAATAATACAAACACAGACATAGACAAATATAACAAAACAGGTGTTTACAAATTAAATTGTAATTACTGCAATAGTTTCTACATAGGCCAGATGGGAAGATCTTTTTCATCCCGTTATTCTGAATACTTAAAAGCTTTAACCAACAACAATATACACTCCATATTTTCCACACACATACACACAGAAAACCACAGTTACACCAACATAGACACTAATCTTTGAAATTTTACATTACTTACCCAAAGGTCGAAAACTCAACACAATTGAACAATACGAAATATATAAACACCACACAACACAACCAAACAACATACTTATCGATCAATTACAATATAAATCACATACACTTTTTGACACAATTATACAAAAAAACAAACATTAAGTTGAATCCCCGCGCCAATCCCCTTCCTCCACGCACCACCCTGACAACACATTCCACACAACAACCGTTACTAAATGATGGCAGTCTGTCTCAAAGCTGAAGAAGGCGAATACGTACGCCGAAACGCGTTCAACGGGAAGAGAATAAACAGTAAGTTTCACAAGAAAAAAGTTTCATTTTTAGATAAGTGTTAGTGCTGTGAAAGAAGAGATGAATAATCAAGACAACAACATTACGCTTTAAGGACGGTTACGTATGGGACTGCTAGTGCCTCTTTCCTTGCAACTAGATGTCTGGCGCAGATAGCCTACGAAAATAAATCCGATTACCCTATGGCTTGTATAGCCATAGCCAATGATTTTTATGTAGACGATCTTATTACGGGATCGGACGATCCAAACGTGTTATCTAAAATGAAATTCGACATCGTGGAGTTGCTAAAAAGATATGGTTTTACGTTGCATAAGGGGTTTTCTAACCACCATGAGATTAAGGCCTCTCGCGCCCAAGTATCCCATGACTTCAGCAAAGGTCAAAACGTGCGTACATTGGGAATCCAATGGAACGTTGACAAGGACAGTTTTTTATATACCGTTCGGGGTAATGACAATTCGACCGTATTTAACAAAAGAAGCGTGTTGTCGGTCATTGCAGGGATTTACGACCCGCTGTGTCTTATCGGCCCCATTACATTTTGTACAACAGTTGTGGTTGGCGGGCACAAGTTGGAACGAACCCCTATCTGGGTCATTAGCCAATCAATGGCTGGAACTCTACTCTCAATTAGTTTCCGACACTCATTTTAAGATTACTAGGTCGGTTAAGAGTCTGAGCAATTATCAATTTAGTTCATTACAGCTTCACGGATTCGCCGACGCTTCGGCTAAAGGTTACGCGTGTTGTATTTATGTGCGGGCGGTCTATTCGAACGGCGCCATATCGTCAAACCTGTTGTGTGCTAAATCTAGGGTCGCTCCGCTGAGACAGATAACGCTACCCCGGCTTGAACTTTGCGCTTGTTTATTGCTAGCGCAATTAACTTCTAAGGTTTTAAACGCCGTCAACTACAATTTTGACGGACTATATCTCTATTCGGACTCGATGATAGCGTTGCATTGGATACATCAACAATCGTCCCGCTGGAAGGTATTTGTGGCCAACCGTGTCGCGGAAATTCAGCGTCTTGTTAGTAGGGGAACTTGGCATCATGTATTATCACATGACAACCCTGCCGACATTTTATCACGCGGTTGCCTCCCTCGTAGTTTGCACAGCCATACTCAATGGTGGCATGGTCCGTCCTGGTTAGCCCATGAGTCAGCATCATGGCCCATTAGCGCCTTCGACATTCATGCTCCCTGCACTTACCCCGACCTTGAGCAAGAACGTCGTAAGCAGGTCCAAACTTCACTGATTGTCGCCTCTTCCACCCATAGCTATGTTGAAAATTATTCATCCCTTACAAGACTCATTCGAGTCTTCGCATATTGCCGCAGATTTATTCACAACTCTAGGCTCCCGTTTGTTGACAGGGTCACGTCATTTTTGTCTGCTCAAGAGTTGCATGACACACTTTTGTTTTTTGTTCAGCAATCTCAGCAGTTGCACTTCGGCATAGAAGTTAAGGAACTTGAGGCACATCGTTGCCTTCCTCGCAGCAGTAAAATTCTTGCACTCAACCCCTTCCTGGATGACTCAGGTATTTTAAGAGTGGGTGGACGCTTACAATTTTTCCCACTTAACTACGCGAGTAAACACCAAATAATTTTGCACCCGCACTCTCATCTCACTAAATTAATAATTGAGTATGAACATATCCGTTTGTTGCACTCTGGGGTGCAATCAACTCAAGCTTCGCTCAGACAGAAATATTGGATCATTCACGACAAATCTTATATCTGCTCAGTAATACATAAGTGTATCATTTGTTTCCGTTTCCGTGCTAGAGGCGCGAATCAACTATTAGGTCAGTTACCCCCTTCTAGGGTAACGCCTGCTAAGCTATTTTCCCAGTCGGCCGTGGACTACGCCGGTCCTGTACTTTTACGCCATGGTGGGCAGCGCTCAAAGTCCACGTCAAAGGCATACATCGCGTTATTCATATGCATGAACACAAAGGCCATCCATTTAGAATTGGTGTCAGATCTCACCTCCAACGCTTTTATAGCGGCTCTAAAAAGGTTCATCGCGCGAAGAGGTATTCCCGCGCAGATATTTTCGGATAATGGTACGAATTTTCGTCGTGCCAACAGCACCTTATACGAATTGTACAAATTTTTAAGGTCAATGGAAGTTGAGCAATCTTCTAAGGAGTTTTGCGGTCTCCGTGGTATTAAGTGGTCCTTTATCCCTCCCTCAGCCCCTCATTTCGGTGGTTTGTGGGAAAGCGGTGTTAAAAGTGTTAAATATCATTTGCGTCGCGTAATCGGCGGTACTATATTGAATTTTGAGGAGTATTCCACTCTTCTCTCTCAAATTGAGGCTTGCCTTAATTCACGCCCTTTATGTGCTGTGTCCGATGATGCTAGAGACACTGAACCTTTAACTCCCGCTCATTTCTTGGTCGGTGCTCCACTGACTGCATTTCCGGAACCCGACTATACCCAAGGCAATACTAGTCATTTGGGCAGATGGCAACTTCTCCAAAAATTTACGCAATCCATCTGGAAACGATGGTCTAGGAATTATCTGCACCAGCTGCAGCAGCGCAACAAATGGCGCACGACGGGAAGGAATTTGAATGTCGGACAGCTTGTCCTCATTTTGGATGATAATTCTCCCCCACTTCAGTGGAAGCGAGGGGTAATTACTAATGTTTTTGCGGGTCAAGATTCATTAGTGCGCGTCGCGGAAGTTCGCACCGCGCTAGGTATCTTACGCCGACCCATCCACAAATTATGCCCCCTTCCGGTGGCAACAGACTAGTCGTATGCGTGCCATACGAGACGTACTAGGATTGTGAACTTGTCACATTGCCTGGAATTCACCCGGAAAATTCCGGGGCGATCATACAAGTCAATTGTATCATTAGCGTTATAATTATTATTACTACGTTCTGATAGCTATTATTGCAATAGTTATTGCGTTTTCATTGTGCTATCAATTAATTATGGATGTTGTTGTATTGTTGTATGTTTATATATTCAAATTTCTGAGAATTATTAGTGTTACTTATGGTACCAATTATTCTATGTATGTATTGTATTTTCTAATGTCAGATATTATGAAATTTATTGGGGTTTGTTGTGTCAATATTATGGTTGCAATTGTTATATCTTTTTATTGTGTTATCACTTATTATTATAATGTTATGCAAATGTTAATGGGTATTATATGGGAAAGATCAACACGTCTACATAATCATTGTATTATTATGTGTACTGTGGTAGCCTACTATTATGTTTTGGGTAATTTTACTGTCAGTTTGCCCTTGCTATTTGCATAAGGGTCGATTTCTTGTATACCTTATAATTGCCAATTGAATTTATCATGTTAATCATATTATTGTTATTAATTACCTAACTGTCATTGCGCTGTAGCCAATACGCCAATTGTTATATCATTTTTGCCATGAAAATTTAATTATTATATTATTAACTTAATGTTTAATTTACAAAATCGTCCCGATTTTGAGCGGGCAGTATGTTCAAACTTTGTACTGTATTTATTATCTGTGTGTCGTAACCACTGCACTGCGACACGGGCGGATGACGTCACTTGCTTATCAAGCGCTGCCGGCAGTCAGCCGGATTGACGGTGGACAAGTTAAGTTTAGTTTCTAATCAGACTCCGAGCTGTACTCTCGTCAAAAATCACTCTTCCAGCCGCAGCTTCTGGATCATTATCCAATTTTCTTCATGTGCAGTCTGCACCAAATTACTTAGTCGTCTAATTACCTTGGGTCTTGACTTTTATCCAGACCAAATTAACGGGCGTTATGGCATCAAAACATCCGCACGTGTCGGCAATGGCTTCTAAAATTTACCGTTTTCAATAAACGTATATTATACATCAGAATTACAGTCCACTTCATTGCATTTCAAACCCAGCCCTTTCTACTTAGCGTCTTTGGAACAACTCTAGAACTTCAAGAGCTTCCAGTACGAAACAGAGTCACTTCGCCAAACCTTGAGATTTTTGTCTTATAATAATTGCCGGTGCAAATTTGTTGAATAACAAAATATAATTTTGTATAATACTGAATAAATACTAATCGCAATTTAATAAACTAGTACAGAGTTGTAACCACTGTTCTTTATTCCATAGGAAAGTACATTATATTATTTGTGTATTTTAGCGAACAGCAAAGGTGACGGTATGCGCTCACGTCGGAAACTCGGCGAACTAACAGCTAGATTAAGAAATTCGCACAGGTGGCGGGAGTAAATTTGAATTCAACATACCGTCCTAGCTAAGAACTCTCAATCGTCCTATTTTTTTATTTAATTGTTTTTAGTTAAACAATTTGGCGCCACCCGGGATTAATGAACACATATTGAAAAACAGGTAAGGTTCCCACTCGTGTGTACTGGTAATTTAAAGGATCGCTACGGACATCGTCAGGGCAACATATAAGTAACGACCACTCGTGTGAGGCGAACACACAAAATGTACACTTTTACATAATTTACAGAGAACATACAAAGCAAGTTGTTACAGATTGGCGACCAACTAGTGAGGCTAGAGGTAAAGACTAGCGGCGATTACGAAAAAGTATGAAACATTCCATGATCAGAAGGGGAAAATCTAAGAAGGGAACTGAGGGTACCGACGAAGAAGAAATGATCGAAGAGGATGCCCAAGGGGACCAACCAGAAAACCCAACCCAACCAGAACCGGAAATGGAAGTAATAGTCGGGGACCCATGCAATACCTGACGAATTTCATAGCCGAAACCTCAAAGAAAACAAATGAAAAAATAGACCGAATCCAGGAAGAAACAAAAGAACAAAGAAAGGAAGACAAAGGGGAATTAAATAAAATGTTAGACTCGTTGCAAGAATCCTTATAAGAGGAAATCAATGAAAATTCGAGGAGACAGAATGAGATTTTAACAGAAGATATTGAAACATTGAACGAGAAAATCGAAGGCAATAACGAAACATTAAAGCAACAAATCAATGAGAAAATGGAAGAACACAGTAATACCTTAAGGAAGAACCAAGAAACCCTACAACAGCAATTAATGGAGAACATCCAAAAAAGAAATGGAAGAACTGAAGGAAGAATTGAAGGGACAAATGAAGGAGACAGTGAGAAGAACCGAGAATAATTAAGATACATACTAATAGGGTATCTTGAAGAAGTCAAGCAGACAAAAACGGGGATGAATAAGAAATGGGAAGAAACAAATTACAAAGCAGATCAACTTAATGAAACAATAGATAGTGGTTTCACAAAATTGAACGAAACACTAGACAGCACTGCTGAAGGTATCGAAGAAACGTTGAATAAGAACAGGGAACCGGTGAATCAGAAAATAAAAGAGAAGGAGGAGGAAATAGAGAATAAAGAAGACTCAAGTGTATTGTCATCTGAAAATAAAAATAACAAAAACAAAGAGAAAATTAAGCACATAGAAATCAACCATAGAGGAGTAAAGAAAATCCAAATAATTAAGAAGATTAAGAAAACAAAAGATATAGGAAAAATATGTAAAAAGAAACTAATAAAAACACGAGAAGAATTGGAAATGATGAAGCATGGACTAATTGATGTGTTTAATTTACCAATTACCGACCAAAGCAAATTAATGGATTATGAAGACTGTAGGAGTGCCTTAAAAGAAATTATAGAAGGGATTCACAACAAACCAGTGAATAAAAACTTCAACAACTCCATATGTAAATGGAAGATACCAGAAATAGAAAGGACTCACAACAAAACAGTGTATAACAAATTAAGAAGGTCTCTAAAACACATGAATACACCAGAAATAGAAATGCTGAATAAAAAACCAATGATAACATTAATGAGGGAGGTACAATTAACATCTTTGATTAATAAACAACATAATATAGTGAATGATGTAGGCATGGAGACAAATGAACATATGATATTAGAAGAATTGTGGTACAAGATAGAAGAGACCTATTTCACAAGGAAGGAAATAGTTCTACACACCAAGGTTATCCGAACCACAAGTGCAGAGGAAATGATGGACCACGGGTAAACTAATTGAAGATAAACACCGAGAAATGGGACTGATTTTCGAATTACCGACCATGCAAACCAATGGAAAAGAGAAAATAAAGAATTACAATATTCAAAAAAGATGTAAGATCAACTTACAATAATATTTAGATGACATATGAGGTAAAATGAAAAAAGAAAAAATATATATATAATAAAGGAATAAGTTACAAAAATTCCTAAAAACTAAGAACAACAAACTTACAAAAATTATTTAGAATAATATTCGAGGCAAAACAAAATAAACAAAACAAAGTGAAAACAAGAATTAATAATACAAGAGAATTAGATGGGAGACCAATTAAAATAAACAAAAATAAAATCAAGCAAGAACTGCTAAGACAAATACCTAAATTTACAAAGAATATAAAGTATTCAGCAAAAAAAATGAACTGGTATAAGATAAAAAAAAAAATGTATCAAGCAAATATACAGCAAATGGCTAAAGCAAAATAATGGTAATCAACAAAGAAGAAGAAGAGGAAAAAGATGTCTAAAATAATTAAAATGATCACAAGAAGAAGAGAAAAACAAACTAATGAAAAGTTAGAAATAATGAAATTAACAACTAAATAAATAAAAAACAATCAACTGCGTGAGTAGATAACAGAAAATAGCAAAGGTACAGCGGAAGGAAGATTGAGTAAAAGGTTAAAATGATCTAAAAATACACGAAGTGGACAATCCCCAAAATATTATTAATGAAAGTCACAAGATGACAAAAAAGGTATTTAAGATTGACTGAGAATAGGTCCAGCAATCAATTAACTGAGCAGAGATGATGTTCCTCTGGTCTCAGAAAAAAAGGTAGTAATGGAAGAAACCAACTACTAAAAAGTTAGGGAAAAAATTATATAACAGGGAGAATGCACTAATGGAAATAAGTAAAAACAGATCTAAATAAAATGGAGTGGAACAAGTAAGAAGAGAAACAAGAAAGAAGAAATAAGCAAGAAGAAAAGGGAAAAAATTATATATAACTGATAATTTCATAAAAAACTATGCTAGTGTTTTATCAAAATGATCAATTTTGAAGGAGAGGCATTATGTTACAACACAAATAAGCCACCCCAATACCAGGGAAAAAACGATGAATCAACTATATAAAATGTTTAAACTAAAGAAAATAAAATGACGATGACGCGACAAACGACTACATGACCCAACCCAAGTGATTGACCAAATAAAATGAAACCAAATTAGAAAGTGATTGACCAAATAAAATGAAACCAAATTAGAAGGGGAAAAACAAAATAAATGATATAAACTGAGAAGAAATGAAAAGACACAAACAAATAATATAGAACAGAAAAAGGAGAAATGTTACACTCAAATATAATAATGAAAAAGAAACCAATCAATAACAAATGTAAAAGATTATTAGTATCGACTAAATAATCAATGTAAATGATAATTGATAAAATCCAATAAAGTAAAGACAAACAAAGTACACTAACCAAAGAAATAGAGTTTAAATGTAATAAAGGACTCTATAATGACATGAACTTGTTAACAGTATAATTAAACTTTGTAAAGTGAGAGATAGAAAGATAATGAACATAAGTAAGTGACAAAGAGAAGGTAATGTTAGGGAATACCCACTAATAACACTTAAATAAAATACAAGAAGTGCAAAGTGGCAGTGTAAAACCCTAAAATAAATAGAAAACCTATTAATAGGTATAAACAACTAATAATCAGTGACGAACACTAAAGGTTTATTGGTGAACAGTATTATTAAATAAGAATTTAGTTATTGTTAGTATTAAGATTAATTGTAGATGAGGGATACAATAGTATTCAAGGAAGGAATCCCATGGAAAGTCAAAAATTAGTGTTACCATGGATAGAGAGTAAAGTTTATATAAGAAAAAATATAGTAAAAAATAGGAAAGCCAAAATCAATTAGAGAGTGTGATGATGTTTATCACCAAAAAATAAGTAAGAATAAAACAAATTGTAAACAAGAGTAGCATAATGAATGTTAAAGAATGGTTTGATTAAATCTATGAATAGGAATATGGCTGAAGGAGTTATACAGTCCATAAGCCTAAATGTTATGTTATATTTGATAGAGAATAATAAATAATAGACAAATAATAAACAATGGCAACATAAATAAGAAAAAAGATAAATTAATATAAATCTAATGGTACTGGAAGGGCAGTCAGAAAATAATAGACAAACCATAATGTGGAAAATAATAAAAACATACAATTATTATAAAACAAACCAAAACAATTCAACAAGTAAACAAATCATTTGTGATACCAAAACAAAACATGTATAAGGGTAAATTAATATGTAATTTGTATAAATTAAGAAAAGATAGCCAATTACTTACTAGGCCTATGAAATGCCTAACTGTATAAAACCAATAACTACAAATTGTAAAAAATTAACAAGAATATTAGCAAATCCAAGGCAAGTAACTAGTCAAGGATAATTAATGAATCATATTAAAAGATAAAATGTTAAATTAAGGACATAAAATTAGAAAGAAATGTAATTAGATAATATCAAAATAATTGTTCAAACAATAATACATAAACAAACCCAGCTTTGTGGGATTTCAAAATGATCTTTGAAAGAAAATACAAACAGTTGTGATAATATCTCATACATAAATAAGAAGACAGAAGAATAATAGCAATCAGAAGATATACAGTCAGTTTGAATAAAAATTCAAATATGATAACAATGGGCTTAAGTCAAGTTCAGCCAATCAGTTACCATGACAACTGAACGTTATTTATGAATTTTCCGTTAGTAACTATTATTCCATTATTGATGCTCAACAGGAATAGACGCCAAGCCGTGAATGACCAAAATTTTAATATAAAATGTTTAAAAGTAATCCAAATTTGAAAAAATGAAGAAGTAAGAAGATGAGGACATTCAACTGATGCCTAATACCTGATTAATAATTTCTAAATTAATAAATTTAAAGCAACTAATACGAAAAAGAAGCCAGGCGTACTTAAATCCCAAGATGATTGAAGATTGATGACTATCGAAGACAACAACCCATTTCAACTGAATGACATGACACCTCAAGTCGACTGATTTGATAAGTATTGCTGAGTTACCCGAATTTATGAAATAAATTCTCTTTAATTTTTTCTGATAACACTTTGAACTCTCACTATAAACTGATGATATTATTTCTTTCAAAGATTAGTAAAAAATAAAACACTAAACTTATGTTAACTCAGAAAAATAACCTGTATAAAAATTACGAACTCTTGAAACACACTTTATAACACTTTAGGAACAAATTATAATTACACATTATATTATATAAGTACAATTAATGTAAGGTAGTGTACTTTATTGTAATAAAATTGATATTTTTTTTCGTAATCACAAGAATCCAGATTCTGAACGAAATTAATAGTAAACAAACTGTTGCAGTCGCCATGTCTGACTGAATAATTCGTTCAGAGTCACTTCGCCAAACCTTGAGATTTTTGTCTTATAATAATTGCCGGTGCAAATTTGTTGAATAACAAAATATAATTTTGTATAATACTGAATAAATACTAATCGGAATTTAATAAACTAGTACAGAGTTGTAACCACTGTTCTTTATTCCATAGGAAAGTACATTATATTATTTGTGTATTTTAGCGAACAGCAAAGGTAAACGCTCACATCGGAAACTCGGCGAACTAACAGCTAGATTAAGAAATTCGCACAGGTGGCGGGAGTAAATTTGAATTCAACATACCGTCCTAGCTAAGAACGCTCAATCGTCCTATTTTTTATTAATTGTTTTTAGTTAAACAATTTGGCGCCACCCAGGATTAATGAACACATATTGAAAAACAGGTAAGGTTCCCACTCGTGTGTACTGGTAATTTGAAGGATCGCTACAGACATCGTCAGGGCAACATATAAGTAACGACCACTCATGTGAGGTGAACACACAAAATGTACACTTTTACAGAATTTACAGAGTACATACAAAGCAAGTTATTACAGATTGGCGACCAACTAGTGAGGCTAGAGGTAAAGACTAGCGGCGATTACGAAAAAGTATGAAGCATTCCATGATCAGAAGGGGAAAATGTAAGAAGGGAACTGAGGGTACCGACGAAGAAGAAATGATCGAAGAGGATGCCCAAGGGGACCAACCAGAAAACCCAACCCAACCAGAACCGGAAATGGAAGTAATAGTCGGGGACCCATGCAAGACCTGATGAATTTCATAGCCAAAACCTCAAAGAAAACAAATGAAAAAATAGACCAAATCCAGGAAGAAACAAAAGAACAAAGAAAGGAAGACAAAGGGGAATTAAATAAAATGTTAGAATCGTTGCAAGAATCCTTATAAGAGGAAATCAATGAAAATTCGAGGAGACAGAATGAGATTTTAAGAGAAGATATTGAAACATTGAACGAGAAAATCGAAGGCAATAACGAAACATTAAAGCAACAAATCAATGAGAAAATGGAGGAACACAGTAATACCTTAAGGAAGAACCAAGAAACCCTACAACAGCAATTAACGGAGAACATCCAAAAAAGAAATGGAAGAACTGAAGGAAGAATTGAAGGGACAAATGAAGGAAGACAGTGAGAAGAACCGAGAAGATTAAGATACATACTAATAGGGTATCGTGAAGAAGTCAAGCAGACAAAAACGGGGATGAATAAGAAATGGGAAGAAACAAATTACAAAGCAGATCAACTTAATGAAACAATAGATAGTGGTTTCACACAATTGAACGAAACACTAGACAGCACTGCTGAAGGTATCGAAGAAACGTTGAATAAGAACAGGGAACGGGTGAATCAGAAAATAAAAGAGAAGGAGGAGGAAATAGAGAATAAAGAAGACTCAAGTGTATTGTTATCTGAAAATAAAAATAACAAAAACAAAGAGAAAATTAAGCACATAGAAATCAACCATAGAGGAGTAAAGAAAATCCAAATAATTAAGAAGATTAAGAAAACAAAAGATATAGGAAAAATATGTAAAAAGAAACTAATAAAAACACGAGAAGAATTGGAAATGATGAAGCATGGACTAATTGATGTGTTTAATTTACCAATTACCGACCAAAGCAAATTAATGGATTATGAAGACTGTAGGAGTGCCTTAAAAGAAATTATAGAAGGGATTCACAACAAACCAGTGAATAAAAACTTCAACAACTCCATATGTAAATGGAAGATACCAGAAATAGAAAGGACTCACAACAAAACAGTGTATAACAAATTAAGAAGGTCTCTAAAACACATGAATACACCAGAAATAGAAATGCTGAATAAAAAACCAATGATAACATTAATGAGGGAGGTACAATTAACATCTTTGATTAATAAACAACATAATATAGTGAATGATGTAGGCATGGAGACAAATGAACATATGATATTAGAATTGTGGTACAAGATAGAAGAGACCTATTTCACAAGGAAGGAAATAGTTCTACACACCAAGGTTATCCGAACCACAAGTGCAGAGGAAATGATGGACCACGGGTAAACTAATTGAAGATAAACACCGAGAAATGGGACTGATTTTCGAATTACCGACCATGCAAACCAATGGAAAAGAGAAAATAAAGAATTACAATATTCAAAAAAGATGTAAGATCAACTTACAATAATATTTAGATGACATATGAGGTAAAATGAAAAAAGAAAAAATATATATATATAATAAAGGAATAAGTTACAAAAATTCCTAAAAAGTAAGAACAACAAACTTACAAAAATTATTTAGAATAATATTCGAGGCAAAACAAAATAAACAAAACAAAGTGAAAACAAGAATTAATAATACAAGAGAATTAGATGGGAGACCAATTAAAATAAACAAAAATAAAATCAAGCAAGAACTGCTAAGACAAATACCTAAATCTACAAAGAATATAAAGTATTCAGCAAAAAAAATGAACTGGTATAAGATAAAAAAAAAATGTATCAAGCAAATATACAGCAAATGGCTAAAGCATAATAATGGTAATCAACAAAGAAGAAGAAGAGGAAAAAGATGTCTAAAATAATTAAAATGATCACAAGAAGAAGAGAAAAACAAACTAATGAAAAGTTAGAAATAATGAAATTAACAACTAAATAAATAAAAAACAATCAACTGCGTGAGTAGATAACAGAAAATAGCAAAGGTACAGCGGAAGGAAGATTGAGTAAAAGGTTAAAATGATCTAAAAATACACGAAGTGGACAATCCCCAAAATATTATTAATGAAAGTCACAAGATGACAAAAAAGGTATTTAAGATTGACTGAGAATAGGTCCAGCAATCAATTAACTGAGCAGAGATGATGTTCCTCTGGTCTCAGAAAAAAAGGTAGTAATGGAAGAAACCAACTACTAAAAAGTTAGGGAAAAAATTATATAACAGGGAGAATGCACTAATGGAAATAAGTAAAAACAGATCTAAATAAAATGGAGTGGAACAAGTAAGAAGAGAAACAAGAAAGAAGAAATAAGCAAGAAGAAAAGGGAAAAAATTATATATAACTGATAATTTCATAAAAAACTATGCTAGTGTTTTATCAAAATGATCAATTTTGAAGGAGAGGCATTATGTTACAACACAAATAAGCCACCCCAATACCAGGGAAAAAACGATGAATCAACTATATAAAATGTTTAAACTAAAGAAAATAAAATGACGATGACGCGACAAACGACTACATGACCCAACCCAAGTGATTGACCAAATAAAATGAAACCAAATTAGAAAGTGATTGACCAAATAAAATGAAACCAAATTAGAAGGGGAAAAACAAAATAAATGATATAAACTGAGAAGAAATGAAAAGACACAAACAAATAATATAGAACAGAAAAAGGAGAAATGTTACACTCAAATATAATAATGAAAAAGAAACCAATCAATAACAAATGTAAAAGATTATTAGTATCGACTAAATAATCAATGTAAATGATAATTGATAAAATCCAATAAAGTAAAGACAAACAAAGTACACTAACCAAAGAAATAGAGTTTAAATGTAATAAAGGACTCTATAATGACATGAACTTGTTAACAGTATAATTAAACTTTGTAAAGTGAGAGATAGAAAGATAATGAACATAAGTAAGTGACAAAGAGAAGGTAATGTTAGGGAATACCCACTAATGACACTTAAATAAAATACAAGAAGTGCAAAGTGGCAGTGTAAAACCCTAAAATAAATAGAAAACCTATTAATAGGTATAAACAACTAATAATCAGTGACGAACACTGAAGGTTTATTGGTGAACAGTATTATTAAATAAGAATTTAGTTATTGTTAGTATTAAGATTAATTGTAGATGAGGGATACAATAGTATTCAAGGAAGGAATCCCATGGAAAGTCAAAAATTAGTGTTACCATGGATAGAGAGTAAAGTTTATATAAGAAAAAATATAGTAAAAAATAGGAAAGCCAAAATCAATAAACATCCTATGTTCTAAAGGATAGTTAGTTAAGTAAAGTTAGAGAGTGTGATGATGTTTATCACCAAAAAATAAGTAAGAATAAAACAAATTGTAAACAAGAGTAGCATAATGAATGTTAAAGAATGGTTTGATTAAATCTATGAATAGGAATATGGCTGAAGGAGTTATACAGTCCATAAGCCTAAATGTTATGTTATATTTGATAGAGAATAATAAATAATAGACAAATAATAAACAATGGCAACATAAATAAGAAAAAAGATAAATTAATATAAATCTAATGGTACTGGAAGGGCAGTCAGAAAATAATAGACAAACCATAATGTGGAAAATAATAAAAACATACAATTATTATAAAACAAACCAAAACAATTCAACAAGTAAACAAATCATTTGTGATACCAAAACAAAACATGTATAAGGGTAAATTAATATGTAATTTGTATAAATTAAGAAAAGATAGCCAATTACTTACTAGGCCTATGAAATGCCTAACTGTATAAAACCAATAACTACAAATTGTAAAAAATTAACAAGAATATTAGCAAATCCAAGGCAAGTAACTAGTCAAGGATAATTAATGAATCATATTAAAAGATAAAATTTTAAATTAAGGACATAAAATTAGAAAGAAATGTAATTAGATAATATCAAAATAATTGTTCAAACAATAATACATAAACAAACCGAGCTTTGTGGGATTTCAAAATGATCTTTGAAAGAAAATACAAACAGTTGTGATAATATCTCATACATAAATAAGAAGACAGAAGAATAATAGCAATCAGAAGATATACAGTCAGTTTGAATAAAAATTCAAATATGATAACAATGGGCTTAAGTCAAGTTCAGCCAATCAGTTACCATGACAACTGAACGTTATTTATGAATTTTCCGTTAGTAACTATTATTCCATTATTGATGCTCAACAGGAATAGACGCCAAGCCGTGAATGACCAAAATTTTAATATAAAATGTTTAAAAGTAATCCAAATTTGAAAAAATGAAGAAGTAAGAAGATGAGGACATTCAACTGATGCCTAATACCTGATTAATAATTTCTAAATTAATAAATTTAAAGCAACTAATACGAAAAAGAAGCCAGGCGTACTTAAATCCCAAGATGATTGAAGATTGATGACTATCGAAGACAACCCATTTCAACTGAATGACATGACACCTCAAGTCGACTGATTTGATAAGTATTGCTGAGTTACCCGAATTTATGAAATAAATTCTCTTTAATTTTTTCTGATAACACTTTGAACTCTCACTATAAACTGATGATATTATTTCTTTCAAAGATTAGTAAAAATAAAACACTAAACTTATGTTAACTCAGAAAAATAACCTGTATAAAAATTACGAACTCTTGAAACACACTTTATAACACTTTAGGAACAAATTATAATTACACATTATATTATATAAGTACAATTAATGTAAGGTAGTGTACTTTATTGTAATAAAATTGATATTTTTTTTCGTAATCACAAGAATCCAGATTCTGAACGAAATTAATAGTAAACAAACTGTTGCAGTCGCCATGTCTGACTGAATAATTCGTTCAGAGTCACTTCGCCAAACCTTGAGATTTTTGTCTTATAATAACTGCCGGTGCAAATTTGTTGAATAACAAAATATAATTTTGTATAATACTGAATAAATACTAATCGCAATTTAATAAACTAGTACAGAGTTGTAACCACTGTTCTTTATTCCATAGGAAAGTATATTATATTATTTGTGTATTTTAGCGAACAGCAAAGGTAAACGCTCACATCGGAAACTCGGCGAACTAACAGCTAGATTAAGAAATTCGCACAGGTGGCGGGAGAAAATTTGAATTCAACATACCGTCCTAGCTAAGAACGCTCAATCGTCCTATTTTTTTATTTAATTGTTTTTAGTTAAACAATTTGGCGCCACCCAGGATTAATGAACACATATTGAAAAACAGGTAAGGTTCCCACTCGTGTGTACTGGTAATTTGAAGGATCGCTACAGACATCGTCAGGGCAACATATAAGTAACGACCACTCATGTGAGGTGAACACACAAAATGTACACTTTTACAGAATTTACAGAGTACATACAAAGCAAGTTATTACAGATTGGCGACCAAGTAGTGAGGCTAGAGGTAAAGACTAGCGGCGATTACGAAAAAGTATGAAGCATTCCATGATCAGAAGGGGAAAATCTAATAAGGGAACTGAGGGTACCGACGAAGAAGAAATGATCGAAGAGGATGCCCAAGGGGACCAACCAGAAAACCCAACCCAACCAGAACCGGAAATGGAAGTAATAGTCGGGGACCCATGCAAGACCTGATGAATTTCATAGCCAAAACCTCAAAGAAAACAAATGAAAAAATAGACCGAATCCAGGAAGAAACAAAAGAACAAAGAAAGGAAGACAAAGGGGAATTAAATAAAATGTTAGAATCGTTGCAAGAATCCTTATAAGAGGAAATCAATGAAAATTCGAGGAGACAGAATGAGATTTTAACAGAAGATATTGAAACATTGAACGAGAAAATCGAAGGCAATAACGAAACATTAAAGCAACAAATCAATGAGAAAATGGAGGAACACAGTAATACCTTAAGGAAGAACCAAGAAACCCTACAACAGCAATTAACGGAGAACATCCAAAAAAGAAATGGAAGAACTGAAGGAAGAATTGAAGGGACAAATGAAGGAAGACAGTGAGAAGAACCGAGAAGAATTAAGATACATACTAATAGGGTATCGTGAAGAAGTCAAGCAGACAAAAACGGGGATGAATAAGAAATGGGAAGAAACAAATTACAAAGCAGATCAACTTAATGAAACAACAGATAGTGGTTTCACAAAATTGAACGAAACACTAGACAGCACTGCTGAAGGTATCGAAGAAACGTTGAATAAGAACAGGGAACGGGTGAATCACAAAATAAAAGAGAAGGAGGAGGAAATAGAGAATAAAGAAGACTCAAGTGTATTGTTATCTGAAAATAAAAATAACAAAAACAAAGAGAAAATTAAGCACATAGAAATCAACCATAGAGGAGTAAAGAAAATCCAAATAATTAAGAAGATTAAGAAAACAAAAGATATAGGAAAAATATGTAAAAAGAAACTAATAAAAACACGAGAAGAATTGGAAATGATGAAGCATGGACTAATTGATGTGTTTAATTTACCAATTACCGACCAAAGCAAATTAATGGATTATGAAGACTGTAGGAGTGCCTTAAAAGAAATTATAGAAGGGATTCACAACAAACCAGTGAATAAAAACTTCAACAACTCCATATGTAAATGGAAGATACCAGAAATAGAAAGGACTCACAACAAAACAGTGTATAACAAATTAAGAAGGTCTCTAAAACACATGAATACACCAGAAATAGAAATGCTGAATAAAAAACCAATGATAACATTAATGAGGGAGGTACAATTAACATCTTTGATTAATAAACAACATAATATAGTGAATGATGTAGGCATGGAGACAAATGAACATATGATATTAGAAGAATTGTGGTACAAGATAGAAGAGACCTATTTCACAAGGAAGGAAATAGTTCTACACACCAAGGTTATCCGAACCACAAGTGCAGAGGAAATGATGGACCACGGGTAAACTAATTGAAGATAAACACCGAGAAATGGGACTGATTTTCGAATTACCGACCATGCAAACCAATGGAAAAGAGAAAATAAAGAATTACAATATTCAAAAAAGATGTAAGATCAACTTACAATAATATTTAGATGACATATGAGGTAAAATGAAAAAAGAAAAAATATATATATATAATAAAGGAATAAGTTACAAAAATTCCTAAAAACTAAGAACAACAAACTTACAAAAATTATTTAGAATAATATTCGAGGCAAAACAAAATAAACAAAACAAAGTGAAAACAAGAATTAATAATACAAGAGAATTTGATGGGAGACCAATTAAAATAAACAAAAATAAAATCAAGCAAGAACTGCTAAGACAAATACCTAAATTTACAAAGAATATAAAGTATTCAGCAAAAAAAATGAACTGGTATAAGATAAAAAAAAAAATGTATCAAGCAAATATACAGCAAATGGCTAAAGCAAAATAATGGTAATCAACAAAGAAGAAGAAGAGGAAAAAGATGTCTAAAATAATTAAAATGATCACAAGAAGAAGAGAAAAACAAACTAATGAAAAGTTAGAAATAATGAAATTAACAACTAAATAAATAAAAAACAATCAACTGCGTGAGTAGATAACAGAAAATAGCAAAGGTACAGCGGAAGGAAGATTGAGTAAAAGGTTAAAATGATCTAAAAATACACGAAGTGGACAATCCCCAAAATATTATTAATGGAAGTCACAAGATGACAAAAAAGGTATTTAAGATTGACTGAGAATAGGTCCAGCAATCAATTAACTGAGCAGAGATGATGTTCCTCTGGTCTCAGAAAAAAAGGTAGTAATGGAAGAAACCAACTACTAAAAAGTTAGGGAAAAAATTATATAACAGGGAGAATGCACTAATGGAAATAAGTAAAAACAGATCTAAATAAAATGGAGTGGAACAAGTAAGAAGAGAAACAAGAAAGAAGAAATAAGCAAGAAGAAAAGGGAAAAAATTATATATAACTGATAATTTCATAAAAAACTATGCTAGTGTTTTATCAAAATGATCAATTTTGAAGGAGAGGCATTATGTTACAACACAAATAAGCCACCCCAATACCAGGGAAAAAACGATGAATCAACTATATAAAATGTTTAAACTAAAGAAAATAAAATGATGATGACGCGACAAACGACTACATGACCCAACCCAAGTGATTGACCAAATAAAATGAAACCAAATTAGAAAGTGATTGACCAAATAAAATGAAACTAAATTAGAAGGGGAAAAACAAAATAAATGATATAAACTGAGAAGAAATGAAAAGACACAAACAAATAATATAGAACAGAAAAAGGAGAAATGTTACACTCAAATATAATAATGAAAAAGAAACCAATCAATAACAAATGTAAAAGATTATTAGTATCGACTAAATAATCAATGTAAATGATAATTGATAAAATCCAATAAAGTAAAGACAAACAAAGTACACTAACCAAAGAAATAGAGTTTAAATGTAATAAAGGACTCTATAATGACATGAACTTGTTAACAGTATAATTAAACTTTGTAAAGTGAGAGATAGAAAGATAATGAACATAAGTAAGTGACAAAGAGAAGGTAATGTTAGGGAATACCCACTAATAACACTTAAATAAAATACAAGAAGTGCAAAGTGGCAGTGTAAAACCCTAAAATAAATAGAAAACCTATTAATAGGTATAAACAACTAATAATCAGTGACGAACACTAAAGGTTTATTGGTGAACAGTATTATTAAATAAGAATTTAGTTATTGTTAGTATTAAGATTAATTGTAGATGAGGGATACAATAGTATTCAAGGAAGGAATCCCATGGAAAGTCAAAAATTAGTGTTACCATGGATAGAGAGTAAAGTTTATATAAGAAAAAATATAGTAAAAAATAGGAAAGCCAAAATCAATAAACATCCTATGTTCTAAAGGATAGTTAGTTAAGTAAAGTTAGAGAGTGGATGATGTTTATCACCAAAAAATAAGTAAGAATAAAACAAATTGTAAACAAGAGTAGCATAATGAATGTTAAAGAATGGTTTGATTAAATCTATGAATAGGAATATGGCTGAAGGAGTTATACAGTCCATAAGCCTAAATGTTATGTTATATTTGATAGAGAATAATAAATAATAGACAAATAATAAACAATGGCAACATAAATAAGAAAAAAGATAAATTAATATAAATCTAATGGTACTGGAAGGGCAGTTAGAAAATAATAGACAAACCATAATGTGGAAACTAATCAAAACATACAATTATTATAAAACAAACCAAAACAATTCAACAAGTAAACAAATCATTTGTGATACCAAAACAAAACATGTATAAGGGTAAATTAATATGTAATTTGTATAAATTAAGAAAAGATAGCCAATTACTAACTAGGCCTATGAAATGCCTAACTGTATAAAACCAATAACTACAAATTGTAAAAAATTAACAAGAATATTAGCAAATCCAAGGCAAGTAACTAGTCAAGGATAATTAATGAATCATATTAAAAGATAAAATGTTAAATTAAGGACATAAAATTAGAAAGAAATGTAATTAGATAATATCAACATAATTGTTCAAACAATAATACATAAAAAAACCCAGCTTTGTGGGATGTCAAAATGAACTTTGAAAGAAAATACAAACAGTTGTGATAATATCTCATACATAAATAAGAAGACAGAAGAATAATAGCAATTAGAAGATATACAGTCAGTTTGAATAAAAATTCAAATATGATAACAATGGGCTTAAGTCAAGTTCAGCCAATCAGTTACCATGACAACTGAACGTTATTTATGAATTTTCCGTTAGTAACTATTATTCCATTATTGACGCTCAACAGGAATAGACGCCAAGCCGTGAATGACTAAAATTTTAATATAAAATGTTTAAAAGTAATCCAAATTTGAAAAAATGAAGAAGTAAGAAGATGAGGACATTCAACTGATGCCTAATACCTGATTAATAATTTCTAAATTAATAAATTTAAACCAACTAATACGAAAAAGAAGCCAGGCGTACTTAAATCCCAAGATGATTGAAGATTGATGACTATCGAAGACAACAACCCATTTCAACTGAATGACATGACACCTCAAGTCGACTGATTTGAGAAAGTATTGCTGATTTACCCGAATTTATGAAATAAATTCTCTTTAATTTTTTCTGATAACACTTTGAACTCTCACTATAAACTGATGATATTATTTCTTTCAAAGATTAGTAAAAAATAAAACACTAAACTTATGTTAACTTAGAAAAATAACCTGTATAAAAATTACGAACTTTTGAAACACACTTTATAACACTTTAGGAACAAATTATAATTACACATTATATTATATAAGTACAATTAATGTAAGGTAGTGTACTTTATTGTAATAAAATTGATATTTTTTTTCGTAATCACAAGAATCCAGATTCTGAACGAAATTAATAGTAAACAAACTGTTACAGTCGCCATGTCTGACTGAATAATTCGTTCAGAGTCACTTCGCCAAACCTTGAGATTTTTGTCTTATAATAATTGCCGGTGAAAATTTGTTGACTAACAAAATATAATTTTGTATAATACTGAATAAATACTAATCGGAATTTAATAAACTAGTACAGAGTTGTAACCACTGTTCTTTATTCCATAGGAAAGTACATTATATTATTTGTGTATTTTAGCGAACAGCAAAGGTGACGGTAAGCGCTCACATCGGAAACTCGGCGAACTAACAGCTAGATTAAGAAATTCGCACAGGTGGTGGGAGTAAATTTGAATTCAACATAGCGTTCTAACTAAGAACGCTCAATCGTCCTATTTTTTTATTTAATTGTTTTTAGTTAAACAATTTGGCGCCACCCAGGATTAATGAACACATATTGAAAAACAGGTAAGATTCCCACTCGTGTGTACTGGTAATTTGAAGGATCGCTACGTACATCGTCAGGGCAACATATAAGTAACGACCACTCATGTGAGGCGAACACACAAAATGTACACTTTTACAGAATTTACAGAGTACATACAAAGCAAGTTATTACAGATTGGCGACTAACTAGTGAGGCTAGAGGTAAATACTAGCGGCGATTACGAAAAAGTATGAAGCATTCCATGATCAGAAGGGGAAAATCTAAGAAGGGAACTGAGGGTACCGACGAAGAAGAAATGATCGAAGAGGATGCCCAAGGGGACCAACCAGAAAACCCAACCCAACCAGAACCGGAAATGGAAGTAATAGTCGGGGACCCATGCAAGACCTGATGAATTTCATAGACAAAACCTCAAAGAAAACAAATGAAAAAATAGGGTTGTAACCGTTTTTGATTGCTATGTATTTTATTGTGTTGAGTTCGTCGCCAAAGGTGTTGCATTACTTACCCAAAGGTCGAAAACTCAACACAACTGAACAATACGAAATATATAAACACCACACAACACAACCAAACAACATACTTAACGATCAATTACAATATAAATCACATACACTTTTTGACACACGACGAACTCAACACAATAAAATACATAGCAATCAAAAACGGTTACAACCCTAATTTAATAAACACACTACACAAACGCATCAAAAACAAAAACAACAAAACACAAAATACCATCAACACACAACACAATAAATACATCACACTCACATACCACAACTCGTACACACACAAAATCGCCAACACATTCAGAAAACACAAATACGAAATAGCATACAGAACAACCAATACCATCAAAAAACACATCAATAATACAAACACAGACATAGACAAATATAACAAAACAGGTGTTTACAAATTAAATTGTAATTACTGCAATAGTTTCTACATAGGCCAGATGGGAAGATCTTTTTCATCCCGTTATTCTGAATACTTAAAAGCTTTAACCAACAACAATATACACTCCATATTTTCCACACACATACACACAGAAAACCACAGTTACACCAACATAGACACTAATCTTTGAAATTTTACATTACTTACCCAAAGGTCGAAAACTCAACACAATTGAACAATACGAAATATATAAACACCACACAACACAACCAAACAACATACTTATCGATCAATTACAATATAAATCACATACACTTTTTGACACAATTATACAAAAAAACCAACATTAAGTTGAATCCCCGCGCCAATCCCCTTCCTCCACGCACCACCCTGACAACACATTCCACACAACAACAGTTACTAAATGATGGCAGTCTGTCTCAAAGCTGAAGAAGGCGAATACGTACGCCGAAACGCGTTCAACGGGAAGAGAATAAACAGTAAGTTTCACAAGAAAAAAGTTTCATTTTTAGATAAGTGTTAGTGCTGTGAAAGAAGAGATGAATAATCAAGACAACAACATTACGCTTTAAGGACGGTTACGTATGGGACTGCTAGTGCCTCTTTCCTTGCAACTAGATGTCTGGCGCAGATAGCCTACGAAAATAAATCCGATTACCCTATGGCTTGTATAGCCATAGCCAATGATTTTTATGTAGACGATCTTATTACGGGATCGGACGATCCAAACGTGTTATCTAAAATGAAATTCGACATCGTGGAGTTGCTAAAAAGATATGGTTTTACGTTGCATAAGGGGTTTTCTAACCACCATGAGATTAAGGCCTCTCGCGCCCAAGTATCCCATGACTTCAGCAAAGGTCAAAACGTGCGTACATTGGGAATCCAATGGAACGTTGACAAGGACAGTTTTTTATATACCGTTCGGGGTAATGACAATTCGACCGTATTTAACAAAAGAAGCGTGTTGTCGGTCATTGCAGGGATTTACGACCCGCTGTGTCTTATCGGCCCCATTACATTTTGTACAACAGTTGTGGTTGGCGGGCACAAGTTGGAACGAACCCCTATCTGGGTCATTAGCCAATCAATGGCTGGAACTCTACTCTCAATTAGTTTCCGACACTCATTTTAAGATTACTAGGTCGGTTAAGAGTCTGAGCAATTATCAATTTAGTTCATTACAGCTTCACGGATTCGCCGACGCTTCGGCTAAAGGTTACGCGTGTTGTATTTATGTGCGGGCGGTCTATTCGAACGGCGCCATATCGTCAAACCTGTTGTGTGCTAAATCTAGGGTCGCTCCGCTGAGACAGATAACGCTACCCCGGCTTGAACTTTGCGCTTGTTTATTGCTAGCGCAATTAACTTCTAAGGTTTTAAACGCCGTCAACTACAATTTTGACGGACTATATCTCTATTCGGACTCGATGATAGCGTTGCATTGGATACACCAACAATCGTCCCGCTGGAAGGTATTTGTGGCCAACCGTGTCGCGGAAATTCAGCGTCTTGTTAGTAGGGGAACTTGGCATCATGTATTATCACATGACAACCCTGCCGACATTTTATCACGCGGTTGCCTCCCTCGTAGTTTGCACAGCCATACTCAATGGTGGCATGGTCCGTCCTGGTTAGCCCATGAGTCAGCATCATGGCCCATTAGCGCCTTCGACATTCATGCTCCCTGCACTTACCCCGACCTTGAGCAAGAACGTCGTAAGCAGGTCCAAACTTCACTGATTGTCGCCTCTTCCACCCATAGCTATGTTGAAAATTATTCATCCCTTACAAGACTCATTCGAGTCTTCGCATATTGCCGCAGATTTATTCACAACTCTAGGCTCCCGTTTGTTGACAGGGTCACGTCATTTTTGTCTGCTCAAGAGTTGCATGACACACTTTTGTTTTTTGTTCAGCAATCTCAGCAGTTGCACTTCGGCATAGAAGTTAAGGAACTTGAGGCACATCGTTGCCTTCCTCGCAGCAGTAAAATTCTTGCACTCAACCCCTTCCTGGATGACTCAGGTATTTTAAGAGTGGGTGGACGCTTACAATTTTTCCCACTTAACTACGCGAGTAAACACCAAATAATTTTGCACCCGCACTCTCATCTCACTAAATTAATAATTGAGTATGAACATATCCGTTTGTTGCACTCTGGGGTGCAATCAACTCAAGCTTCGCTCAGACAGAAATATTGGATCATTCACGACAAATCTTATATCTGCTCAGTAATACATAAGTGTATCATTTGTTTCCGTTTCCGTGCTAGAGGCGCGAATCAACTATTAGGTCAGTTACCCCCTTCTAGGGTAACGCCTGCTAAGCTATTTTCCCAGTCGGCCGTGGACTACGCCGGTCCTGTACTTTTACGCCATGGTGGGCAGCGCTCAAAGTCCACGTCAAAGGCATACATCGCGTTATTCATATGCATGAACACAAAGGCCATCCATTTAGAATTGGTGTCAGATCTCACCTCCAACGCTTTTATAGCGGCTCTAAAAAGGTTCATCGCGCGAAGAGGTATTCCCGCGCAGATATTTTCGGATAATGGTACGAATTTTCGTCGTGCCAACAGCACCTTATACGAATTGTACAAATTTTTAAGGTCAATGGAAGTTGAGCAATCTTCTAAGGAGTTTTGCGGTCTCCGTGGTATTAAGTGGTCCTTTATCCCTCCCTCAGCCCCTCATTTCGGTGGTTTGTGGGAAAGCGGTGTTAAAAGTGTTAAATATCATTTGCGTCGCGTAATCGGCGGTACTATATTGAATTTTGAGGAGTATTCCACTCTTCTCTCTCAAATTGAGGCTTGCCTTAATTCACGCCCTTTATGTGCTGTGTCCGATGATGCTAGAGACACTGAACCTTTAACTCCCGCTCATTTCTTGGTCGGTGCTCCACTGACTGCATTTCCGGAACCCGACTATACCCAAGGCAATACTAGTCATTTGGGCAGATGGCAACTTCTCCAAAAATTTACGCAATCCATCTGGAAACGATGGTCTAGGAATTATCTGCACCAGCTGCAGCAGCGCAACAAATGGCGCACGACGGGAAGGAATTTGAATGTCGGACAGCTTGTCCTCATTTTGGATGATAATTCTCCCCCACTTCAGTGGAAGCGAGGGGTAATTACTAATGTTTTTGCGGGTCAAGATTCATTAGTGCGCGTCGCGGAAGTTCGCACCGCGCTAGGTATCTTACGCCGACCCATCCACAAATTATGCCCCCTTCCGGTGGCAACAGACTAGTCGTATGCGTGCCATACGAGACGTACTAGGATTGTGAACTTGTCACATTGCCTGGAATTCACCCAGAAAATTCCGGGGCGATCATACAAGTCAATTGTATCATTAGCGTTATAATTATTATTACTACGTTCTGATAGCTATTATTGCAATAGTTATTGCGTTTTCATTGTGCTATCAATTAATTATGGATGTTGTTGTATTGTTGTATGTTTATATATTCAAATTTCTGAGAATTATTAGTGTTACTTATGGTACCAATTATTCTATGTATGTATTGTATTTTCTAATGTCAGATATTATGAAATTTATTGGGGTTTGTTGTGTCAATATTATGGTTGCAATTGTTATATCTTTTTATTGTGTTATCACTTATTATTATAATGTTATGCAAATGTTAATGGGTATTATATGGGAAAGATCAACACGTCTACATAATCATTGTATTATTATGTGTACTGTGGTAGCCTACTATTATGTTTTGGGTAATTTTACTGTCAGTTTGCCCTTGCTATTTGCATAAGGGTCGATTTCTTGTATACCTTATAATTGCCAATTGAATTTATCATGTTAATCATATTATTGTTATTAATTACCTAACTGTCATTGCGCTGTAGCCAATACGCCAATTGTTATATCATTTTTGCCATGAAAATTTAATTATTATATTATTAACTTAATGTTTAATTTACAAAATCGTCCCGATTTTGAGCGGGCAGTATGTTCAAACTTTGTACTGTATTTATTATCTGTGTGTCGTAACCACTGCACTGCGACACGGGCGGATGACGTCACTTGCTTATCAAGCGCTGCCGGCAGTCAGCCGGATTGACGGTGGACAAGTTAAGTTTAGTTTCTAATCAGACTCCGAGCTGTACTCTCGTCAAAAATCACTCTTCCAGCCGCAGCTTCTGGATCATTATCCAATTTTCTTCATGTGCAGTCTGCACCAAATTACTTAGTCGTCTAATTACCTTGGGTCTTGACTTTTATCCAGACCAAATTAACGGGCGTTATGGCATCAAAACATCCGCACGTGTCGGCAATGGCTTCTAAAATTTACCGTTTTCAATAAACGTATATTATACATCAGAATTACAGTCCACTTCATTGCATTTCAAACCCAGCCCTTTCTACTTAGCGTCTTTGGAACAACTCTAGAACTTCAAGAGCTTCCAGTACGAAACAGAGTCACTTCGCCAAACCTTGAGATTTTTGTCTTATAATAATTGCCGGTGCAAATTTGTTGAATAACAAAATATAATTTTGTATAATACTGAATAAATACTAATCGCAATTTAATAAACTAGTACAGAGTTGTAACCACTGTTCTTTATTCCATAGGAAAGTACATTATATTATTTGTGTATTTTAGCGAACAGCAAAGGTGACGGTATGCGCTCACGTCGGAAACTCGGCGAACTAACAGCTAGATTAAGAAATTCGCACAGGTGGCGGGAGTAAATTTGAATTCAACATACCGTCCTAGCTAAGAACTCTCAATCGTCCTATTTTTTTATTTAATTGTTTTTAGTTAAACAATTTGGCGCCACCCGGGATTAATGTACACATATTGAAAAACAGGTAAGGTTCCCACTCGTGTGTACTGGTAATTTAAAGGATCGCTACGGACATCGTCAGGGCAACATATAAGTAACGACCACTCGTGTGAGGCGAACACACAAAATGTACACTTTTACATAATTTACAGAGAACATACAAAGCAAGTTGTTACAGATTGGCGACCAACTAGTGAGGCTAGAGGTAAAGACTAGCGGCGATTACGAAAAAGTATGAAACATTCCATGATCAGAAGGGGAAAATCTAAGAAGGGAACTGAGGGTACCGACGAAGAAGAAATGATCGAAGAGGATGCCCAAGGGGACCAACCAGAAAACCCAACCCAACCAGAACCGGAAATGGAAGTAATAGTCGGGGACCCATGCAATACCTGACGAATTTCATAGCCGAAACCTCAAAGAAAACAAATGAAAAAATAGACCGAATCCAGGAAGAAACAAAAGAACAAAGAAAGGAAGACAAAGGGGAATTAAATAAAATGTTAGAATCGTTGCAAGAATCCTTATAAGAGGAAATCAATGAAAATTCGAGGAGACAGAATGAGATTTTAAGAGAAGATATTGAAACATTGAACGAGAAAATCGAAGGCAATAACGAAACATTAAAGCAACAAATCAATGAGAAAATGGAAGAACACAGTAATACCTTAAGGAAGAACCAAGAAACCCTACAACAGCAATTAATGGAGAACATCCAAAAAAGAAATGGAAGAACTGAAGGAAGAATTGAAGGGACAAATGAAGGAGACAGTGAGAAGAACCGAGAATAATTAAGATACATACTAATAGGGTATCTTGAAGAAGTCAAGCAGACAAAAACGGGGATGAATAAGAAATGGGAAGAAACAAATTACAAAGCAGATCAACTTAATGAAACAATAGATAGTGGTTTCACAAAATTGAACGAAACACTAGACAGCACTGCTGAAGGTATCGAAGAAACGTTGAATAAGAACAGGGAACCGGTGAATCAGAAAATAAAAGAGAAGGAGGAGGAAATAGAGAATAAAGAAGACTCAAGTGTATTGTCATCTGAAAATAAAAATAACAAAAACAAAGAGAAAATTAAGCACATAGAAATCAACCATAGAGGAGTAAAGAAAATCCAAATAATTAAGAAGATTAAGAAAACAAAAGATATAGGAAAAATATGTAAAAAGAAACTAATAAAAACACGAGAAGAATTGGAAATGATGAAGCATGGACTAATTGATGTGTTTAATTTACCAATTACCGACCAAAGCAAATTAATGGATTATAAAGACTATAGGAGGACCTAAAAAGAAATTGTAGAAGGGATTCACAACAAACCAGTGAATAAAAACTTCAACAACTCCATATGTAAATGGAAGATACCAGAAATAGAAAGGACTCACAACAAAACAGTGTATAACAAATTAAGAAGGTCTCTAAAACACATGAATACACCAGAAATAGAAATGCTGAATAAAAAAACCAATGATAACATTAATGAGGGAGGTACAATTAACATCTTTGATTAATAAACAACATAATATAGTGAATGATGTAGGCATGGAGATGAATGAACATATGATATTAGAAGAATTGTGGTACAAGATAGAAGAGACCTATTTCACAAGGAAGGAAATAGTTCTACACACCAAGGTTATCCGAACCACAAGTGCAGAGGAAATGATGGACCACGGGTAAACTAATTGAAGATAAACACCGAAAAATGGGACTGATTTTCGAATTACCGACCATGCAAACCAATGGGAAAGAGAAAATAAAGAATTACAAAATTCAAAAAAGATGTAAGATCAACTTACAATAATATTTAGATGACATATGAGGTAAAATGAAAAAAGAAAAAATTTATATATAAAATAAAGGAATAAGTTACAAAAATTCCTAAAAAGTAAGAACAACAAACTTACAAAAATTATTTAGAATAATATTCGAGACAAAACAAAATAAACAAAACAAAGTGAAAACAAGAATTAATAATACAAGAGAATTAGAAGGGAGACCAATTAAAATAAACAAAAATAAAATCAAGCAAGAACTGCTAAGACAAATACCTAAACTTACAAAGAATATAATGTATTCAGAAAAAAAAATGAACTGCTGTAAGAAAAAAAAATTTATCAAGCAAATATACAGCAAATGGCTAAAGCATAATAATGGTAATCAACAAAGAAGAAGAAAAGGAAAAAGGTGTCTAAAATAATTAAAATGATCACATGAAGAAGAGAAAAAGAAACTAATGAAAAGTTAGAAATAATGAAATTAACAACTAAATAAATAAAAAACAATCAACTGCGTGAGTAGATAACAGAAAATAGCAAAGGTACAGTGGAAGGAAGAATGAGTAAAAGGTTAAAATGATCTAAAAAACCACGAAGTGGACAATCCCCAAAATATTATTAATGAAAGTCACAAGATGACAAAAAAGGTATTTAAGATTGACTGAGAATAGGTCCAGCAATCAATTAACTGAGCAGAGATGATATTCTTCTGGTCTCAGAAAAAAAGGTAGTAATGGAAGAAAACAACTACTAAAAAGTTAGGGAAAAAAATTATATAACAGGGAGAATGCACTAATGGAAATAAGTAAAAACAGATCTAAATAAAATGGAGTGGAACAAGTAAGAAGAGAAACAAGAAAGAAGAAACAAGCAAGAAGAAAAGGGAAAAATTATATATAACTGATAATTTCATAAAAAACTATGCTAGTGTTTTATCAAAATGATCAATTTTGAAGGAGAGGCATTATGTTACAACACAAATAAGCCACCCCAATACCAGGGAAAAACGATGAATCAACTATATAAAATGTTTAAACTAAAGAAAATAAAATGACGATGACGCGACAAATGACTGCGTGACCCAACCCAAGTGTTGACCAAATAAAATGAAACCAAATGAGAAAGTGATTGACCAAATAAAATGAAACCAAATTAAAAGGGGAAAAACAAAATAAATGAAATAAACTGAGAAGAAATGAAAAGGCACAAACTAATAATATAGAACAGAAAAAAAAGAAATGTTACACTCAAATATAATTGCATATTGGTGCGAAATATTGTAGATTTAGATTGTCTATTATATTAGGAATGTCCTCAATTTTTTTTATGTATTATAGATTAGAAAATCTACGTACTGTTTTCGTAAATTTTAATTTTTTTGATTTCACAGAAAATTTTTCTTTTTCAAAAAATATCTTGAAAACAGCGTTTTATCAAATAATTGATATTGACCAAAAATATAGCTCATAAAAAGGTGAATATTTTCATTCTTATTTCATGTTTTTGTAAGTATTTCTCAACAAGTTACAACTGTTACAATGTGTGTTTATAGGATTTTATGATAACATTTTTTGTTTCTAAGTACAATACCTTAGAAACAGTAGGTTTTTTGACTATGGTGCATCCTAAAAACGTTGTAGCCCTTTTAATTTTCTACAAAATGCGTTTTCTTTTATTTTTTATCTTTAAAATTAACCGAGTTATGGTCAAAAATGTGAGCACTCAACGATGATAAAATTCGGTAACTTCATATTTTATCAACGGCTACAAAGTGGAAGTCAAAAATAAATAATAAATATGAAGTATTTTGTATATTATAGTTTTTAAGATAAAAATATTTTTTTATTATTTGTTATTTTTTCACGGAATTTGAATTTTAACCTATATATACCCATGTCGAGAGCTTTCGAGCGAAATATTATGTTATCAACCCCTAATTTTGGCTATTTTCGCCCTTATAACCACCCCTTTGCAACAAAAAAACGTGTAGTCTGACCTGGGAATCGTGATCGGCGACCCAAAAAACGTATATATACCCATGTCGAAAGCTTTCGAGCAAAATATTATATTATCAATCCCTAATTTTGGCTATTTTCGCCCTTAAAACCACCCCTTTACACCAAACGTGCAATCTGCCTCGGAATCGTGATCAGCGACCCAAAAAACCAATACAGTATATACCCATGTCGAGGGCTTTAAACAGTGTCCTAACGTTTTTTTTATATTTTTAACCCTTTAGGGGCGTTTTTCAACCCTTTTAGGGTGAGAGCGGTAAAAAAACTTTTCACGATATTAATTGATGACTCGTTGGGCACTTGGTGAAACATATTAATACAAAGGTTTTGTAAAATATATAAAAACACTTGGTAAGTTTCACAAATTTTTTAATTAACTCTGACAGCTGTTTCGACTAACTTAAGCCATTGTCAAAGAGGGAGTGAATGAAATTACTGAACACAGGATGTTAGAGTAGTGTAGGTGGTAAACATCTGTTTAGGGCGTATCTGGAACATCTGTGTTGTGATGGCGAGGGGTGGGGAGTGTGTGCATGAGACAAGGGAAGGTCTGGTGTCTTTAAAAACTAAATACAATCATGAATGCAAAATATAAAATTAACTGAACTAAATATAAACTGAATGCAAAATTTAAAATAATGATGAACATTCAAAATAATATAAAATAAACTAAACTAAATAACAGATTTTAATAAAGGGGATACACAAAATTCAGTCTGTTCATTGGTTAAATTTTTGTTAGCAATCTACAAAAGCGATAAAAAATAACAAAAATTTAACCAATGAACAGACTGAATTTTGTGTATCCCCTTTATTAAAATCTGTTATTTAGTTTAGTTTATTTTATATTATTTTGAATGTTCATCATTATTTTAAATTTTGCATTCAGTTTATATTTAGTTCAGTTAATTTTATATTTTGCATTCATGATTGTATTTAGTTTTTAAAGACACCAGACCTTCCCTTGTCTCATGCACACACTCCCCACCCCTCGCCATCACAACACAGATGTTCCAGATACGCCCTAAACAGATGTTTACCACCTACACTACTCTAACATCCTGTGTTCAGTAATTTCATTCACTCGCTCTTTGACAATGGCTTAAGTTAGTCGAAACAGCTGTCAGAGTTAATTAAAAAATTTGTGAAACTTACCAAGTGTTTTTATATATTTTACAAAACCTTTGTAATAAAACTTTTTTTAACTTTGCTGTATAAGATAGTAGGAAGACAATTAAAAAAAAAATACGAAAATCCATATAGACTTTCTACAATTCCCTAGTTTTGCCGATTTTTATGCCTCATTGAATTGACTAATACTAATCAGAACTTAATTATTTTGGTACGTGTGTTATGAGCATACGTGGTCCAAGCGCTGCTCAGTACACTTTGTAGAGTGACAGTTCTTTTGTGTGGAATAATTTTTTAACCTGTATTAATAACATAAATATTTAATTTGATAACCTATATGTAAGAGTAAGTAAGATATGTCATAAATATGAATATGGTGTTAATTTTTTTTTTATTGTTCGTGTCATAATTTAATTTACGTCGAATGTATAATCAGTAACCTGGAATGTTTTTGAAAATGTCCTGGAAAACCTGGAATTATGCATGCATTTTCTGGCCTTGGTTTAGTGGCCACCCTGTTTGAAATTTCTAGCTGCTGATCCAGATTGGTAAGCAGAGTCTTTTGCATTTTTTCTGGTAACTGACTTTTTAAGTTTTCCATTTTAATTTTACAGTTTTGTGATGAAAAAGTGTGACAATCTGTATAGTTCGAGTAGACAAAGAAACAGAGGAGAATGAAGTTATTATATGACTGTTTAAAATAGAATTCATAAACAATTGAATGAGAGAAAATAATTAATACAAACATGTACGAATAGTAAATAAATACACATGCTCCCTGACTAAATAAATTTTTTATAGTAAAAAATTGTAAAATATAAATTGTACATTTTTTAATGGTAATTTATAATTTCTAATGGAGGGGCCCAGTGTGTGAAGGCCAGACTTGAAGATGGAAACATAATCAGGACCTATCCCAAGAGCTGAATATCATACAATTATTAAAGTTGGATGGCTTCATTCGTCAATCACAAATGGATGATAGTGATATCCATAAGATCCTAATATTGGAGCAACTGTATGCGACGAGGTGAGTTGGTCGAACAAGGATCTGGTTGGTAGATAGCATGAGGGGGGACTCGTGGAAGCTTCTTCAGGAGATCAGATTTCATTGATAGTTTCCAGTACCATTAGGTAGTGATATATAGTTTTTAACATGTTATAATAATAAATATAATGCTAATTAATACTTAACATAAACCATACTTTTAAAGTTAAACACTTAGTCTTGTTGCTAAATTTTTTTCTAACATATTTTTTTAAGGAATGAGTGTAGACACAATATTTTTATATCATTTGCATCATGTGTTTTCTGCCCAGCAGCAGGTCTTACAAGGCGTTCATCCCAGAAAGATCTTGATACAGCATCTGTAGATTCTCCATCATTTGTATATAATATAATAGATGGAAAACAGATATGCATCAAAGCTTTGCAGATGATGTAGTATTGACAATTTAGTTGACATGGATAAGGTGATTAATAAGCTCAGTGAAAGTGTACGGGTTATCTTCAGCATAATATGGAAAAGATACATATAACAGACTTCACAGGTGTAAATTGATGGTTCTTATTGACAGCTTGTGAGTTGAGTAAGTTGTTTATGTAAAATAATAAGAATAATAGTAACGGAAAACCAGAAATTATAAACTGAATAAGCTCAGGGCACATTGCCTTTGAAATATGACCAAATACTGTATTGGACTAAACTTTTTGTTCCTGAAAGGAGCGTGAAATAGGAAGAGCATAGACAAAAACTGCATACAGTAGTGGAAACAAGCACCAGCGACTGAGAAATACTGATTTACATTACAGGATTATCAAATGTGAAAGAGTTTAAGGTTTTTTTTTTTACAGTGGGCACAATAGTTTTATTTTTATAAAAATCCTGAAAAATATTTCTTACTACATATTTATCGAAATTATCAAGAAAAAGTTTTGTTTCCCATATGGTATAATTTTTCCCTGGTGTAGAGAGCTTTCCTTCTCAAATATTTATGGAAGCCTTCAGATTTACTATATACAGTAGTATTCAGATCGTTTTTTTGCTTGATTCAGTGGGTATGTCCACAAGTTTTGTTGCTTTTCTTCATCACATTTTTCAGTTACATTAATAATTATTTCATAATCTTCACTGTGAATAACAAAATTTCCTTTTCTTTCTTTTGATGACTCTTGCAGGGACAATATGATTAAGAGATACAAATAATAGAATAATTCATTAACTCTGCAGGTAACTAACATATACACTAATCCCAAACAACAGTTCAAAGTTGTGTATTTTTAATGTTACAGTAACACAGCTGCTTGAAAAGTACCAAGTTTTAAACATGAAACCAGTAATATGTACAGTATATGAATGCACTTAATACTGTAATGGTAAAAATCATGCTGCAGAAAAATTGTAAAGTGTGTAATGTCTGATTGACTTTGTGAGTGATACCAGTCAGCACTTTGAACAGGGTATGAAACCTTGTATGAGTCACTGTCCTTGACAAATCCTACTCACACAAACACATTCATTGATACGTTACCCTCACTTTCAGGCACAAAGAATTCAAACTATAGCCTGACAATTTTGAAAAGCCATCACTGATTTCAGTGTGCGCAGAGTGGGGAAGTAATGCTCCTCCCTCTCCCACTTTTTCTGTGTTACTGCTCCCTTCCCTTCCTAATCAACGGCACGCTATATAGTTCACATACAATGTTCGGTGAGTGAACAATCCCTTCCACACAGTTGCCTTATGTCACGTGACTTTTCTTCTATAAATGTCCCAATTGTGTCAAAAATGTTTGTTCTGCACAGGTCGTTTTCAACGTTGTATACCTATAATACAGTACAAACTGCCGTTGTGTTTCGAAAGGGATTTTTTTTAAACATTGCTTTGTTTAGTGAATTATGAGAAAGACAAAACAGTGGAAGCTGGTTTGTATGTACTATGTGCTGTAGCATAATGACAATCATTTTTTGCAAATAGCTATATTCTGTGTACTTCCCTTTCACGCCACCAATTGTTTTTGAGGCACACAAATTTTGGTCTTAGGTGCTAACATTGACATGTTACATGTGGCTAAGAGATGCACTGTGCTGTTTCAGATTTGTGTCTCGCAACTCATTGATGACTGGTTATTCCTCTCGACACCTGTACCTGCATGTTTGGTTTTGTTACTGTGCTATAACAATTTTAGTTTGGTTGAGTATATTTAAGTGTTTATAAATATCAGTCTGCAATGTCTTTGTGATATCTTTCGGCTTTGTTATTTAACTAATGCGTAAACAGGCAAGCATTGAAAGTTCCTAAATGGAGAATGTCTACATTCATGTTCTGATTTTTTTTATATTACAGTAAGTTGAATCAAATTTTGTTGCTGCAGAAATATGATAAACTTTATTAAATGGGCATAACCAAAATTCAGTCTACATATTTTAACTAATGAAATATTGCATCATCCAAGCAAAATTGTTTTCTGCAGTTTTTGATATGTCTCTATCAAAATGCTACTCATTTTTATTTGTGCATGTGGCTGTACATCATTAAAGATTCTTTTGGGATGATTATTTGTTTATTTTTCCTACACATACACAGAAAACAGTCGAGAACGATTGTTTACTTCCCTCTCATAAATTTTTGTTTTTGATGATAGTATAGCCACAACATGTTGAACTTACTCAAACCAACTTACTGTTCTATAATGGGGAAGGAGGTAGCATGGGTGGATCTATTTAATGTAACATCCAAACTGACACTTGGGGACATAGAAGGGGTGGAGTTTTGGTGTTCTTTGAAGTACCTATTAAAAATGATATTATTTAAAAACACTCCTCCCACAGCACATGATGATTGTTGAGCTTATCAGCAGACAACAAATGCGTCTTTGCTTTCAGTGCATATTAGACATTTTGTTTTGGATCTTAGAGTTGTTTGTTTTTATCCACATGTGGCTATTTTATTTTTATCAATTATATGTAATTACTTTGCTATGGGACGAATAATTAAATTTTAAATTACATTCAGTGAACATTTGTTAAGTGTTAACATTTGTGTAGACGATTTAAAAATATTTTTGTATATAATGTGTTCCAACATGGGAGATTTTAAATCAGTTTATGTCAACTGAGCCCTGAAGCTAAAAATAATACAAATCACAAAATCTTGCAGTACTCCACTATAACTTACTGCTCAGTTAGCCTATCAGGTTATGAAATTAATAAATCTATGAACCAAAGACGTTGAAAAGGGAACAAATATTTTAATTCCATCCAAGAGTTAGAACTTCTGTTCTAAACAATGGTCTGTCGTTATACTGCTCCAAGCTGTCAGTAGTGGACCACATGATCATACAGCACAGTGTGGCAGTACTGTATTCTGTAATGTCAGTTGAGAAGATGTGTATTAAACTAAATATAACACACAGTTTTTGTGAATCACCACTGCCACTGATAAAACTGCACAGAGGAGCATCATCGCAAGAACAGTAGTAAAATATATGAAATGTCAAAAAATAATAAATGCATAACCAAGAGCATATTGTGTAATTTAATAATGTTTAATATATTATTATTGTAATTATTATATAAAATAAAGAATATTTTGTCATGCGTTCTGCTTGTGTCATGTAGTAGCATATTACATTGAACTAAGCCAAGTGAGTTTTAAAGAGTAAACGTAGTTTGACAGCTGTTATTTGATGTGTACACAACTGTGGTATCTAAGAATAGTTAATTACTATACTTTGTAGTAGTAAATTAATTTAACAAAGATGAATGCAATTGTTACATGTGTTCAATCTCATGTTTTGTAATATTAGTTTTGTGATAAAGCTAATTTAGTTAGTTTAAACTTAATGAAAGGAAGATTCCAATAAATTTGAAAAGCATTAAACAATTTCAGAAGTGGGAGTTATAGTGAATTAATTAAAGAAGAATTAATTAAAAACCACACACAGATTCAGAGGTTCTGTGATGTGACATAATATTACCAATAACACTGCCAAAAAAAGTTTGGTTCAACACATGTTCATTGGTGTAAACAAGCAAACACTGATATGGTTCACTAGCACAGGATGTCAGTAAATCATTTGTCAGTTTGATTCCGTCTGAGTTTCAGCTCACATAATTTGAATCTTTTACATAAAAATAATAAACTAGTAAGCTCTGTGAGCTGCAGAAACCACTCACTGTTTTGAACTAAGTAGATATATTAGTAGACTATTTATATTAGAAGTAGATATATTAGTAGACTATTTATATTAGAAGTAGATATATTAGTAGACTATTTATATTATTAGGTAAATTTTAATATTAGAAATTTTTCAATTATCAGAAAAATTATGAGTCCCGATTACACTACTAATTTGTTTTAGTAAAATAACAATTGTAGAGCTGTCAATCATACAATAAGCATTAAAACTTTCAAACATTTGGATTTGTGTGACACAAACACTTAGTCTGACACCAGGTTGGATTTTTGCAATTTTTTCAAAAGTTTTTATCCCTTTTTTGGGTGTTGGGGTCCAAGATTTTTGAAATGTTAAAAACTGTCCACTATATTCAGATTTTATTAATATTTAAACCAACTTTTTTTGGTCCTGGGCATCTGGAAATTTTGGGTTTTCCAAAACCCAACAGATTTTATTTAAACTAAACAGATTTTATTTACAATTTCCTTCTCTTTGATATTCCACATAGGTTTTTGCAATTTATCAAAAATTTCATCCACTTTTTAGGGCCCTGGCATAATAGAATATTGAAATTTTCAAAAATAAACACCAAATTTAGATTGTGGTTAAAATTCCCTTTAATTTGATACCACACATCGACTTTACAATGTTTTTACTATTCTGACCCTCACATTTTTGCCTAATTTTGACAAGTTGTAATCTATACATGGCTTTGTTTACTTATCCTGTAAAACTTATGTTGGACAAGGTGTAGATTGCTTCATTTTCAGGACAAAAAATTGTATCTAAAAAAAATTGGATAATTGACTTATTTTAATTAATTAAAACTTTAAATGATAATATTTGTGAATATAAATAGTTAAAAAATAAATTCCTCCAAAAATTAATCAAAGGAGCCTTTAAGCTCTCAAACCTCTAAGACAACTCCTACAAGGAGACGTTTGCACAGCCTCATACGTATATGCAAATGCTGTGTGTTTAAAACAAGCTACTATATTAGTGTACACAACTGGAAAAATAATGAAACAGCCTAACAATTAAGAGATTAATAAAATTCCTCATGCATTTTTTTTACCCTCTGGCAGGATCCAGTCCTGTTTGTAACCCCCCCCCCCCCAATAAATTTGTCTGTGGTGAGGGAAGGATGACATGGGGAATATCTGTCATATGTGGAGAGAATCACTAATACAGCAGTACATGTAGTAGTAAGGCCAGAGCATGTAATATGGTATATAGTAAATACTGTGACAAAGGTATGGTAACACACATAGTCAAATGCTTGAACATGATAATACAGTAAAACATTTTTGTATATATGTGATTATGATTTTTTGGTAGGTTCTAACCATCAGCATAGCATTCACTTGAACATGATGTAATTGTTATGAACGTTTAACAAAGATTACTTTGTTAAAATCTATATCTTAAGCTTTACAGTTAAGATGACGGATTAAAAACAGAAGTCTAAACATAAAATTTTAAGTTTTGTGAGTTATGAAAATCAAAACAAGATAAATTTGTAAAATAATTTTAATTTAATAATTAAAACAATTATTAAATAATAAAAAACATTAAAAAATAAAATAATTCTACAAACGTTGAATAAAATAGATTATGCAGAATACATTTAAAGAACTGCCAGTTGAGGACAAAATCTGTATTTAGTTCATTGTTTAGCCATTGAATAAGAATGTATAAGCTGAGACCTTTGGTGTTGTTGGTAATAAATACTGATAACCTTCATCTTGATCTGTGAGGTCCTGGGAAAGAGAAATTATTTGTAATCATGTGTTGTCATTCTGCCATAACTAAAAACTCTAATTAGTTTTTTACTGTTCACCTGTTATATATTATAAATATTAAAATATAAAAACAGAGAGAGACAATGCAACATGAAATTCCTATGCCCAAATATACTTTTTGTGTTGTGTGATTATAATTGAGAGTCTACTTTAACTTTTGTAGACAAGGCTTTTCATAAACCTTGTACACATATTTACTTTGAGAAATATTTAGTAAAATTTGAAGAAGTGTAACAGTTAAAGGGACAAATTATCTTTTGAAAACAGCTTTATGTATGACAATACACAACAACTATGGAACTATAAGCCGAGGGGACGGAGAGGTGTGGGACGTCTGAGGAAGTGCTAGAGTGCCCAGCTGTAATATTTGCCTATTTGAGACCGGAACAAATCATTCTTGGTTTAAACTTTGAGGATGATGATGATGACAATGCACAACAGAAATATGTTTTTGAACAACACAGTCTGCCCGATATTGTGGAATATTTGTGACTGCTTCCACCTTTGGCAGATTTTAGAAACCCATAGTAGATGAAAAGTCACTACATTTTGTTACATATATTTTCAAGTATATTTATTATTATCTAAGTGAAACATCTTAATCGTTGTGAATATGTCACCCGAGCCCATTTCATTCTTGTGTGAATGTGCAACAGAAGCAACACAACAAGATAGAAAAAATGTGTAGCTGAACACTAATTTTCTATTTCATTAATAAACGGAAATATTGAAAATAAGAAATAAAAACAAATTAAAACCATCAATTGAAAATGAAGAAATATTTCAAGGAGTAGTAAAAAATAGAAATATCTGAAATAAAGTAGAATGTTAAATTAAAAGCCAAGCCAAGATATGAATTTGTGATCCAATTGAAAATTTACCTCCACATTAACATAATCGCGAAGAAAATGTTAATAACAGTAACAAAAGTGAGATAAACATTTTATATACCATAAGTTTGACCAGCAGACTGTAAAACTGGTAAATAAGAAAAGAAGCCACTAACATGTTACTGATGTAAAGTAAAAATGAAAATTGTAATCAATGTCAGTAAACACTGTCATTTACCTAATACATATGAATAACATAGAATGCTGAACAAATTTAAATTATAATGTTAGTGAACAAATGAAGTTCTACTAATATTGAAATCAACTGGGCATGTATGATCCAGCAGTATCTACCAGACGTTTTGGCCATGCCCACGTCAGCCATCTTCAGTAGCATGGGAACAGACATGTACTAAAGACATCCACATAGGACTAAGTTGAGACAGTCCAAAAACAACTAGAGGCACCTATGTAACTTTTTCTACGCTGAAAACATACACTATGTAAGTTGGTCAATGTGAAGGCCAATCACATAGCACTACGAACTGATAGGCTGAATTTTAGTATTTCTAAACACTGGCAACTAGTATTTATTCATCATCAAAGTCTTCTCACACTTATTCATGGTAAGGACAGCATGCTTGTGGATTTCAGTCGCTCTCCTTACAGCAAAGTACCGACAAGCAGAGGACAGGACCTGAGTCTTCGTGGACAGGATCACATGGCCTTCATTGGACAATGCCTGCTGACTTCTGAGGTTGACGAAGACGTCAATGCCTCCTGTGTTCACTGATGAAAATTTCTTTACTGTTACAAATTCATCTTCTTCTGTTAAGTTCATTGGAAGCTGATTACCTGAATTAAATTTCTTAGCAGTTAACTTAGAAATCTTTGATAACTCTTTAAATAACTTTTTAGGAACTTTTTCTAATTCTTCTTCAGAATTAGCTCTATAACATATTGGTTTAAAGTATCTATATATTAATACGTGAAGAGAAAACTTTGTACCCCTTTTTAAGCATATTGCGTGCACGGAGGAGTGTGAGATTTGGCATAGTTAAAGTTTATATGGAGAAGGAGTGCAGAAAGCTAAAATTTATATATAATATGTGTTACAAATACATTAAATAAAATAAAATAAAACATTCATTTGCACTTGAAAATTCATTTAAACTTTTTCAAACAATGGTAATTGTTAAAAATAAAATAATTTTGTTGCCAGGCAACAATAGTCTGTGGAGTGTATGTCAAGGCAAAAAAGCGTTTATTTTATATTTTGTATATTAGATATCTGTGTTTTATATATTAATGTGCAGTTGAAAGTGAAATACAGCTTGCTTAATACTGACAGATTGACTGAATGAGCTGTGAATTTTGTGCGATTTCAAATGTTCCTTTTTCAATAGTCTGTGGAGTGTATGTCAAGGCAAAAAAGCGTTTATTTTACATTTTGTATATTAGATATCTGTGTTTTATATATTAATGTGCAGTTGAAAGTGAAATACAGCTTGCTTAATATACACCTGTTGCAAAAGGAAAATTTTGTAGCAGCAATTTGAATTGACTTACTCTCGCCTAATTATTATTGGTGGTTTCAAAAAAGTGAGTACATTTTATTATTTTTAAATTAAACCCTGTCTAATCTTAGTTTCAGTAATTTCATTACATGTTTTTTTTTTACATTCAGATATTCACACCTACTTCCATTATGCCTCGACATAGAACATTGACGGGTCGGAGTGAGAGACAAAGAAGAAGGAATACATATTCGCGTGAAAGTCAAAATGATAATAGACCAAATGCAAATTTAAATAGTGTAAATAGTATACAAAATGATGAAATTATTTTGAGGGATACATTTAAATGCGCACTGAATGTCATTCCAAGAGATTTTAATACTTTTGATTGTGGACTAATGCATTTACAATGCAGGTTTTGCAATGCAAAACATTTCGAATCTGAGGTCACTTTAGGTGAAAGGACTGCATTCACTTCATGTTGTCATAAGGGTAAAGCAATATTACCGGCCTTAAGTCAAAATGAATACTTTAAATCATTGTATGATGGACTTACTTCAAATGAACCTTCAATAAAAAGAAAGTCAACAAATTATTTTGAAAACATTCGTAAATACAATTCATCATTTGCTATGGTTAGCTCAGAAGCTAAAATTTTGGATACAGTTACGCGTGGAGTGTATCATTTTAAAATACATGATGTTTTTTATCACAGATCAGGTCCAATGACTGCTGGATATGGTCGCTCACCATGTTATGCGCAATTATATTTTTATGATGTTGACACTGCTGTCAATTATAGATTACGTGAACACTATAATCAAACATGCAATAACAATATAATGCGCAAAATCTCTCTTGAATTGGAACGCATTAATCCTTTCGTTCGGTCATTCATTGCAATGAAAGATGATTGTCAGAGAGTTGAAAATCAAAATAAAGAAATTTGTATGCTCATTAAAGTAAATCATGATTTAGATCTACACCGTTATAATGATGCAGTTCAAACTGATGTAGCAGTAATATTTAGTACAGTTGATGGTGAGCCACCCTTTGAACGAAATATGGTTTTGTTTTCAAAAGTTAATGGTACCATTAAAAATATCTCTGTTTTGGATTCATCATTGGACCCTTTAGCGTATCCATTACTTTTTCCAAATGGTGATACTGGGTGGCATATCAATTTCTCGTAATGTACCAACTACATCTAATTCAAGATTACCCAGAAATAAATTAACCATGCTTCAGTATGCAGCCTATCGACTTGCAATTAGAGAAGATTTTAGCATGTTGCACCATTCACAAAAATTATTTTTGCAGTGGATAGTTGATATGTATGTGAGAATAGAGGGCACAAGGTTACATTTCATTCGACAAAATCAAACAAGTCCTAGGTCTGAAGTTTACAACAATTTAACAGATTATTTAGAATTGAACCACAATGCCAATAATGTTGGCCGTAGAGTAATTTTACCATCTTCATTCAATGGATCTCCAAGAAATATGTATCAGAATTATTTAGATGCAATGTCAATTGTACAACATTTCGGAAAGCCTTCTTTGTTTATTACAATGACTTGCAATCCAAGTTGGCCTGAAATAGTTAGCAATATTGGTGTAGGTGAGTCAGCTAATTTTCGACCTGATATTGTTGTGCGTTTATTCAAGTCCAAACTGAAAGCATTAATTGAGGGCCTTACACTAAAAAAAATCTTCGGTAAAGTTGAAGCACTCATTTATACAATTGAGTTTCAAAAGAGAGGATTGCCTCATGCTCACATTTTACTCTCTTTAAATGAGCAAGATAAAATTGTTAACGCTACCGATATTGATAAAGTTGTATCTGCGGAGATTCCTAACATTCAAACACATCCTACATTACATGAATATGTTGTAAAACATGATGCATGGTCCATGCGATGTACTTAATCCAAATTCTGTATGTACGAGAGATGGAAAATGCACAAAAGATTATCCAAAACGATTTAATGAATTTACGTGTGAATCATTAAATGGATATCCATTATACAGAAGGCGTGATAATGGTATTAATGCTGAAGTTCGCGGTAGTTGCCTCGACAATCGTTATGTTGTACCATACAATCCGTATTTATTTGCCAAATTTCATTGCCATATAAATGTTGAAGTATGCACTACAGTTAAAAGTGTTAAATATATTTATAAATACGTGTATAAAGGCTATGACAGTGCATCTGTTGAATTAGGTTCAGAGAGAAATGAACCAGGTCAAGAAATACAAATTGATGAAGTTAAAAATTTTTTAAATGGCCGTTATGTCGGATCAACTGAAGCTGTATGGCGCATCTATGAATTACCAATGCATTTTCAATCACATGTCATCGTTAGACTTGACATTCATTTACCGCGTAGACAGAATGTTTACTTTCGAGAAGGGCAAGAACGTCAAGCAATTGAAAATGCAAGACAAACAAAATTATTAGCATTTTTTGAATTGAATCGATCAGATCCATCAGCGCATGAATATAAGTATATTGAAATTCCTTTGCATTATGTGTGGGAAGATTCCCGAAAAAAATGGAAGAAGAGAAGGCGTGGAGGTGATAAAATCATTACACGCATATATGTAGTATCACCAAAAGACATCGAACTTTTCCATTTACGATTGCTTTTATTACATGTCTGTGGTCCAAAATCATTTGAGGATGTTAGAACATACAATGGAATTATACAGACTTCTTTTGTTGAAGCGTGCCATGCTCGCGGCATTGCTGCAAATGATAATGAATGGCGCGAATGTTTAAATGAAGCAAAAGAATTACATTCACCAAAACAAATGCGAAATTTATTTGGTTACATTTGTGCATTAAATGTGCCAGCCAATGCATTGGTGTTATGGAATGAATTTAAAGTATATCTTAGTGAAGATTTTTTTGAGAGATTACAACGAAGAAGTATCCTTTAATACAGCTCTATTTGAAATTGAAGATATTTTGAATGTTCATAATTTGTCATGTCAAGAACTTGGTTTACCAGTTCCCACGTATTCGCAGAGAACAGACGAAGCAAATGCTATTGATCCAATAGAACAAGAGTTTCTGTTTTCTGAGCATTATGAAACTGCAAATATTGAACAGCGTAACCTAATTGATCCTGTGATTCGTGAAGTTTTGCATCATGATACTGGATCTAATGTTTTTTGTTTAACCGCTCATGCAGGTTGTGGAAAAACATTCACACAAACAGCAATCATTCACAAATTAAATTCGCTTAATCTTAATTGCATTGCAACAGCGTTCAGTGGCATAGCTTCAACTCTATTACTTGGAGGTAGAACTTTACACAATGTGTTTAAATTGCCTATACCCATTTTGGAAAATTCTGTAGCGAATATTACCGCAAATAGTAGCTATGGACGTTACATAAATTCATCATCATTGATAATTATTGATGAAATTTCTATGTGCCCACTGCAAGTGTTGAAAATCATAGATAGATTATTGCAGGATCTATGCGATGAAAATGATAAACATAAACCATTTGGAGGGAAAACGATACTTCTGTGCGGTGATTTTCGGCAAATGTTACCAGTTGTCCCATATGGATCACGTGCAACTTTAATTGAAAATTGTGTCACGAGTTGCCATAAATTTGTTTATTTTCATAAAGTAACGTTTACTCAAAATATGAGAGCCTTACCAAGTGAAATAGAATTTGTCGAATTCTTGAAAAAAATTGGTAATGATGAAGCCCCACAATTCCCTCAGTTTGGTGAAAATATTATTGAAATACCTCAGCAATTAATAGGAGTTGAAAATAATATTATTAATGAGGTGTATGGAAATATTTCCGAAAACATACTCTCAGATAACATATTGAAGTCAGTTATTTTAGCACCTAAAAATGATGATTGTACTTTTATTAATACTGATATACTAAACGAATACCAGGTGAACAGAAAACATATCATAGCTACGATAAAATAATTTGTGATGATGACAATGAAATCAATAACTATCCAGTAGAGTTTCTGAATTCTTTGACTATTAGTGGTTTGCCACTACATAAGTTAGTATTGAAAGTTAATTGCATCGTTTTACTGATCAGAAACTTAAATACAAAGGAAGCATTAGTCAATGGAACAAGAATGCGCATCAAGTGTATGCATCGTAATGCTATTGATTGCGAAGTTTTAACTGGAACCGCACGCAATAAGAGAATTTTGATTCCACGTATAAATTTAACATATTCCGGTACTGTTTTACCATTTAACTTTCAAAGAACTCAATTTCCAATTATACCTGCATTTGCGATGACAATAAATAAGCCTCAAGGACAAGCATTCGAAAAAATTGGAATTTTATTGAGGCAGCGTTTTTACACATGGTCAATTGTACGTCGCAGCAAGTAGAGTTCGATCATTCGATGGTTTGAGATTTTATATTTCCGAATATAATGGCCAAGGGCATTTAGCAAATGATGAAAGAGTTTTTACAAAAAACATCGTTTACACAGAAGTTCTGAATCATTAAATTCACTTTCAAACTATTTTAAGTTCAATGGACAACATTAATTTTTTTAACCGCCCGGTTTTTTTGATTTAATGAAAAATATATGAAAAAATACGAGGCACGTATATTAATTTTTTATTTAAATTTTATATAATTCGAAAAAGATAGGCAAAATAACTGTGTAGCCTTGGCGAAACCTGGTCAGTATGGCAATAAAAAAACCCAAGGAAATGTCAAAAAACGCGTCATTGCTTTTTAAATATGGCTTAGCCAAGCTAAACCTTATTTTTCCTATCTTTCATATTTTTCAAATAACACGAAAATTAATGCATAGAAAAAAAATTAAAAAATTATATAAGCTTTGTAGCAGATAATCTTCAAACTGTTTTTGACTTTTGTACCTTACCAAAAATGAAATGTAATCCACTGGAATTGAAAACAATGTATCTTATACTTCTATGAATGTCAAGTCTCATTTTTATTAGCGTTTATTTGATTCAATAATAACATGAAAAAATTAAAACTGACAATGAATTATATCAAAAAATAAATACGAATACAAGCTGTAATTGTGTTTTTTTTTCCAACTGTTACTAACATTAAATTTTAAATTTCATAGGTATTGCAGGGAATTAAGGCAAACAACACACGCTAATGACGTATTTGTACACGCTCGCAGCTGACGTAATAGAACAAAATTCAAAAAAATTATATGCAATGATTATAGAGGTATACTCTTTGACAAAAGAACCTCAATAACGTTCAAACTTAAAAATTTAATGAATTACGGTCGAATTTCGACCACTGGGTGACCACTAGTTCATTATTAATTCTTGAAACCAGATATATAGTGAACCCATATGGCTTATGTAAATGCGTTTTTATGTAAACGATTTATTTGGGTTACCGGTACACATATCTAATTTATAAAGTGCACTCATAAAGTATTTATGCTATGCTTAATTGTACTGATGTATATTGTTATGACGGTCTCACTGATCCTCGTATGGCACAGTGGAAACAAATACAGACACCAATGAAATCACTATTACCAGCTTCAATAAACACAGATAACAGTTTGTAATCAACAAGTTTTTCAACAAGATTATACTCGTACAATAATTCAAGTTAAATTTATCCACACGCAATAATAAATGTCAAGTAACAGAGTTCCACACTAATTATAACACAACAACACTTCACCACAATACTTCAAACCACACCTGAATAAATCACCACTTATAACTGACTTCTGAGAGGTAGCTGTCACCTATATATACCTGCAGGGTTCCATAACAAGCACTCAGAAACTCTAGAGGATACTTAGTGTGGCATAGCAGAAACGCGCACCTCCTCGGCTAACCAGGAAACGTGTAGGAAGACACTTCGAGAACGTTCTGTCGTTACAATACTTTATGCACTCTGTAATACATGTATATATTTTCAGTATAAAAAAGTTGTAAATATAATTATAATATGTGCCTGTAGTTGTTTTGTACTGTCTCAATTTAGTCATAGTATATCTCTGTTTCCATGCCACTGAAGATGGTCATCATGGGCACAGCCAAAACGTCTGACAGATACCACAATGGACCAGAGATTTTATAGTACCCAGTCACTGTAAAGCAGACATTTGTTCTGTTAACTGTGCACCTATCACAGGTTTCATTCTTACTTAAAAAAATGCATTGTCCATTTTCTTGAGTAATATTTAATCTTATTTCAAAAAGTAAGACTTTTAAAGTTTTGTAAGAATAAATAAACACGGTTTGTTAAAAAATTGTGACCAAATGTAAAGTTTTCCTGATTAATTTAGTATTTTAAGTTGAATATCAAAATACTAAAGAAAATAATGATCTCTTAAAATATAATAAAAATCATCAGATGATCTAAAATGTTTTACTGTTTTTCTTTCTTTTGTTTTTTAATGTTTCATTTTTTTCGTTACTTGTTAACTATATTATCAGTCTTCATACACCTAATTCACTAAGCAGCTTTTGAATTTGAATTTTTGAGTGATCCTATGCAAATACTCCAAGATGTTCCTTTGCTCATACAGATCGGTTACTTTCTTGATCCACCTGTTGTATCAAATCCTTTGCTGTTTTTCACAGGTTCTGATACAGCAAGCATTCCTTGTATTGATTCTCTGTAGCTGCCTACTGTTCTGTTCTAAGGCCCTTAACAGATTTTCATATGGTTATATGATAAGAGGCATGAGCATAGTGGACCGGTCATTATCCTTTGATGGATAATTGTTTGTTTCCAGCGAATTATATTTATATCCAATAAATGACATTTTATTCCTTACGACTACCTGAATAAATTCTGATAAGAATATTTATTGTTTTGAAAAACATGGTTTCGTCATGTTACAGCTAATTTTTTACATAGAATTTCTGAAAAACAGTTGAGACTTTTTCTAGTGATTACTTGCATTACTTTAAGTTTCACTAATTCACCTTCCACTGAGAAGCAAGGAAGTAATTATAGTAGGGAGCAATTATCTGGGAAGGAATTGTGGACTCGAAGCATGTGTGTTAAATTTCTGTTATCAGTTATAGACTTTGAACCTGAGTTTGCTGTACAGTGGTTAAAGTAATTATATTGTACTTTAATTCTTTCAATTCACTTTAAGAAAAGACAATTTCTTTTGTTACTGAGAAATCCAGTATCGAAATATTTACCGTCAAGTTTGAATAGTGACGGTCCTGTGACACTAGTGGTGGCAGAGGTTTACTTGTTAATTTTAGTCTGCGCCCAGCACTCATCTGAACAGAACACAAATAAATTTTCAATTAGTGTTATGGTAAAATATAATAGTGTGTAATTATTACTAAAAAAAGTAAATGTTTTTTTTTCAAGTAAAAACTATATTGATTACAATTTGATTAGTGAACAATTTTATATTGATTAAATAATACAAAATTATTAATACATCAGTCTATAAACAGAAACAGTGATGCTTGCTTGTAGTAGATTCTGTGCCTAATTTAGAAATGTTGTATATGTGCTACTTATGTGTAGCACAGCTTGGGTGGATTTGATGAGTTTTTTCCCAACATTTCAGGGTTTGGAATGCTATGTGAATTATAAATATATCATGTGAATAGAAATAGGTCATGATGTTAGAAATATAATTAATCACCAAACAATCACCATGGTTTCAAAGTTGCTTTATGATTTGGAAACGAAATTACTTTTATGAGATTCGAATGCGATAACAGCATTGTCTGGGTTGTAAAACATCCTGTATTAATTTATAACACAATGTAATTTGGCAATAAGATGGTTTTCACTATGTTAGAATATATAAATGTGGGAATTGAGAAATTACATATTACTTGAAAATTATAAATTTTGTCCCTAGTTCAGAAGCCATTGAGAATTTACTGATTAATAACAAAATATTTAATAATTTTATTAAACATTTTACACACTTCGTACCTCGTCTTGGGTTCCAGGGTCTTCACGTGAACTCATGACCTATAAGTGATTTAGGGTTGCGTCATTAAGAAACTCGACTCTTATTGTATTTGTTAATCAACTCAATTTTTTATTTAACCTTCTTTCATACTCTCTTTGAATTTACTTCCTATTCATTTCTCTTCTCAAAAAATATTACTGTTTCTTTCAATTACTTTTTTCTTTTAAAAATACAAAAAATAAATATCTAGGCTTGCTTCGCTTATTCTAATAACTAGTCTAAATAATTCTTTAAAAAGCAACCCAGCTTGCTCACTCTCTCCCTCTCATACCTGATTTACATTATAAAAAAAAAACTAGAGCTCTTTATTAAATAATTTTCCCCATTGAATTGAATTAAAATATTATGGTTCTACTTCTCTGGCTGTATCCGACAAGTGCTGTTATTAGTCTGTTTTTGTTTCGTTCACTGGTTCGTCCGAAAAAGTTTTCTGCTGGTTAAATTTGATTCACTGATTAAAATGTTAATGTTTCACTGTTTATCACATTCTAGTTGACTCACATTTTTAGTAATTTTATCAAAATTAGGCCCACGAGCCTATGTGTTCACCCGGCCGTGGTTACGGCGGAGCGGCGACTGACCACAAGACGCCCCACTATCTCTTGTTGCTGAAACGGGAAGGCACTGCCTTCAGGCTACGATTTTTTCGTCGTCGTACAATAAGTATGGTCTGCCTATGTGCCCAATGAGCTAATGATGTTAAGCGGTGATGATATAAGAGGCTTAGGTGGGTGGAGCCACTAATTGATTTCCGCCGTCTCCAGAGCACATGGCAAGACAATCTTTCTACTTCACCATTTTCTTAGCGTCGGTTCAGCCTATTGTGCATAGAAGCCATGCCCGGGCCCACGTATGCGCACACCATACGTGACAAACATCCAGTTCCCAACAAGTATTGCATTCTCGGACAACACCCAGCCCAAAAAGTTATGTTAGCGTTCATTGTTTGAATCCAACGCTATTTCATATGGGACTTGCAATGATGATACAAAATAAATTTAAATAAGTTTAATGAAAAATAAAAACCCCCTTTTTGACACATTACAGAATTTCTGAACAGAAACTGCCTGAAATGGATTGTAAGGCAAAGTACTCGATGAACACGATCTTGTGGTCTTTCACTGTACAGAATACTTGAAGTTTTTTCTAAAAAAAGCAAGGTATGCTACAGCATATGTACAGCATAATGTTGAAAAAGAATTTGACAAACATAATAGTAGTAAAGAATTGTACTTTGCTGTTACTGAAAGTGTAGCTAGTTGCCATTGCATATGTATTGAACATATTAGTGAACATTTTGATCATATTTTGTAAGTGAATCTTGTTCATCAAGACGTTTTTTATATACGGTATTAAATCTCTTTTACATTCTTCAAAGAATTTCATTTATTTTCAGTAAAACGGGTGGTGGAACGTTCCGGTGGCAGTTTGCAGGTGACATTGATGGTCATTCTGTGAGAAAGTAAAATAACAGCAAACATGATATGAATTTTTAATTCATGTTTTTTGATATCTTCCTGGCCGTATTGTTTTTGTTTTAATCCATTGTGTTGTAGATAGTGTTTTTAAAGTAAATATGCATTTTAGTTTTAAATAAATGTGTAATTGTCTATTTGTACACATCCACAAATGTTTGAAGATTTAAAATATTCTCGCAATCACACTGGAATAATTTCAAACAGTGGTAATTCAGGCTAGTTCAAGTTATATAATCTCTGTGATAAAATAAAAGAAAATGGATAGAGAGTTTAAACCATTAGTGATCCAAATAGTTATAGCAAAACAGGTCCACATTACACAGCAAAAGGACGATGTAGTTAGAGATGGCCAAGGACAAGATGGATTGAGCAGGATGTGTATGAGAACAGACACTGGTGCCTAATCCATGTATGTGGTAGGTGATGATGAATTTTCAGCTTACTTGTGATCACAAAATGCTGTTATGCAAACCCACTTCATCTGACAAAGCAGAGTTGTAAATAACGATTCTAAGTACTGGATTAATAATAAATTTTATACTTGAATATACGAGGTGTGTTCAAAAAAAGATCAACATTTTTGAATAACACAAGGTCGCACAAACACACGACTTTGAACATGCTTAGTGACAGTTTTGACAACAAACCGCCATTTGCACTGTTCCACTGTTAGCATTAGTCTTTCAGCTATATCAGAGTGAGAGGGGATGTGCGTGCTCTGTCTGTTGAGTTAGTGACTTGAGAGAGATTTTGAAGGACAGGATGTGCATATGAAACTTTACAGCAAAATTAGGTTAAAACTTTGCAGAGACATTCTGAGCTTGGTTGTTCAACTGAGCACACGGGGAGGCCTGCATGAGCCGAACGAATATTTTAACAATTCGCTGCAGGGTGACACGCTGGTGTGTCAGATGTATCCACACAAAGAAATTTCAGCCACCTAGGGTAGTGTACAGGTCAAGACCCAGCACCGAATGTGTTAACCATTTTTAAAGAGGGCAAAATCATTGGTTGGTGCAGATAAATCAATGTCGAAGATCATTAATGGCAAGATCACTCATTATGTGGTAATTGTAAATCTTCACCTAACTGCCAAGACTTCCTCAGAGAGTGGACATCAATATAAGATGGTAAAATTAAATTTTGATAGAAAAACTTAAATGCATCATACCACCATTTGTTGGCTGACAACCAGAAAGAGATCCATTTTGAAATTGGCCACAACTGCGTACTGATGCAATGGTAATGACAACTTTGAGATGCAATTAAAATTTCTCCATAAAGATTTTACCAAATTTTTCACACACACACACACACACACACACACACACACACACACACACATTGTGTTAAGATATTCATTCTCACTTTGTCACAAATCTGACAGACAACATATACAGTTTGAAGGGATGTTTCACGTTCTGATGGTCATGAAGGGACAGGGGTAATGTCATTCTGCTGTCAAAAACTGTTGCTAGCAGCACTTAATTGTGTAGCTCGCTCTATGCACAGATTGAATTGTAATGTTACATAATATCATGACCACCAGGGTCCAAAACAAACAATAACCAACAATAACAAATCAGAAGAATACTACATTCAAACTTTAATGTTAATAACAAAGATAAATAGAAAGTGATTTTAAATGAATAAAGAATACATCTTTAACTAACTGATGAAGATGATCAAAGAAATAATGACAATGACATGGACGAGACGTAAAGTAACTGACAACTAACCCAATAGATTAGGAAAAAATGAGAAAACCAAAGACAGAGAGAAGAAACTATAAGTGGAGTAAAGAAGAATACTACAAAACCCAACTAGATACAAAAACAGGAAGAAATAAGATATGTCCTACACTAAACAAGAGAAGAATTAAGACAAGATGAATGGATCATAACAAGAAAAGCCCAGAGTAAAGAACAGAATAATAATGAAGCCTGATAAACTAATTTAAATAACTATGCTGACAAAGAAAGCTTATAAAGTAAATGAAGGATATAATGAATAATAGTCAGGAGAGTGAAGTAAAATTAGTCATTAACTGTGTATCTGGAAGAATATCTAAAATGAATCATGTAGACCAGTCTTGTAACCAGAGCAAATGTAGGGATATAACTTATAGAATGATAATGAATACTGTTTTAAAAAGGGTGATAGAGACAGAAAGGTGTCTAATAAACCTAAAGTAATAAATAACATTAGTAATATTATAACAGTGTGTAATGAAAGACATTGAAAGCATAATAAAATAAACACATTGTGGTCAAACCAAGATGGGACCCATAACCTCACTCAATGTGAATTATGCACCTCAAATAAAAGAATTAAGTAACTAAATGACAAGTAATCCTATTTCTGTTGGAGGGTAATGAACCTAAATGTTAAAAGGGTAATACCAACACAAAAATAATTTTTAGAATAATTAGAATTGTATTGTAATTAGTGTAAATTCAAACAATAAAATTGACATTCTGAAGTTACGTAACGAATCTTTAAAAAACTTTATCAATAAGGGATAAAAGGGATGAGACATTAGTGTCAATAGAACCAGCAAGGTTCACAGTCACTTATATAATGTAAAACAATTGTAATTAGCCTAAAAATATATCAGGATAATATAAAATAGACATACTTGTATCTTGAGACCAGGTGCAAGAAGTTTTACTGAATTAACAGAAAAAGGTGATATCCTATTACCAGTCAAATGATTGTAACACCTTAGAATAATTACTATCACTATTTTGTAAAGGAGAATGATCACTAAATTAAAAATAATTAAGAGTTAAGAGAAAAGATGTAACACCATATAGGGCCTGAACTATAGGTGAATCCAAAGAGTAGAATTCAAGGGAATAATTGTATCAAACCCACTAAATGCAATAACCAGAAGTTGTAATAGTTAATTTAGATAAATAAGTAACAATATTCAGAAGTAATCCAATAGCAATGACCAAACCACTTGTAAAATTAACTTGGGTGATAATAGGCCTAAAAGGAGCCTAAAGACTGATACTAAATATTATGTTGAACAGAGTATCAGACTAAACCAACAGTAGTAATTCATAAGATAGACAAGACAACAAGTAGTAATCATAATGTAATCAATATAACCAATATATTCTAAGATTAATAGCGAAATAAAAATAAGGCCTAGGTGTGCCAAACACTAAGCATGTTAATAACAAAAATACACAAAAAAGGACATCAATTAAGTCAGACAATGATGACCCGTAGTTGAAGGGAAGCCTTAAGAATAAGTGTGGAATGTAACTAACTCATAAAATACCACCAATGAATTATATCAACTAAATCTAAAACATAATGCTATCTGTACAGCAAGGTTTATTGTATACTCAATTTTAGAGTTGTTTTCACCCATAACTGATTATAATCTGACTAAAGAGCAGAAAGAGATTGAGTAATAGTGAAAATAATTAGTAGTGAAGGTAAATTGTAAATAATATAAAAGTAAAATAGTTTTAAATAAAAATATTGTAATAGGCATAAGTTGTGAAAATAAGAAATTATCTAACATGAACAGAATTATGGCTTGAGGGGTATCTAATTAATCTAAAGAACAATTGCAAATGATTGAGATGATTAAATTAGAACTCCCAAGCACCATAAGAAAGTTAAACGCATTTAAAATATTTGTGTAAATTGGAAGAAAATATTGTTCATACTCTCGACATCAAAGACCGACGCCACCGGAAAAAGCCAGTGAGGTGTCATCGAGCTTTCCACCACTCAAATTAATTATAGCGAGGCTTGGACAAAAAAGATACGCCGAGCTAAACATCATTCTTGTACGATCGACTCAGGAAACAAGACGAGAGTTCTCGATGACAGAATAGTAATTTAACCTAACCTGTGCGTGTAGTGAACGTCATATTTTGGTTAATACAACTCGAAATGTCTAAAAGCATTAATAAAGTTATATAAATGAATTAATCAAGTCTAGTGAAAGTGCGAATACGATTGCTAGTGTACAATCCCAGCAATCGCGGTCATATAAATGAAAAGGGAGTATGGTGAATTAATATTATTATTATAAACTAATGAAGTGAACCATAACCTGACAATGTATAGAGTTAAGAATATATAATGAACTTTGAAGAGGCATTAACCCTCGTAAAGTCAATTAACAGTTAGACTAGGGATAAGAGTGAACTAATATTATTCACTCTAATTATAAAATGATTGTTAACCAATTATAAAAGGACAGTATGCTTTACTGAATCTAATAGGTTAAGTCAGTGTACAATCATTTCATAACCTATTGATATGTTGTTAGAATTAAGAAAAATACCTGAGAAAGGATATACCATCTAGTAGTCTAACAATAGTTGGATATGCTGAAGATGTTTAGAACTTTAATAAATTTGAATTTTCTTTGTTGATTGATAATTTATATTTTTAATTAGTTTAAATGGCATTATACCAGACACGCCAGGTCTAACCAACAAGTTGACGCAAGCCGTCCGTTGAAGTTTTATTAATGAATTGAGATTTTAGTTATCCGAGGTGACCACTCTCCTATTAAACAATTATAATTGTTGTGTTGTGTTAACGTTTAGTATCTTGTAAGCTAAAAGAACCCATGTTGATTAAAATTATTGTAAACAAAAACATCGTGGAGTGTTGTATCCACGTATGCAGCTTAACCACCCTGAGATTTTAAGAAGAGTTTTACGAAATGAAAAAGTAATTGTGAAGTCTGACTTTCTTATGTTAATGGTTCAAGGAAATTAATACACAGACTTTAACAAGAAATAAATTATGTTTAAACTAACGATTAGAGTTGGCCCAATTATTTCACGTAGATAGGCATTTGCAGGCTCGGTAGATGACACGCAACGGTTGGCAACACGACTGCGCCACGAGTGATTTTGAATTAATTTTGTTTTTAGATAAGCGATACACTCTACCTGATAACCAGGATGTCACTCAAAGTAAGTACCGTTATCCTAAATCGTCTTTGATTCCAGTGAGAACCAACGCAACCGAATTATATCTACTAGTGAAGAAGAACCAACCTCCGTCCAGTACTCAACGTTCGACAAACGACGAACAGTTTAAACAATTACAACTAATCTTGAACACTTTAAATCAACGACTTCATAATAAGTAAAACAGAACCCATATAACTCAAAATGAACTTAAACACAAATCATAAATAAAATAAATTAAAATAATTAATAATCATAATAATACAAATCGGCGATTCTAACGCGAGATTCAAAAGCGACAAATCACGGCAACTTACAATATACAGGGTGGCGCAGGGAAACGGGAAAATTTGAAATAATTAGAAAAAATGAAGGAACATTACAAAACTTTATTTGAGGCTCAAAATATGTTCTACAAGATTGGAAATTACATTAGGCATCACTTTTTAAAAATTACATCAGTTAAATGCTGCCCATTTTGCCATACACATTCAGTAAGTCGTTTCTGTAGGTTTTGCATAGCGCGGCGCAATGTGTCACCTGGGATTTTGGTGATTTCCTCTTCAATCTGTGCCTTGAGCTGAGCAAGGGTCTAGTCTGGTACACGATGCTCTTCAGATGTCCCCATAAAAAGAAGTCACAGACTGAAAGGTCTGGAGATCGGGGCGGCCAAGCGATGTTAACATTCCTTGAAATTATACGATCCCCAAACAAACGTTTCACTGCTGCCATAGACTGTCTGGCAGTGTGTAAGGTGGCTCCATCCTGTTGAAACCAGGTATGCTGAATGCCACGATTTGGAAAAGTATGGAGTCGTGGAGCCAAAAATGTCTAGCATGTTGACACAACGTTCAGACGCCACAGTGACAGCAGTGCCTCGTTCATCTTCAAAAAAGTAAGGGCCTATCACCCCATGACACGACACTGCACACCATACGGTAACTTTGGTACTGTGTAATGGACGCTGGTGAAGCTGAGCAGGGTTTCCTTGAGCCCAGTAACGGAAGTTCTGCTTATTCATGTATCCACATAAGTGAAAATGGGCTTCATCGGACATCCAAAGATTTTGAATGAAGTTAGCATCCTCATTGATTTTAGCCAACAATTGTTCACATATTTGCAGGCACAATACACAATCATTAGGATACAGTTGTTGCACAATCTGAAGTTTGTACAGATGAAATTGAAGTTCATGGAGTATTCTTTGAATGCTCCGATGTCCGAGCTGCAATGACGAGGCAATTTTTCTCACCGAACGACGAGGACTCCTTAAGATCGCAGCTCGCATGGCATCAATATTTTCTGGGGTACGTACAGACCGTACACCCCCACTAGGCTTTTTCTTCAAAGCTGAACCAGTCTCTTCAAAATTATGAACCCACGTTTCGATTGCGTGTAACAAAGGAACTTGACTGCGGGACAGGATCTGATAGTGGCGCCGAAACTCACGTTGTGCCGAAACTGTCACCATGTCGGTAAAACGCCCTTACGGCGACCGCATGCTCTGCACCTCTCCACTTCTCCATGGTAACTAAATGTCCGTTACTGCTAGACACACAGTTTCACTTCTGCTACATCTAGAGGGCTGCCAACATCAACTTCAAATTTTCCTGTTTCCCTGCGCCACCCTGTACTATACAAATAGTTTTGTTATTTTTAACACACATCATACATACAATCTCATAACAACACTACCACATACACAATGTTATTTTCACTTTGGGGTAACAAGTTTTCTTCTGATGTTTAATGATATATTTATTTGTAAATATGTGTAAACATGAAATAAAATTACTTTAATGAAAACAATTTTATCCAAAATGCTGATAAATGTTATTTCAAAAACTGTGTGTTATTGTGTTGTCATGAATGCCAAGTGTACTGAACATTAATCAATGCAAATGTGTTATTGGTAATGCATGTTGTTGGGACTGGCACACAAATAATTGGGTTTTATGCGTACAGTTGTAATGTTGATATCGTCTATGTAAGTTATTTCGGTGTCACCAGAATCAATTCTGCTCTCTGCTATTTGTTGTCGCTGTTGTTCTTTGGCGAGTAGTAACATTTTTCTGTCAGTTGTCCTTGCTACAAAATGGATTTCCTTCAGGGCATCCAAATCAGCTGACAGATTACACATACTGATTAATGAATAGAACGATTCTTCTTCTTCTTGCAACTGTAAAATATTTCAAGTTAGCTGTTTTAAAAAATTTTATTTTATATTACTGATGATATATTTACATTTTAAGTATGCATTCATTAAAATATTTACCTCTGTGTGTGTGTGTGTGTGTGTGTGTATGTGTGTGTGTGTGTAGACTTTAGTATGCACAGGGCGTAGTCAAGCCGTTCTAGGTCCCTGCAGTTCTTTGGATTCTTTGAAGTGTCTCCAGAATTTTCAGCGGTGTAATTTTAATAACCTATCTTTGCACATTATAATTTTTATTTAGTTTTCATTATTTCAATAATGACAGTTTGTGCATGTACTTCTACAAATTCAGCCTCAGAGAGTTTGAAAATTACATTTTTTTTATTTTACAATATTTCTAAAAATTACATACAGTAAGCAATAGTGTAATATGTTCCTTTCTATATAATATTGGGTTACCAATTATAATTATATACTGATTATTTCGGATTTGAAATAAATCATTCATTAGCTATTAATTGTTGAGTTTCTAAAGACAGTTCAGTCTTGTTAAGACCATTCACTTCATAGTTTTGGGCATGATAGAAGTAAGTGAGGCCTATCTGTAGCTATTTAATTCTTCTTTTGGGTTTTCATGTTTTTTTATTGGTATGATTAGTGCTGATTTGGTATTTTTTCAAGCTGACAAAATTTTGTTTTATCTGCCAGACTGGATTGCAAAGTTTTAGTAATAACAATTTAGCTCGCTTCCCCATGTGTTTCATAAATTCCATATGGATATGATCTGCATCAGGTTGCTTTTTGTTTCTTAATTTCCTGAGTGTCTTATACAAATTGTTCAGTCTTTATTTTAGTTTATACTGCATACTGATAAAAAAATGAAAGAATTAGATTTTTGGTCATATTTCCACATTTGGTCATGTATATGATACATACGTTTCATTATAGATTGTTAATATATATATATACGACTCAGTTTAGTTTGCTTACTCAAAATGTATTTAGTAATTACTGTGTGAACTTGCTAAACCATTTGTTTTTCTTTTTCTGATGCCCAGGCACTTGTTCTTACACGAGGCAGATGTTGGAGAAAAACACAGAGTGCACCACTTGTGCACTCTCTATTACATAAGGAAGGGAAGTGTGTGTGTGTGTGTGTGTGTGTGTGTGTGTGTGTGTGTGTGTGTGTGTGTGTGTGGACACCAAGTTGAGTTGGTGTGAATCAACATGATGCATGTTGCGCATTACTATTGTACTTCTTCTTAGCTGGCGTTACAGCCTTTGGTGGGCTTTAGCCTCCTCAACAATACTCCTCCATGCTTCCCTGTTCTCTGCCCTTCCTCTCAACCCTATGATTCCCATGCTAGCAAGATCTTCTATTACGCTATCCAAGCATCTCATCCTTGGTCTGCCTCTACGTCTAGTAGTATATAATCTTCTTATTATTATTCCGGCTGTACAATGTTTACACATTTTCCAGAACCAAAGATTACAGAAGTGATTGAATTGTCATCTTCCACTGCTGCTTGTCCATCCAAAGATCTTCAGTTTCTCGTTCCCTCAATATAGTCTGAATTTCTTCTATCCAGGTGATAGTTGGTCTTCCTCTTTTCCTTCTTCCTGGTGGGGTCCATTCCATAACTCTCCTTGGCAATCTTTCATGTGCCATTCTTTTTGTGTGTCCATACCATGGTAATTTTTTTGTTTGGATAAAAAAATATAATCTTGCCTTCAGCATTTTTTTATGGATTCTGTCCTCAGACATTTTTTCCACATGTCCCACCCAATGAAATCTCAGTGATTTAATGAATTTCACTATGTCTTTTCATGCATGAGAGCCTGTAGTTCATTGTTATTGTGTATTCTCCAACTGCCTTCTTCTCTTACTGGGCCATAAATTCTATTCAACATTTTACACTCGAGTGATTTTAAAGCAGTTTTGTCATCGTCTGTCAAAGTCCACACCTCAGATTCATATGTAACAACTGGTCACACAAGAGAACAATATACATACTTTAAGTTTTATACCTCTTGTAACAAGATTGTTTTTAAAGATGGTAATATTTGCAAAGTAGGCTCTATTTCCTGATTGTATCCTTTCTCTTATTATTTAACTCATCCTAATGTTATTATCATTTGATACCAAGGCACCTAGATAACTAAAGCAGGACACTCTTTTGAAACACTTCCTATTCACAATGAAATCTCTAGGAGCCCTTGTGGTCTCTTAGTTGGGCTACTACTGTACCACACCACCATTATTTTATCATGGTTAAATTGTAGACAACCATGATAACCTCTAAAGGTTGTTACTTTAGCAGTTTGGTGTGTTGCTAGTTGTTAGTTTTATTAATTAGTTATGAAATTTCTGAATGGTTCTAATGTAATGAATACATAAGAAAACTGTTTTCTACATAGGTATATGCCTGCTGCAATACAACACACGTCATGAATCAATATACATGAAAAAGAGTAATGCACAGAATGCAGATAGTATGTTTGTGAATATCGTTTGATTTAAGTAATTAAATTTTCTTCAGATTTGTATAAATTCACTAACCTTGTGTCCTGCTTTCTTCAGTATTTCATTTTGTTCATGTTTAACATATATTGCCCAGTGCTGGTACCTGGTAGTTAATGTTGACGTTAAGTATCTGTCTAGTGGCAGTGTATTGTATTGACGACACTCATGCTCCTTCCATAATTCTCCCATTTTCATTGCTAAATATGCCTTTATTATGAGGAAAGTGATCTAAAAACAAAAACATTACACAGAAGACTGAATATTAATAACATTTTTTACTTCCATGTTCCGTAAGGAAATGGAAGTATGGT